>JANFOE010000528.1:600000-1003607 GCA_025667525.1 Glebionis coronaria
TTCCCCTAGAGTTTGATGACAAGATTCGTCCTGTTGACGCACTTCCGCTGGACATGAATGATTTTGACATGATTTTGGGCATGGATTGGCTATCCAAGCATCGTGCTACCATAGACTGCCATTCATATCGAGTCATCTTCGGTGATGTTAATGCGTTTGAGTACATTCACAACGGGTTTGTACCCGGAAGGTCTGTATAAATCATATCAACCCTGCAAGCACGTGCATTACTTTCACATGGTTGTGAGGGCTATGTAGCTACTGTTCATGACATGGATGCTGAATCTCCATCAATTCAGGATCAGCCGATAGTGTCAAATTTCCAGATGTATTTCCAGAAGAACTTCTGGGCATACCACCTACACGTGAAGTAGAATTTAACATCGAGCTCATCCCAGGAGCTGAGCCGATTTCCAAGGCTCCTTATTGCATTTCTCCCATAGAGTTGAAGGAGCTGAAGGATCAATTGCAAGAACTTCTGGAACGAGGCTTTATTCGACCAAGCGCATCTCCATGGGGTGCACCAGTCTTATTCGTTAAGAAGAAAGACGGCAGTATGCGTCTTTGCATAGACTATCACGAGATCAACAAGATTACCATCAGGAATAGGTATCCACTGCCACGTATAGATGATCTGTTTGACCAACTCCAAGGGGAGAATCATTTCTCCAAGATTGATCTAAGGTCGGGCTATCATCAGCTACGGGTTAAGGAGCAGGACATCACCAAGACTGCTCTTCGTACACGCTATGGTCACTACAATTTTGTAGTCATCCCATTTGGCCTTACCAATGCTCCAGTAGTGTTCAAGGATTTGATGAACATAATCTTCCATGAATTTCTAGAAAAGTTCGTCATTGTCTTTATTGACGACATCCTGATATTCTCAAAGTCCAAAGAGGAACACTAAGATCCCCTTCGTACAATACTACAGATTCTTCGCCAGAAGCAGCTGTATGCTAAATTCTCCAAGTGTGAGTTCTGGTTAGACAAGGTGGTATTCTTAGGTCACATTGTATCAGCAGAAGGAAACACGATGGATCCAGCAAAGGTTGAGGCTATTACCAAGTGGCCAAGACCGACATCAGCAACTGAAGTCCATAGTTTCCTAGGCTTAGCTGGTTACTACTATAGGTTCGTGGAGAACTTTTCCCGTTTAGCTATACCATTGACCAAACTGATGCGGAAAGGGGAGAAATTCGCCAAGTGAAGAAAGAGAGAAGAGCTTTGAAGACCTAAAGCAGAAGTTAGTATCTGCACCGATTCTTACTCTCCCATCTGGTACAGGTGGATTTCAGATCTACAGTGATGCATCGGGGAAGGGACTTGGCTGTGTTCTCATGCAACATGGGAAAGTGATCGCGTACGCTTCACGACAGCTTAAGCCTTATGAGGAAAATTACCCTACGCATGACTTGGAACTTGCAGCAATCGTATTTGCATTAAAGATATGGAGGCACTACTTGTATGGAGAATCATGTGACATTTTCACGGACCACAAGAGCTTGAAGTATATCTTCACTCAACGTGAATTGAACATGAGACAGAGGAGATGGTTAGAGCTGTTAAAGGATTATGACATTAATCTGCAGTATCATCCCGGCAAGGCGAATGTAGTGGCAGATGCACTTAGCAGAAAGTCTGGAATGATAAACGGCATTAAAAATGAGGAGGAAATTATAAGAGACTTGGAGTGACTAGACATAGAGATCATGGTACGTGGACAACACGGTTACTGGGCCAATCTTAGAGTGGAACCCGAGTTACTCTCTAGGATCAAGGAAGCTCAGAAAGATGATGGTGAAATCTGGGCGATAATTCAGATTTTGGAGAAGCAGACATAATTTCGGGTAGATGCAGATGGTATCTTATGGCAGGGCACGAGGCTTTGTGTTCCTGATGATCAAGAACTCCGGTAAGCATTGGTAGCTGAGGCTCATAGCTCCCCATTCTCTATTCATCCTGGTTCGGCCAATATGTACCATGACATCAAGCAATACATTTGGTGGAGTGGTATGAAACAGGATGTTGCGACTTACGTCTCCAAATGTCTTACCTGCCAGCAGGTTAAGATCGAGCATCAGCGATCTGGCTTCTTCAACCGTTAGATATCCCAGAGTGGAAGTGGGACAAGATCACCATGGATTTTGTTACCGGCCTTCCGCAGACAAAGAGGAAGCACGATGCGATTTGGGTTATCGTTGATCGACTTACCAAATCAGCTCGTTTCTTACCGATCCGCAAGGAAGATTTGGTCAGTAAACTCGTCGATACTTATAGGAGGGAGATCATGAGACTTCATGGTGCTCCATCCAGCATCGTCTCAGACAGAGATCCTCGTTTCACTTCGTGATTCTTGAGAAGTCTGCAGAAAGCTTGGGGGACAAAACTTAAGCTTAGCACGGCTTTTCATCCTCAAACAGTCAGGCAATCGGAGCGAACAATTCAGACGTTGGAAGACATGTTGAGGTCATGTGCGTTGGAATGGACGGGAGATTGGGACGATTACATCTGTTTGGTAGAGTTTACATACAACAACAGTTGGCACACAAGTATCAAGTGTGCTCCATTCGATATGTTGTATGTCAGAAAGTGTCGCGCCCCAATCTGCTGGGTTCAGGTTGGTGAGCGAACACTTGAAGGACCAGAAATGATAGAGTTGACTAACGAGAAGATCGTAGTAGCTAAGAAGAAACTTCAAGAAGAACGGTCATGTCAGAAGAGTTATGCAGACAAGCATCGTAGGAACTTACATTTTAGCGTAGGAGATCACGTTTTCCTTAAGGTTTCGCGGCACGTGGTGTTAGACGTTTTGGAATCAAAGGGAAGCTCAGTCCTCGATTCATCGGACCGTTTGATGTCATTGAACGAGTCGGTGAAGTATCTTACCGTTTAGCGTTACCTCCGCAGCTTTCTCTTGTTCACGATGTTTTCCATGTGTCCTTACTCAGAGGGTACAAGTACCATCCCCTTCATATGGTTCAGTATCCACTAGAACAGATTCGTGAAGATCTCACTTTCATAGAAGAACCCGAACGAGTTCTTGACAGACACGAACGAGTCATGAGAAAGAAGATGATTCCATTCGCCAAAATCCTTTGGAGGGATCATACCGAGCGGGAAGCCACTTGGGAAACAGAGGAGTCTATCCGGGCTTCTTACCCTCATTTTATATTTTGAATTCGGGTATGTTCTTCTTTTCTAGTTACATTATCTATAATTCGGGGACGAATTATTCTTTTTAGGGGGGAAGAGTTGTAAAACCCGGATACTTTTACCATGAATAGTAGCCTTACGATCGTATGTACATGATTAGAACTTTTCTTATTTAACACGTTTACGTTTCACGAATAAGATTTACAAGTATTACGTACGTGTTATTACACGATAAGTATTTAAAACATATTAAGACACGATAATTATTTCAACAATAATTATAATCACGAACATACGAACATGAAATCATGAACGTTTATAATCACGAACTTAATATTATGTATTTACGTATATTTATTACGATTACGAATAAATCTATTACGACACGAACGATAACTAAATAAATCACGTAAAACACGACACGAGAACACGTATAATATTTAGACACGGGAAAACAATGGGTTTCCCCTTGGGGGCCCACATACCTACGGCTAGAAGGAAGGAAGGGGACCATGCCCACTTTGAATTTTATTAAAACAAGAAATTAGGGAAATCATATTTTCATAATCACAGAAAAATTAGAAAATATCAAAACCCTAATCTCTCTTTTCTCTCCTCTTGGTCGTCGGGTACAAACACCACAAAGTGGTGTGTTCGTTGATTTTTGGTGATCAAATCTTGCAAGAGTGTTCGTGTTTTTCATTCTCCATTGTTCACGTATTCGGTAAATCATTAAACCCCTTTTTCTTTTATGTTTTATTAAATTAAAACACTTGAAATCATAGGTTACATAAAAACAAGTTAAATCATCATGTAATTAATCATGGGGGGGGGGGTAAATTAATCATGGTTTTAGGGGTGTTTGTTTCGGCCGACGCAAGGAACCGAAACCAAAGGGTCTTGGCTTGCTTTTGTTCGCACCAACAACCGAGACCAAGAGGCCTCGGTGTGGCTGTGTGGTTTCGGTCACAAGAACAAGGGACCCCGACCTCGGTCGGGGTGTAGTTTGGTGTTGTTTGGGTATCGGCAGAAACAAGAACACCACCGGCATAAGTCGGTGTCTATTTAAGGAAAGCAGGGGGAACTACAGCCGTGGCAGCAGGGGGAACATCGACTAGCCGGTGGGAACTTTTCCCAGCCGGCGGCTGCAGCTGAGAAAATAAGGGAAACCAACGGCACAGCCGGTGGCTGTTTTGGCGAAAACAGTGGCAACCGATCAAGCCGGATTTGCCACTGTTAAGGGTGTGTTTGGTTGGCCGGTCCGGTTCACGACATGTTTAGATTAAAACACGGGTTCGGTTCATGGGTTATTTTTGCAAGTTAATTATTTTACAAGTTAAATAATTACAAGGTTAATTAAATTAATTTAACATGTTACTTAATTAATTTAATTACAACATGACTTAGATTATTATTATTAATAATACATGGATTTTAACCTAAGTATTTATTATTTAAGTTAGACTATATAATTAATTAATTATTAAACATGCCTTATAATTAATTAATTTACATGACTTAGGTTATATTAATAATAAATATTAATACATGTTTTAACCTAAGTATTAAATATGACTTAGAATATTAATCAGTAAACACTTAGCTTATATTATTAGCTTAATGATCCAGCTTAATTCTATTTATGGAAACTTTCTATTTTTAGAAACTTATTTAATTAAGGCAGCTAATCTATTTTTGGAAACTTTCTATTTTTAGAAACTTATCTATTTTAAGCGGTAAATGTATTTTTGGAAACTTTCTATTTTTAGAAACTTTCTATTTTTGGAAACTTTCTATTTTAGGAAAACTGCTATTTTTAGAAAGTTACTTATTATTACACAACAAGTATAATAATACAAGAAATACAAGTAATACTTAATCAGAATAGACAGAATACATGATAAACACAACATAACGTTAGAATCAGTAAAACAAGACATGAACATATAAAACAAGCTAAGACATGATATAAAACCAATTACGTACTCAGTAATCAGATACTTATACACGTATATTATTTATGTAGCATTAGTGGTATCGAAGTAGGACTCTCTTCCGTTCGTCTTCTTCATTCACTGGACACAAGGTACGGATTCTCCGTCCTTTCAGTATGGACATTCTTCCTTATTAGGATTTCTCGTATGCAGCCAACTGTTTTCCCCAGTATATATTTTATATGTTTTTGAATTGCTTATGTTTAATTAGATACCTAATTCCATATACATGCATGACCAGTTTCACCTAGTTATGGAGGTACCATAACCATAACACTGGAGGCACCAGTGTTATGACTCCACCACGACGGAGTGATAGCTCGTGGCGTCCCTTCAGCTTTTGGCCATATTATTATTATCATCATGTGGGGCGTATGGGTGCATCCTAAGTTACATGTTTTCAGCAGATTATTCAGGTGAATGTGGTGTGTGCCTTGCATCCTTCACAAGGAGCTGATCCCTCCTACCCAAAACCTATATATAAATTAGAGGCAGCCCCTCTAATTTGCATGACGAGGTCACCCCTCCAAGTATTCATGCACGTTGATATTTCATGACGTATATTGGCTAATGGTAAACATGTTAAACAGTTTTTATAAGATAAACATAAGGCTTTCAAACTATAAAACCAGTTTTACTAAGATATACCAGGTTATCCAGGACTTAGTCTTTTCCGCTGCTTTATGCTTATGTGCTTATATCATTCATGTTATACTTGTATATCTGTGCACTGAGCGTCATGCTCAGCCGTTTTCCTTTCATGTTCCTAAAACGGCAAGTACTCAAGGACGCTCGTAGACTTTAAGCGTACGTGCATACGGATTGGAAGCTTCCTAGCCTTCATTACTTTATGCATTTCATTATACTTTGATACTCATTTCCATGGACATTTTTTAGTCCTTTTCATTTACAGTACTTATGTTTGTGTGTGATGAGTTCTACTTTTGGGATACCGATGTTTGTTTCTGGTACTTCCTTTATGATCATGTGATGTTTTATACATTTATCCTTGTATGCTTTGATGACACGCCATGATCACGTGTGACATTCCATTTACCAAAATGGGGTGTTACAGTTATTCTTGGAAAATCCACATCAGGGCTTGGTTCATTGTGCGGCTTCGTTTCCTGTGTTCGCTTTTGCTTGTTTCTTGTGATATTTTGTCATTTTCTCAATATTCGTACCTAAAATACACATGTAACAAACACAAGCATGTATTTGGCATTTTTCATGATATTTATTGAATTTTAAGCCCATTTTGGACGATGAGACTATGTATAAAAGCAGTCTCATCAAACTGTGGAACTATCTAGGGACCACAGAGTTTATTCATATTCTTGAAAGTGTTTGAAAACCATTAAAGGATAAATCCTAAATTACCAAAAAGAAAATACATAGATCTTTATTAGAAGCTGACCACAGTCAGGAGAGTGACCATGCTGATGGTGTGATGCCTCAGAGATAGTATTGCTTTAGTCCATGATTATGTCTCGCTTGCTCCGCATCCTGACTCGGCTGACTTGGTGGTGATTGCAAACAGTTATCAATGCGTACTCTGCTCTATCGGGACACACTCCAAATCTCCTTATCCCGGTATGCACCCTGTGTTCTGCGCCCCTATTAGTCGGTCACGGCCTGGTGGCGACCACCTTTGCTGGCGGAATGGTGATTCCTGTTTTTTTGTCAACTTGGGATGGGAACATCGCTACTACATTGCGCACAATGCTGCCCATCTTTGTGGCGAGAGAACTAAATGTACGTCCCAAGCTTGAAAGAATTCCTCTTTCACCTGCTCGTGCGCCAGACACACTCCCAGACTTTTTATGCGGTCTTACTCCTATGTTCGAGCGTGTAGGGCCAATAATAACCTAAGAGAAAGACTTCGTTTACCATAGCTTTTGGACCTTGTCCGCATGTCCTCTTATGCGCGACCTCCATAATTATTCGCGCCCGTTCGGGACCCAGGCATTGTAGCTTTCGACCATGTGTTGACTTCTTGTGTAAAACCCCGTTCATGATCGTGAACTGCCTTGCTCTGTACTACAATTGTTTGGCGCTTCTATTGTCGCTCGGTAGCTCATGATGTACCAAATAGTTTACGATTGGTGTCATCCATGTTGGTGACACTCCTCTGTTCGCCGCGGGTATTACTTACGCGTGTACAGATTTGTTCACGATGAAATCAACAAGTACGTGCCTAGGGGTTACATTGAAAGATGATCCATGTCCATTGACATCACGCCATTCTCTTCTGAAACTTCTCGGATAGCAAAATAAGTGAATTGCCTGATCATGGCCCTTATCTTTCTTGTGTACTGGATGAGCATGCTCCCTCGGGGTTCACACAACCCTGATACCGTATTTGCTAATAGGGGTGTTAAAATTATAAGATTCAAAGTAACAAGAGGTGATCCGGAGGTCGGAGAAAATAAGTGTTTAGAAAATTTTAGAGAGAGAAAGTACCAGGAAGAAAGAGTGTGTTTATTTTAGAGAGATAAGTGAAAATAAACAAATTGTAATCCTTACCCCTCCATGGAAGTATGGAGGGGTATATATAGGCTCGACAAGGAGTGACTTTGAGAACTTAGCAATAGTAGTCCCCCCGTGTTTTGCCTATCTGAATCTAATGTAATTTTGTAAATGACGCTCACATTTTAGGGATAACAGGGGGTTATATACATAGGACACCAAGTTTTTTATTTCCATTCTCAACACCAGATTCAGTCCAGCTATCAGTGCTTCATGATTTGTCTCAGTACCCATGGCGCTGAACTCGAAGCATAGTGCGTGACTGATCTGTATATTCTCCTGATCCGTGAGGATGAAGCCTGCATCTGGCCCTCCTCTTCGCGCAAAACTTGACGAGAGTAGGGCCCATTGGAGATCTATTGACGATCCTACGCCCCTAGATATGTTATTCTTATGTGGTATTACCTGGTAACTTTCAGAGTTACTCTTTCTCCGTGTTGAGTGTGGACTAGAATCTGTTTTATGCTCGTTCTGTCTGACATCCTTTCTTTTCTACCATTGGTATAAGCGCTGCTGCTCCCTTCAAGTGTGCCCATGTTGCGAATTGTAACTATTCCATCTTGCACTGGAAATTTAAGCATGCCATGAATTATGGATGGTACAGCGCGCAATGTTAAGAGTGATGCCTGTCCGATGATGCCACTGTACGATGAGTGGGACCGCACAATCATAAAGTCCATCCATACGGTCGTTGAGTGTTCCACAGTCCCATTGTTACTCGTGTGCATAGATGCCCCAAGGGTCGAGTCTTGTCGTTGTTAAATCATGTGAGCACGGATGAGGTCTCCTTTATCTCCTTCTTAACCTCCATTGGCAGCTGCGTGAAGCAATGTTCATTCAGTATGTTTGCTGCAGATCCTCCATCGACACACATGTCGCATATGACATGACTTCCAAGCGTTATATTGAGCGATAGCGAGCCTATCCTGTAATCCATATCAGTAAGAACAGGGAACGATATCTCCTTATCATGCGCAAATTCTTGTATCGTTCTTCTCTACATATGCGACTCACCCCTTTGTACCATGTAAATGGTTATGGGTTTTTCCTTCTGTCTTTTGGTGTCACTTCCCTTTGCATCCACGCCCTTTCTCTAGTACCGTATGAGGTGATTCAGTTTACCGTCCCTGACGAGGCTCTCGATGTACCTTTTCAGTTGGATACACTCATCAATAGCGTGGCCCTTATCATTGTGGTACTCACAGTGCTTGTTGTTGTCCCTATTGTCTGCCGGACCAGGCATTGGAAGTGGTTTTGGAAAATTTGCGCCTTCGGATAGGAATATTTCCCTAGGCGTTTTTTGCAGCGGAGTGAATTTGTTATTGTTATTGCGCCCAGGCTTCGTTGTGCTGCGGAAGTCTAAGGTACGACTAATGTTCTGGCCGTATGGCTGCTTCTTCGATCGATCTTGGAATTTGGAATTTGAGGTCGCCTGTTGGCTGTCTGCTGCTGCAGCTTCTCCTTGGATAAACGCTTGGACCCTCTTCATAACTTCGTCGAAAGTTTATGGGGTCCTGTCGTTTAGTTTTCTTATTAAATCCGGGTTGGTGATGCCTGCAAGGAACCCTGAGATTTTCAGGATCTCTAGGCATTCCTTAATCTGGTTACATTCGGATTTGAACCGCTCCATGAAATCTTCCAAACTTTCATTTTGCCTCTGCTTGACCCTTGCGAGTGAAACAGGACTCTTGTCGCACTTCTTTTGTTGGACATAGTTCCTTCTGAACGCCCTCCTTAGTTCTTCGAAAAACTGCTGATGCTTTTTCGTGGGAGTCGATCGAACCCGTTTCTGGCATTCCCAATTAGCGTTGAATTGAACATGTGGCACCACACCGCTTCTGGCCATTGTTCTAACCTTGCCTGGGATTCAAACACCTTTAGGTGATCATCCGGGTCTATTGTTCCGTCGTAGTTTTTGACGTTGGACGACATTAGTCTCTTCTTGTTATCTTTAAACATGGTTATGCGTTTCGAAAACGCGTTTCCTCTCTCACGACTCCATGGGAGGTTCCATTCTTTCTCACTACGCATTCTTGGCTGCTTGGGCATTTTACGGCTTTTCTTGTCGTGGTCTAAGGATTCGGAGGTCTCCGAGGATGAAGAAATAACCCTCCTACATCGCGGATGATGATCGCTGCGATTAGAGTCTAATGAGTTTTCACTCGAGAGAGTTTCTCGCCGAGTTTTTCTACTACTTTTGCTTCGTTCATGTATGTAGGATTCTAGGGAAGAGCTTCTTTCTAATGACCTCAATCTTTTGAGAACACTTTGTTGACGCGGGTATTGCTCGGCCGATGCGTTGGTTCCCCTTGGGTTAGGTCCTAATCTATATTTTATGTTCGTACGTCGCCTGTTGTTTGCTGGTATGAGAAAAGCATCCTCCCTTCTTGAGCTATCGAATTCGTGTAGAGATAGCGCGCCTTTAGTGAGTGGCGCGTCAGGGTGAGGTGTCGACATGTATAGTTCCCCTTCTCTTCTCTTTTTCCTCCTTTCTTTTCGGAGTTCCTTCTTAGAACTAGACCCTTATAGAGCCTTAAGCTCTATATCTAAATCTAGGATGATCCTGAAGTCCCTTGTTGGGTTTGACTTCATTTGTTCCTTCATAAGCGGTACCAGAGCTGCGAAGTTCTTTAGAACTTATTGGCTCATATCTTGGTCAGGTTCGGGAGGAGTTTCTACTGTAGTTTGTAGTGTTAGCTTAGTCCTTGCAATTAATGCCTCGCTAAGCGGTATAGCGGGGGTTTCACGAGAGAACGATGCATCTCTTGCCGCCTGCGGGCTGGGGGTGAATAGTAAGAGAGCAGGCACTTGTGGTCCCTTTCCTCCAAATCCCCGTCTTGGGTTGTTGAGTGATTCAAGTCCCAAGGGTGGCCCTTGTGGCTTCTTAGGTCCGCCCTTTGGATGGGATGGGTTTGCGCCACATTTTTCATTACTTAGGGTTTAGTGTAAGGTCCCACGGATGGCGCCAACTTGTTGATACAAAAGTTGGATGGACCGAGCTAGACCCGAATTAGGCTTAATTCGGGGTCTTGTGGACTCTGGCTCTTGCACCAAGTGAATCTTGTTTGAAGACCCTGCACACTAAATAAAAGACACCGTTGGGCTTACCGTGGGCGCTTGTCCCACGATTAGACTCCGGCATGAGAGTAACTAATCGGTTTGAGTATATGTGAGGGTTTTTAGAGTATTATGTATCGTACCTTTGTGGAACCTTGGGGGTTCCTTTTATACCCGAGAGGGTCCTAGCTGGGCTCTTGTGACAACCGCGGTTTTGAGGTTCGTCACTTGGTCTTATTTTAAGGTTAATTTATGTGTGACTATGTGATTTGCGTGTTTACATGTTATTTTGCGTGAACGAGGTTGGTGTGGATATCGTTTATGGGTATAAAGTACTCATAAGTAAATCGAGGAACGGTTATTTCATATTCATGAGCTCACAAATTAGTGACTATGAAATGAAATGGTGTTATTTTGGTGTTTTACGTATACGTGTAAGTATTATAGTGAATCGTATTTTTTTTTACGATTTGGGGTTTAGCATTTAGAGGTCTCGGGTAAGGTGATTAGTCATGTGAGTATTTTTCGGGATGGTTTTAAGTCATTTAGGACTTAGTTATAAAGTTTAGTTCAAAATTTAAGATTTTTTTAAAACTGTATATTTTACGTCTTTTACGGTAAACACGTAAAATTGACTAGTTTCTCGGTTTTGAGATTTTAGAAACTTCAGGGGCTGAAATAAATTAAGCTAAATTAAGGTATTATTAATAACATAATAATAAGTAATAAAAAGAAAAAAAATAAAAAAAATAAATGTTAAAGTCGGTTTAGGCCGATTAAAAAGAATGAAAAAGGGAAAAAAGGAAAAAAGGGAATCGGGCGTTTGTAATGGGCCAAGGACTTGTTAGGATATTATATAAAGACTTTTTATTAACTAAAAACACATCATAATCCCCTGGAGATCAAGCTTAAGTCGAAATCAATGGAGTCTATTTAGGGTTCTACATTAATTCTCTTACAGTCAATACATGATGGATCTAGGGTTAAGTTAATTATGAATTCTATATTATAATGGTATAAACTTGATTAGATTAATTAGAGATAATTATTATACATGGTGATGGTAATTAATTAAGCTAATTGTGTTAAATTCGTTTTTAAAAACTGGGCAGAATTTTAGGTCACTTGTTTTGATCATATATAGAGTTTTACAAACCCTTATTTTGCGATCCAAGCATCCCTGAATAGGTATTTGAAGTGGATTTCAAATGTAAGAAACGAGAACTAAATTGGAGGTCGGGAGGTGGGTCAAATACAGGTTAAACAGTCGGAGGTCAAAAAAGTTTTAAAATCAGTCGGGTTTAATTTAATGTTTTAAGGTGATTGGGGTACTTAGGAGTACACTTGAGCCCTCTAATGAGCATGGTAGTTGCTTTATATATTAAATAAGAGACCTGAAGGGTGGCTAAACAAATGCGTTAGGGTAATACCCCCTAATCATAACAAACTTTTTGTATGTTCAAAATCGATAATATGCGGATAGGCAGAAGTATATATATATATATATATATATATATATATATATATATATATATATATATATATATATATATATATATATATATATATATATATATATATATATATATATATATATATATATATATATATATATATACATATATATATATATATATATATATATATATATATATATATATATATATATATATATATATATATATATATATATATATATATATATATATATATATATATATATATATATATATACATATATATATATACATACATACATACATATATATATATATATATATATATATATATATATATATATATATATATATATATATATATATATAGATATATATATATATATATATATATATATATAGATATATATATATATATATATATATATATATATATATATATATATATATATATATATATATATATATATATATATATATATATATATATATATATATATATATATATATATATATATATATATATATATATATATATATATATATATATATATATATATATATATATATATATATATATATATATATATATATATATATATATATCGGGGCCTTAACAGTATCTTTTAGGTTGGGGCAAAAGGGAGGAGTTAGCTGACATATGTAAGGGAATAGGGTTTCCTTTACAGAGATCATGGGTATGGTTAGGTGGGAGTTTGGCTTATAGTTTGGAGACCTAAAAAACTAGGACTGTTTTGGGTAAAATGTTAACGAGACGGGTTATGAAGTAAACTAAGTTAAGGGCTTTATAGAGGGGTGTAATGAGATGCTTAGAGCATATAAATGAGGTATATATATGGGAGAAGGTTAGATTTCCATCATGGGTTGATGAGCCATCTTAGTGTTTGGTTCATGTTTTGTTTGTGTGCTTTTGTTTGTTAGCTTTTTGCTAGTGCGTGGATTTTTGGAGAAGCTCAATCAGGTGAGTTTCATAGTCCCATATCTTTTAATGATTTTCAATTCCAGATGGGATGGAAGAGACACAGTATGGTTTTGGAACTAATGCTGTGAATGTTTTTATGGTTTATGATGGACTTGTGTGTGCACTTATGTGATTAACTGCTATGTGATTCTTGATTGTGTTTATGATTTGGATCGGGGGACACGTACCGTCTCAGTTATTGTGGTTTGACTTGGTACCAAGGGGATGTTAACAAGGCGGGGCCTTGGGGAGGTACATAGATGTGTGAGCATCTATGAGACCAATGGATAATGACAAGGCGGGGCCTTGGGATTGGTACATAGGTGTATGGGCGCCTATGGTACCATGGTGTTTGGTAAGGCTAGGAGCCTTGGATTTGGTTTGGAATGATTGATCTTGAATGTTAGTTGTTAATACATACTTGTAGAACATTGTCCATATGTTTAGTGGTTTATGGTTGTTCACAACTTATTATAATCTATTTTCGGTTGGAGTCTAAACCTATGACTCTCACCAACATTATGTTGACGTGTTTTAGCGTCTCTTTCAGGTGATAAAGTGGTTAAGCGTGAGAACATATGTGGCTAGGTTTGGAGTCGCGTAGGAATGCATTTAGAAGGAGATCCCCGTTCCTTCTTAGTTTATTTTTCTGTTTGTTTCAATAAGTGATACTATGAACCTATATGTTGATTTGTTTGTGTTATGTGTTTGTCTTGGGTAAGAGGTAGGACTGTTGCCTACTTACCCAGACTCATACATTGATGAGATATTTTCATGACATTTGTGCCACCTTTTATGACATTTCTAATTCATATAGTTCTCTCTATGGACACACTATTGTTGTGATGATATCCATGTGTCGCGTCCCATATTCCGCCATGGTGGGGTGTGACAGAATGGTACCAGAGCCTGGTTATAGAGAATTAGGTTGCCTAGTCTAGTAACCTAGTCTATAGCTTAAGGGTCCCTGCATATAGGCGTCATAGGAGTATGTGTGTATTTTATATTAATTAAAGTTTTCTTGATGTTATTGGTTTTTACTTGCGATGTTTGTTAAGTTTTGACTAGTATGGGTTGAACCATAGTAGTTCATACTTAGCCACATGTTATTTTCTTTTCGGGGTGTGACTAGTGTTGGTTGAACCATAATCATCCACGCTAGTCATTGTCGTATTTTTCTTAAATTGTACGTTATAGTACATAATTTGGTACATGTTAGTTTCTATATTTTGTTGGGTTATTTTATGTACCTGTGGTATAGTATTTTTCTTTTGATGTTTAAGTCATGTTCCCTAAAAATCATGTGGTTGTTCGAGTTATTAGGAATAGGTGGATATGAAGGATTTTAAGCTGTTTCCACTCTTATGGGCGACATGACTTATAACTGATTATGTTTTCGTTTTGGATTTAGTCTATGCTGTTTTAGCTAGACTATTGATTTATGTATTTCAAGAGTTTGACTATGTTATTTTAATGGATGGAGTTTTGGACTTTTTTTGGTTATGTGATTATGAGCTTATGTGAGTAGATGGATATATGTGTTATGTGTTGTATTATTTCTTATAGTGTCATCATAGGAAGGAGTGCATTGGGGAAGGGTAATTGTATAAGTATGGTGGCCAACATAGTTATACAAGTACCACAACTTCAATGGATTCCTAAGTATGATTGCATGAAAGAGGGTTAGTACATGCTTGTATAGTAGATGTTAGACGGATTTAAGTATATGTATCCCGATATGCCTATATATGTATGATCCCCTACAATTATCGATTGTATCCTTAGGAGGGTGGATAGTAATACATGACTTTTACACCTCGTATAAAATATAGTTGTCCCAAGTCTTTTCGAATTGAAAACCGGTCTTAAGTGCGACTCAATTGTCTTTTGGTGAATCAAGAGAATGGTTTGGTTTGAATTATCTATTTTAAAATGAAAGCAAGAAATTAAAGTGTCGTTGAGTAAAATGGAAGAATAAAGATTAATACTAAAATGACAAGTAAAAATAAATGCTTGTAAACTTAAAAGCTAGATTAGAAAAATGCTTTAACACTTAATAAAAACTAACACTTAGAAATTTAATGAAAATAATACACTAAACAAGCCAAATTGGAAAAAGCCAAAAACAAGCCCAGATCGGAATATATTCCGATCTGGTGGTCGGAATATAGGAAGGGTACTGATCGGAATATCCAACGACAGAAACCAATCGGAATGTTGGGAACACACCCAATCGGAATATACAAAATTACACCTATCGGAATATCCAGAAAAGGGTCAATCGGAATGTGGGACAAGAGTCCCGATCAGAATATACAAACTTGACCAAATCGGAATAATGTGCAAGAATACCAATCGGAATAAACAACAGGGCAACCGTCGGAATGTGAAAGCCCTAATCCGATCGCTATGATCGGAATATCTGGGGTGCAAATCGGAATATGGGGAAACCCTTTTCCGATTGGCAAATCGGAAAAGGGGAAGGCTGCTCGGAATATCTCGATCGGAAAGGGGTTTTAACCCTTTCCGAAATGCTTGGGATTCGGTTAAAAAGCAAGGAAATAAGCTATGATGCGAAGCTTAACTCCAAACTAAAACGAATCAACGATTAATCGGATCAAATAAGCACTTATCACAACTTATTTAACTCGAAAATAATCAAACTTTTGGATCAAACAATAAAAACATGAAATTTTTAAGGAAAACTTTTATAAGTAAATAAGCTAATCATAAAAATAAGCCAATAAGCACAAAAGTCTCAAAGCTTATTTGCATGAAAACTTAGGTAGTGATCAAAAGATTAACTTTTTAAGCACGAATATCACTTAGAACAACACTGATCATATGATAATCGCACCAAAATCAATCTAAAATCAAAGAAAGGTAGAAAGAGATTAAGGATTAAAAGCTTAAATAGAACTTTGATTAACGAAAATAAGCAATAGAAATGTTTAATCTTAAGAGAAAAGATGAAGTTTAGTGAGAGAAAGTTTAAGACTTTCTCTCTCTAAAAACTAGAGAGAAAATGAAAAAGTAAAAACTAACTAAAATTAACTAACCACCCTCCTAATGACTATTAGGAGGGTATTTATAGGGAAGGTGGAAGGAGTGCATGTGTTGCATCTTCTTTCTTGCTTTCTTCACGTTTTCTCGACTCGACTTTAATTCTTTGTCTTTGTCGTCTCGGGAGTTGAACTTGTCTTTTAATTTTCTTATTCTATTATACTTAAGTTCTTCGACTTCGTTAAACTTCCGTCTTTAGACCTTTTTCTTCGATAAATCTTCAGAGTAGGCCTTGGACTTCCGTTCTTTTTGCACTCTTGATCTTTTGACTTCGTCTTTTCCCGTTTTCTTCGATAAAAGCCCGTGAAAACCCGTGTTTTCTTCCTTTTTCATATTTTGGTCCTAAAACACAATAAAAACATAAACCACGCATAATTCCGACTTTTACGACATAAATCACACGTTTTGGTCTTGTTATTATTGGAAATAAGTGGTAAAAGGATAAGTGTTTTCACACTTATTAGCTAGCTCGCTTTTTTTTTTATATTAAACCTCCGTTGTAGCGTATTCTTTGAGTTTCGTATTTCACGTTTACGTTTTAAAATGGTGTTCTTGGTTTTAAGTCTATTGAAATAACTTGGGATTTCTTTTGAGATAATGAAATCATTTGTGTTGGGGCTTACATTTCTTTTGGTCGGTATATATTAAAAAAAAAGGGACTTGGAAATCTACTATAGAGTTAGATAGTTGGTTGTATTCGGTAAAATAAGGGTAAGGTGTTGGAGTCGTGTTTGAAACAAGATGTAAAATAAGTTTTTTTTAATTAACACTTATTTATTTCAAATTCTAAAAGACTTTCTTTAAAATAAAGCGAAATAAAGTTTCTTTCTACTTAAATAGTTTATATAAGTGAGCTTAATCAATATACGTCATTTATAATTATTTATGCAAGACTAAACAAAGTTCATGAAAATTTCACATACATTTATTTCTTTTCATTTAAAAAGGATTACGTTAATTACTAGGATTCTTTAGTTTTTTTAAAAACAACTAGTATAAAACTGTTTTGGTCATAACTTGTTCGTTTTTAAATCTTTTTGGGTGATTCAAAAGCCTAAAATTATGTACTCGAAATGTACTTTTCAAATATTTGGTATGTATAGTCATGGGTTGTCAGTAGCTTTATCGAAATTTTGGTACAAGTGATGGGTTCAAGGTTGAGTTTTGAATAGTAGTTTTTTTATAATTTGGGATGCACGGGATACATAGTCTTTGAGTTGAGTTTTGAGATCGTCTAGAAGGTTGTTTGTAGATTGTTTGAGTCACATAGATGTCGTGAGGAAAGAAAAAAAAATATTCTTTTGGAAAAGTCGATCTTGTGCACGATTTAAATAATATGTCGTGGGGCATAAGATGTGTTGGTTGCCATTAAGTGTTGCTTGGATCATTTTTCGTTGTCATGAGTCATTTGAATTGGTACATGTTTGAGTTTTCCTTTTGAGTTTTCGTGGTTTTGGTCTGTTTTAACTCGTGCAAGTGAAGTCGTTAGTTATCCGTGGGTTTGATTCGTTGATCGTATCTAGTGGATTCAGGATGTAGTTTTGGGTTCGTATTGATTGGGAGCGTTGAGGTAGACATATGAAAGACTTGGTCGCGCCTACACGATTAAGTAGGTGGCCCTGAGAGAATGGTCGGAATGCCCTTAGTGGGGATGAAATAGTTAAAAGTTCGTAGACAAACTATTGTGGTCATGAGGTCTCTTAGGAGTGCCAAGGGAGATGAATAGAGATTTGTATAATGTATGGATATTGGCACAAGTAACGCGCCATAGAGAGTGTTGGAAGGGGATATAATAGCTCAAAGGTATTTATGATTGTTCGTAAGGCATGTAAGTTTTCCGAAAATCTCGTGAGATTTAGTAGGTTTGCCTATTACTGTGAGGTAGAACCATAAATAGTGCAAGTAGGAGAAGCGAGAGGAGTTGTAGTTAGTGCCTTTCCAAGGAAATTGTTGATGGAATGATTTTAAGAGCAAGAGTTGTTAGAAATTGCAACGGATGCAAGGTAAAATTTGAGTTGCTTAGTAGTAGATTGGCTGTGAAAAGCGGTTGAGTGGTCTGATAAGAGGAAGTATTGGTCTTTTAGAATACGTGTAGATTTTTGCGAGTAGAACGAGGTAGAAATTTATTCATATTGCTTCTAAGAGAGGGTGCAAGGAGGACGTAGTTGAAACTGCTAAGGATGTTGTATGAACGCTTTGGGTTTACGGTTATGATTTTGGCTTCGCCGAGGCGGGTAGCAGTTTTCATGGAGTCAATGAACCGGGGGTGCATGACAATATATAAACGAGTTATCATCGGGAGCATCGACGACATCTTGATCTACTCAAATCTAAGAAGGAGAGTGAGGCGAATTATGAGTTGGTTTTGGAGTTGTTAGGAAAGGGAATTATACGTGAGATTTTCAAGTGTGAGTTTTAGGATTAAGTTGGCCAGGACGAGTAGTCAGAGATGATGGCATATCGTGGAACCAGCAAGGGGCAAAGTGAAGAAGGGTGAGGAAGCGTTTTGGAGGCTAAAGAGGTGGATTGGATAATGAGCAGATCTTGGAATTATCGGAAGGACTGGATGAATTCGCGAAGCATGACGATACGTGGAGCAAGGATTTGGATGTATACGGGAACGACAAAGAAAGGCGGTTGTTTATACGTTGTGGGAACTAAAGATTTGGAAGAACTAGATAGACTTAGTTAGTGGAGCTGGATTGTTATATCTGCCTAGAATGCTAGAGGCATTTGGGGCACGAGACGTAGAGAATGATCTATACAGATCATGAACCTCTCCAACACATATTTAATCATCTTGATTGAACATTTGGAAAAGGTGATGGGTGGAGTTAAGTGATGAAAGAAAATTGCAAGGCCAAGTACCATCTGGGAAAGGCAAGCATGGTTGATGAGACACGGAATAAGAAGAATGAAGTGAAGATACGAACTTGAACTATATCGATGACGTATTAGGGTGGTTTGGATGAAGGATGTAGGTTGCACGAGTTGAGTTGTCTAAAGCAGAGAACGCGTCAACATGTATGTTGCGTGGCTTGGACAATCATATGGAGAAAAGGGACGTAGACTATACTTCCTACATAGATAGGAGTAGCTAAGAAAGGGCGATGTAAGGATGAAGTTGGTGAAAGTGATACATAATGGGGTGTAGGAATAAGTACGACGAGAGTTGGGTGATAGTTGATAGACTGACTAATTCATCTCATATTTCAAGAGGAATGAGAAGTCACGTAGTTGAGAAGTTGGAAGCATTGCATGCAAATGTGATGGAATAGAGGGTTTTGCGTAAAAGTTAGCCTAATATGTATGGAATGCCTTATGAAGGATTATGGCAAGGGACGAAACGATGGGAAGCAAGCGTAGTATACCGTTGATAGACTAATGTTTGGTATGAGCATAATATAGGGGTAATTGAGAAAGACGCCTAGAGCATTGGCGTGAGATTTGGAGATAGTTGGAGAACGTATTATATTATGAAGAATTCTCCTACAAAGAGAGAGTCACCGGTGAAAGGGACATATTCCCCATTGATTAGGATGTAAGGAATAAAGGAGGAAACACCTAAATTATAGGCTGAAGACGGGATATAAGATGGTATGGAAATTAAGATTGTGGAGAGACAAGCGAAAAGTAGTATGGAGGAAGAATGATTCGAGTGAGCAAGAGGTTGTGAAGATAGTGGGGTGATATTGAAGAGAAACCGTTAGAGCAAGAGGTTAGTAGTCACGAACAATGGAACGTCCACCTAGAGAAAAGGTGTAACACATGTTAGTATGAAGGATGGTTAGTTACTTGGTGCCGAGCATGGGAAAGCAAGGATGGGGTGGTGGTTATGACATGTTTCTTGTGAATATTATGGGAAGCTTTTGGTTATGCAATCCTGCATATACCATTGGATGTGTTTAAGGTTGGGAGAACTTCCGAATGATGGAAAATCCGTAGAGGATAGAAGCCGTTAGGTATGGTGATAGGAGTTGTAGTAGAAACTGCTAGAGTTAATTCATAGGAGATGAGGTGGATCACCGTTACAGTGGGATGAAGTTAGAAGCGGCCAACGTATTGGACCGGAGGTGGATCGGAAAACAATGGAGGTCATGGCAGTGACTAAGTAGAGGTTGAAAATAGCAAAGAACCGACAAGAGAGCTATGCGGACAAGAGGCGTAAGCCGTTGAGATTTGAGATAAAGTTATGCTAAAGGTTTCACCGTGGAAAGGGGTGATGCGGTTTGGAAAGAAAAGGGAAGTTAGCACCTAGATTTGTGGGTCCATTTGAAATCCTTGAAAGGATTGGGCTAGTGGCGTATAGGTTGAGATTACTGGAGGAATTGAGTAGTGTGCATGACGTATTTCATATATCAAACTTGAGGAAATGCTTAGCAAGAACTGACTTGCAAATACCGTTAGATGATATTAGTATGGATATGAGTCTTCGTTTTATCGAAGAGCCAATAGAGATTTTGGGTCGTGAAGCTAGGACGTTGGATAAAAAGGGTAATATACCGTAGTTATTGGTAGATGGAATTTGGAACGTGGACTAGAGTTCACGTGGGAACGGGAAGGATTTATGAGGAGCAAGTATCGTCAGCTAATTGATAATGACGATCCTAAGGAGTAAATCTCGGGACGATATTTCTATTAGGATGGAGTGATGTGACAACCGTGGTTTTTAGGTTCGTCACTTGGTCTTATTTTAATGTTAATTTATGTGTGACTATGTGATTTGCGTGTTTACATGTTATTTTGCGTGAACGAGGTTGGTGTGGATATCTTTTATGGGTATAAAGTACTCATAAGTAAATCGAGGAACGGTTATTTCATGTTCATGAGCTCACAAATTAGTGACTATGAAATAAAATGGTGTTATTTTGGTGTTTTACGTATACGTATAAGTATTATAGTAAATCATTTTTTTTTACGATTTGGGGTTTAGTATTTAGAGGTCTCGGGTAAGGTGTTTAGTCATGTGAGTATTTTTCGGGATGGTTTTAAGTCATTTAGGACTTAGTTATAAAGTTTAGTTCAAAATTTAAGATTTTTTTAAAACTGTATATTTTACGTCTTTTACGGTAAACGCGTAAAATTGACTAGTTTCTCAGTTTTGAGATTTTAGAAACTTTAGGGGCTGAAATAAATTAAGGTAAATTAAGGTATTATTAATAACATAATAATAAGTAATAAAAAGAAAAAAAAAATATGTTAAAGTAGGTTTAGGCCGATTAAAAAGAAAGAAAAAGGGAAAAAAGGGAAAAAGGAAAAAAAGGAACCGGGCTTTTGTAATGGGCCAATGACTTGTTAGAAAATTAAATAAAGACTTTTTATTAACTAAAGACACATCATAATCCCCTGGAGATCAAGCTTAAGTCGAAATCAATGGAGTCTATTTAGGGTTCTTCATTAATTTTTCTTCTTTCAAAAATTCTAAGGTAAAATTTTCAATACACTTTTTAATTAAATTGTCTTTAACTCTCTTACAATCAATACATGATGGATCTAGGGTTAAGTTAATTATGAATTCTGTATTATAATGGTATAAACATGATTAGATTAATTAGAGATAATTATTATACATGGTGATGGTAATTAATTAAGCTAATTCTGTTAAATTTGTTTTTAAAAACTTGGCAGAATTTTAGGTCACTAGTTTTGATCATATCTAGAGTTCTACAAACCCTTATTTTGCGATCCAAGCATCCCTGAATAGGTATTTTAAGTGGATTTCAAATGCAAGAAACGAGAACTAAATTGGAGGTCTGGAGGTGGGTCAAATACAGCTTAAATAGTCGGAGGTCAAAACAGTTTTAAAATCAGTCAGGTTTAATTTAATGTTTTAAGGTGATTAGGGTACTTAGGAGTACACTTGAGCCCTCTAATGAGCATGGTAGTTGTTTTATATATTAAATAAGAGACCTGAAGGGTGGCTAAGCAAATAGGTTAGGGTAAGACCCCCTAATAATAACAAACTTTTTATATGTTCAAAATCGGTAATATGCGGATAGGCAGAAGTATATATATATATATATATATATATATATATATATATATATATATATATATATATATATATATATATATATATATATATATATATATATATATATATATATATATATATATATATATATATATATATATATATATATATATATATATATATATATATATATATATATATATATATATATATATATATATATCGGGCCTTAACAATAGCTTTAAGGTTGGATCAAAAGGGAGGAGTTAGCTGACATATGTAAGGGTATAGGGTTTCCTTTACAGAGATCATGGGTATGGTTCGGTGGGTGTTTGGCTTATAGTTTGGAGACCTAAAAAACGGGGACTATTTTGGGTAAAATGTTAACGAGACGGGTTATGAAGTAAACTAAGTTAAGGGCTTTATAGAGGGGTGTACTGGGATGCTTAGAGCATATAAATGAGGTATATATATGGGAGAAGGTTAGATGTCCATCATTGGTTGATGAGCCATCTTAGTGTTTGGTTCATGTTTTGATTGTGTGCTTTTGTTTGTTATCTTTTTGCTAGTGCGCAGATTTTTGGAGAAGCTCAATCAGGTGAGTTTCATAGCCCCATATCTTTTAATGATTTCACTTCCAGATGGGATGGAAGAGACACTGTATGGTTTTATAACTAATGTTTTGAATGTTTTTATGGTTTGTGATGGACTTGTGTGTGCACTTATGTGATTAACTGCTATGTGATTCTTGATTGTGTTTATGATTTGGATCGGGGGACACGTACCGTCTCAGTTATTGTGGTTTCACTTGGTACCAAGGGGATGTTGACAAGACGGGGCCTTGGGGAGGTACATAGATGTGTGAGCATCTATGGGACTAGTGGATAATGACAAGGCGGGGCCTTGGGATTGGTACATAGGTGTATGGGCGCCTATGGTACCATGGTGTTTGGTAAGGCTGGGAGCCTTGGATTTGGTTTGGAATGATTGATCTTGAATGTTAGTTGTTAATGCATACTTGTAGCACATTGTCCATATGTTTAGTGTTTATGGTTGTTCACCGCTTATTATAATCTATTTTCGGTTGGAGTTTAAACCTATGACTCTCACCAACATTATGTTGACGTGTTTTAGTGTCTCTTTCAGGTGATAAAGTGGTTAAGCGCGAGAACATATGTGGCTAGGATTGAGTCGCGTAGGAATGCATCTAGAAGGAGATCCCCGTTCCTTCTTAGTTTATTTTTCTGTTTGTTTCAATAAGTGATACTATGAACCTATATGTTGATTTTTTTTGTTATTTGTTTGTCTTGGGTAAGAGGTAGGACTGTTACCTACTTACCTAGACTCTTGCATTGATGAGATATTGTCATGACATTTGTGTCACCTTTTATGACATTTCTAATTCATATACTTCTCTCTATGGACACGCTATTGTTGTGATGATATCCATGTGTCGCGTCCCATATTCCGCCATGGTGGGGTGTGACAGCTCTCCTACTCTTGCGGCCTAAGAAAGAGATAACGACTAGAAATAGATTGATCCTGATCGTGTAGCTATGGCACGTGTATATCTCCTTTTCCTTAGGCAAATATAATCAGAGAATATATTATATTCTATTTTATCATGTCGCAGGGCGACGAGGACTTGGTTAAGTAATCAACCGTTGTGCGACACCGGCTTACCAGGCCTCCTGGGCCTTGTGCGCGCTGCATAGTGACAATTCATACCCAATGGATACGGGTAGTACCCATGAGTCGGGTTATACAACCCGAATAGGGACTATACGTCATCAGTATACTTCATTGTTTTTAGGTAGAGGTGGCAAATCTTGCCCATTTAGATATATATGGGCACTTTTTGATATTTTTCAAAAAAGGATGGGGCACTTTTTGCCCATTCTTTATTATTGATGGGCTAAATGGGCACACATGTAAGAAACTAAATGGGCTTAATGGGCTCACATATAAATTACTAATTAGGCTACTCAACGGATATTTTATATTTAATTTTTAATCCCCGGCTTTCAAACAAGCATTTTTTTTACGTTTTTATAGGTTTTTCCCCATTTTAGCTTGCGCCCGTTACGCCCGTGCCCATTTAGCCCGCGCTCGTTTGGCCTGCCTCCCGTTTAGCCCGCTGCCCGTGCCCGCCTGCCCGCCCGTTTTGCCACCTCTATTTTTAGGGATGTTTGGCATTACGTTTAGGCCTATATTTTTTATTTTCTTCTTGCGTTTCGAACTGTCGCAGCCCAAATACCTCAAAAAAACTATGTTACTAAGAAATAACAAAATTTTTAAAAATAAGTGCTACCTAAGTTATATATGCATGTGCTGATGAATCCTAAGATTCACGGATCTTTAAGCTGCTAGGCATGATTGTCATTCATATGATTTAACATAGCGGAATTAGAACAATAATCATGAACAAGGTGTTGTGGACAAGATGAGATATTCCCAAACGTTACTTGTATTATTAAACACAAATAACATCTAGACGTGTATACATTGAATCCCACGTCTAGACACACGAATTGCTTGTAGGTTACATTGTGAATAATAGTTATGATAAAACCTACGGTCTGGCGTTCTTTATATAATAGAATGTCCAGACTTTTACAAAAGAAACTAGATAAAACCAAATCTTCTAAATATAGCTTAATATATTTCCTACAAGTTTGTCCACCAGCTTGTAGAATCTTCTTTTGTCAGATTTAGTCCTTGTCTTTTAGTTTTGACACATCAACTAAATAATTCGAACCAAAAATATTCCCCTAGTTGATGATGTCAAATCACTTCCACTTAGGCGTGAATCCTTCGTATGTAGTACATGATCTCCAAGAAGCTTCCCCTTAAGTATAGCACATATTCTTCCCCTTTTTAACACATCAATAGGGAATATGTGAAAGTATGCAATCTTAAAGATTCTCCAAAAGTAGCTCTATGTAATGATCTTTGAAGAAAAATAACTATAATATTCTTGATGTAGAAGTAGAATAACCCAAAACCTGTGTTCCATGTCTTGCACTATCCATGTGACTCCAAAACTCAAGGCTATAATGAGTAGACTATTAAACTCACGGATATAATGAGTAGTCACTTGACAAAAAGAGTTCTCTAGCAAATATGAGCATAGAGCGTCTTACGAAAAATCACATACCTTTGCTACCTTTTTATCAAGTCCGTTGTCACAAATTAAAAGAACCTTCAAAAGTAATGATGACCAGACACAACTTTTTAAGATATGATAGAACACAAACTTCGCGGAATTCTTCTTCGAACATCAAACTTACTATAAGAATTCTTCCCCTTAATCATATACGTCTTCTAAAAATATTCGAGCCATAAATATCAAAACAATACTCTGAATAAAATAGAGATTCCATGTACATTCGAGTGTATAATCTCCTCGTTTTATGTGCCAAAACCTAATCAAATTTCCAAACAGCAGCTTTTCTTCCTTTATCTGAGATCCCTCACTGTCCAAGATCCCATCAGTATGTGTTGACATATCTCTGACTACACATCATTCTGTCAGTGCTTTTGTCAGCGTCTGACTTATTCCTATCAGCGTCTACTTCTGTCAGCGGCTGACCTACACTCGTCAGCGTCTCGATTACAAGCGTCAGTGGATAAACAAACGTGTCAGCGTGTAACATATACTTTTATATCCTTGGTTTACAACATGATCTTCTTCTATCTAGCATGTACTTGCGTTACAATATTATGTTACTTGCTAAAAATCCTACCATTATCTTCCTTTATTCCTTGCAGCAAATCACGAATGTCCTTTTTTTGTCCATAATTCTCCACATGTAGAAACAAGTAAATCCTATAAAATAGGATTCTTATTCCACATCTTTGCCATCCTCTTGTATCCACATTAAAACAAGACAATATATTGTTACCTCTTTGGACTTGGAATCAGTACTTTGTCATTATGTATTAGTGGATTGCCAACACCTTGAATAATAGCACTAGCTCCTCTCATGTACACAAAAGCTGCACGTGATGGCTTTTGTTTCTTGTCCAATGATGTCTTTTGTATCTTCGCTTATATCCAAGAGCATCTTTTATCTATATCTTGGATCACAAGGATTTACTTGCCTAATATAAAACTACAAACAGACAAAGGCTTCCAACAATCCACTGTTATGATAATAAAAGAACACATGTGATATTTTAAACTCTATCATTCGTTTAATGCTTATCAAGTGAACATCATGCAGAAATATCAAATATTAATCCAATAAAATAGGAACGTGTTGATCCCAAACTTAGATCGATTAGCTTTGTGTATACGAGATTAGATCAAGTATAGCACGTAGAGAAACCTTTATATATGCTTTGTGAATCTAAGTGTTATGCGGAATTTAACACTTAAACAAGAACACAAGATGTAAACAAAACTTTCACTTTGATTATGAATGTTGAACTTGCTTACAATGAAAGATGTTTACGAATGAAAACTTATATAAAACTTGATATTAAACATTAACCTAAAGGCCTTCTTTTATAGACTAAGAAGCCTTGTACAATAAGCTATGTATCAACTATTCTAGGTAAAGATAAACATAGAAAATACATTTTCGTTTCTATCCTTACTAGAAGTATTCTAGAATATAATAAACGTGTAGATTATATCTTCCATCAGTGCTTGTCTTCAATGTGTCAACGCTTGACTTTAACTTGTCAACGCTTGAGCTGTCAGCGCTTGCTTTGTTCCTGTCAACGCTTGTTTTGTTCTTGTCAGCGCTCAAGTGATCTGGCCTTAATTTATTCCCAACAATCCTCCCCTAAACTTGATATCCACTTTTATGATCAAGTTTCTGAATAAGCATTAAGAACTTGGAGGAGTCTGACAAATCTTCTTATATTGGTAATGAATAAATCTGATCAAATCCTTTGCCACGTCACTTGAATAATCTATCTCCAGCTGAGTGTCCTTCATCTTTTCCAAAACAGCCTTGGATATGAAATACTGAGCATCCACAAGTAGATACTCAGCAAACTTTGTAGAACTCAAATGGTATACACCAGCAGCTGAATATAACCTCCATTGAAGACCACTGAGGTCATCTTCAAGATCCTTCCATATTTCAGGATCTTCCTCTTTTGTCCCACACATTCTTTTGAATGTGGTCCAAAGTTTTATTCCATTAGCTGAAGTTGGTGCTTCAGCCTCATACTTGGTCTCCAGCAACCTCCAAAGGTCCACCAAGTCTTCTCTATCACAACTTGAAAATAAAGATATGAGAGTGGTAAAAGTGTGTACCTCCTTTCCAAATCTGCCAATCTTCCAGAATCCACATTCATCCTCATCATAACTCACAATTGGATTCCTGGAATCTAATGGTAACACTTGCACCATATCTGAAGCTTCTAATGGGGAGAGCTTGAGGCTCTTTCTTATAACTGCTTCACTTGGATATAGTGGATCCATATCTTTTGGAAACTCAAGTTTAAATCCCTTCTTCACTGGTCTGGAAATCATCATAGCTTTCTTGATTTCCATTTCTTCTGCAAGTTGCTCCTTTCTTTCATCTGAAAGAAGTCTGAGAGTGTTTGCTTCCTGCACTCTCACCCAAATAGGATAAGCCCTATGTTCCAACTCATCAAATGTCAAAGCCTTCAACTTCTGATATGTCCATCTAACTCCATGACATCTGAGCAACATAAAGTAGATCTCTCTTCTATCCCTTTTCAATTCTGAGAGAATATTGCTTGCCTTGTGCTTCAAAATCACCTTACAATCCTTCTGAACACTAAGAAGAAGCTCCAAACCCCATATTTGATCTGAAATGGTCAAGTCTGGATTATCCATGCAGCTTTCTTCCCAAGAATTGTACATCTGAACCACCTCTGGCATGTCAAAGTCAACCTGCAATTTTAAGTCTCTCAACTTTTCCCTAGCAAGCTCATCACCATACTCAAGCCTTTCTGGTTCTATAATCATCACACTTGAGTCTGAGCTAGCTCCATCACTTTCTTCTCCAGAAGTCACAACAAATGGTGACTTTTCCTTTTCACCTTGTTCCATCATTTGTTCAGCCAATCTTCTATCAATTTCAACTTGGGCTGCATCCTTTGGAACAATTTCTTCTACCAATTTACCCTTACCCTTATCTGATGGTGCAATGGTTGGTAAGGTAGATGGTAATACCTGAGTTGAAACTTCCTTGATGATAGATGATGACTGGAATACATCACCTTCATGTGCAGGTCTGTCAACGCCCAAATTTATCCTATCAGCGCCCAAAATACTTCTATCAGCGTCCAAAGTTGCCTTGTCAACGCTCAAATATTTTCCCTCAGCGCCTTGTGTAACCTCTCTCAACATAGCTGTAAATGATAAATTTAGATTGGTTGGAGAGATTAAGGACGTATCAAAACCTGTTTGTTCCTTCAAAGTTGTAAGGGCTTCAGCAACATCCATTGATTGACCATCTTGGCTGCCCTTATCACTCAGATTTCTTTGATCTTCCTCCCCTTTGGAAGACTCCTCCATACCCCTCCTAGCATGATCACTCTCCAAAACAACAATCCTCTCCCTCAATTGCTTGAGTTCAAGGCCTTGTGAGCTGACAATTTGTACTAAGTCTGCATTTTGCTTTTGCAAGCTAATGCAGACTACCGTCAATTCCAAAAGAGTCATTGGTTCCAGTCTGCCCTCTTCTGAAATGGGAATTTGACCTCCCAAGTCAGATTCATTGGGCATGGATGAGGACTTAATTATGGTGGGACTGCCTTGGCCAGCATCTAAGCCAGAACCAATAGTCCCAGCCTCATTCAGGTCACCAGCCACACTTGTGGTGGTGGTTCTCTCTGCTTCATGGCTAGGACCACCAGAGGAGAACACTCCAGTAGTCCTTTGGCGTTTCAACAACCTATATTCAGGTGGTGTGGAAGATGGTGTGGAAGAATGGGTAGATGTGGGTTGGTTAAGGGGTGTTTGGGATTGTGAAGGTTGTGTGTCAGCGTGGGAAATAGGCACATCAACGCCAACATTTGATGTGTCAGCGTCAAAGGGTTCTTGGTCAATTTGCATTTGTTCAGGTGAGGGTAAAGGTTCAGGAATGGGTTCAAGTTGTGGTTGAGGGTCAATTTTAGGTTGGGGGTCTGGTTGGGGTTGTGCTGCTGCAATAACAGCAAGCATGGCTGGGGTTAAAGGTAAGTCTCTATGAGGTGGTGAATTCATCTTCATAAAAATAGCTTTCTTTTGCTCAGGGATCTTATAAAAATCATTGTGATCCCTTGAGCAGTAACCTTGATAATCAAAAATCATTTGCAGAAAACGGGGATAAGCTAAAGTCATTTTTGTCCCCTTGTTTTTACACATCCCTTCAAAAATCATTTTAGAATAGTTATATTTTTGCCCTGTTGCAATGCACACAATAGCACTTGCAATGGATCTATTGATCTCATTGTGTGCAGTACATTTGGGACTCAAACATTGAAGGAGGATGTGGATGAGGTACTTCCAGGCTGGGGGAAATTCCTGCTTATGATAGTTAATAAGAGTACCTTCATGAGGAAAAGGATATCCCAAAGCCATAAGCCCTTGTTCTATTTCATTTATGGGAAGGATGGCTACACCATCAGCATCATCAAGATGCAAGGCCTGGCGTACCAAGGCCTCAGTAACCACCCAAGACCTCCTATGAACAATAGAAGCTAATGTGGTCACTCCATTAACTGTTGAGGAACTGACAGTGTTCCAAAACTGCTTAATGTGTGTGACTGTAATGAGTGGTGCATGAGAAAGAGCATACCTTAATGGGGATGCGTTCAAATACGCCACCATTTGTGTGTATTGAGGAAACAAATCATTATCAGCAACAAGATAAGCAATCATGTTGTGTTGAGACTTGAACCCCAATTCCAATTCTGCTGAGTTAAATTTTGGTGCCATTGATGAAAGCTGTTAACTTTAAGTGTAGAAGATGAAGTTGATAAGAGAAAAGTGTTAGAAAAGAATTATAGATACCCTGTTTAAAAATAGGAGCCAAATTTATAGGAGATAAAGAATGCATGTGATTGGCCCAAAAATAGGCAAAGATTTTCAAAAACTAATCATGAAAATATTGAAAAAGTTATAAGTTATCTCATGCATTTAATGAAATTAACAACTCCTAAAATTACGGCTTGAAAATATGTCAAAAAGTAACAACTGGGTAGGTCCCACTGAGTGTCAACGGTAAAAAATAACCTATCAACGCCCAACGGCTATAATCTTGTCAACGTTCGCCTAAAGCCATGTCAGCGTCCAATTTGGTCACAACAACGCTTGGAAAAATCTTGTCAGCGTCCAAAAATAAAATTGTTTTAAAAAGTGAAAAATGACCTTAACAAGTAATTTATCCTAGAGAAGATAACCAAAAGCTGATAATTATTATAGGGCGGCAAGCATTGTCCGGTTATGCACACTTGCATAAGCAAGATAGACATAACAGTCCTCTAGTGTCCCTTGCTAACCAAAATTCTTAACAACAAAGTTACCTTATAAAAATCCTTGTTACTCCCAGGTAAATCCCATATCAAAATCATTCCCAAGTCTCCCAACAGACCACAACCAATTCTAGGCCAAAAATGTCTTGGCAGCATGCAAAGTTAATATACTATGCATGCTACAGTGCCTCATGGTTTAGTAAAACTAACCCATACTCACCTGTGGACACAATCTAGAATTGTGATAAGAGTATCATATGGATACCCAAACATCCTAAAGGTTCCTAAAACCTCCCCTTAAACGATGATACAAAAAGTTAAAATCATGCATGAACATAAAAAATTTATGTCAAGATAGGAATGAGACATTCCAACCATCATCCATAAATAAAAACTTGTCCAAATGCTTCTCCATTAATCCATAAGCAACTCTGTATCCAATGGTATACTGCTAACACCATCTGCACATTTAGATTGAAAACCACAAAACTAACATTGTTGCTGACAACGCCCCGATAACACATGACAGCGTTGAAGGAAGCTTTGTCAGCGTTAGACAATTATATTGCTGACAATGTTGCAAAAACACTTATCAGTGTTCAAGCAACCTTTGTCAGTGTTAGAAAAATATAGTGGAAAATCTAAATTATCAATAAGACCAATAATAATAATGCATCATCCTGTACATACTTTTACAAAAAGAATCCAAAACACATATTAAGTGAGATTAACCATTCCAATACTTGTTACCAAGTATTGAAATCTTCCAGCATCAAAAGGTTTAGTTAATAAATCTGACACATTTTCCTCAGTGTCAATCCTATCTGGTTGTATTAAACCTTTCTCAAAGCAATCTCTTATAAAATGGTGTCTAATTTCTATGTGTTTAGTTTTAGAATGATGTACAGGATTCTTAATGATGCATAAAGTACTATTATTGTCAACAAATATCTTAGTATGCATGAAATTATACCCATAATCCAACAGCTGGTTCTGAATCCACAACACTTGACCACAACATGCTGCTGCAGCCACATACTCTGCTTCAGTTGTAGAATTAGCCACCACTGTTTGTTTCTTGCATTGCCAAGATATTAACCTGCTCCCAAGAAACTGACATCCACCAGTTGTGGATTTCCTATAAAACTTATCACCTCCATAATCACTATCTGAATATGCAATCAGCTCTAATGGTGAATCCTTTGGGTACCACAAACCAAGACTAGGGTAACATCTTAGGTACCTAAAGATCCTCTTCACAGCATAAAGGTGACATTCTTTGGGAGTCACTTGATGGCGTACACAAGCACACACAGCAAACATGATATCAGGTCTGGAAGCAGTAAGATACATCAAGGATCCAATCATGGATCTATAATGCCTGACATCAACATCTTTCCCATCTCCAATCTTTCCCCAAGGGTGTTCTCTATCCATAGGAGTAGTAGCCCTCTTTTCATGTGGAGAAAAGCCAAACTTCTTCAAGCTTTCAACAACATATTTGTCCTGGGAGATGAAGATACCATCCTCTTTCTGCTGAACTTGTAAACCAAGAAAGAAGTTCATCTCCCCCATAGCACTCATCTTGAATTTGTCTGTCATAAGCTTGGAGAAATCCTCACTCATCTTTGGATCAGTAGACCCAAAAATAATATCATCAACATAGACCTGCACAAGCAACACATCTTTGCCTTTCTTCTTTGTAAATAGTGTCTGATCTATGGTGCCCCTCTTGAATCCATTGTCCACCAAATAGGTAGACAAAGTACCATACCATGCTCTAGGGGCTTGATGAAGGCCATACATAGCCTTTTTGACTCTATACACTTTATCTGGATGCTCTGGATCCTCAAAACCAGGAGGTTGCATTACATATACTTCCTCAGCAATGGTGCCATACAAGAAAGCACTCTTGACATCCATTTGATAGACTGTGAAGCCTATGTAGGAAGCATAGGCTAGAAAAATCCTAATAGCTTCAATCCTTGCAACTGGTGCAAAGACCTCCTCATAGTCTATCCCCTCCTCTTGTGTATAACATTGAGCCACTAACCTTGCCTTGTTTCTGACCACAATACCTCTTTCATCTCTTTTGTTCCTTAGAACCCATCTTGTTCCTATAGGTCTGACATATCTAGGACAATCAACCAGCTCCCAAACATCCTGAATTGTAAATTGGTGAAGCTCATCCTGCATTGCTTCCACCCAACTTGGTTCTTTGAGAGCATCAAATATCTTCTTGGGTTCTTCTTGTGACAGAAAACATGCAAACAAACATGCTTGCACAAGAGGGGTATCAACCTTCTTGTGTATATTGGCAATAAATCCACCAAGACCTTGGTGAGATCTTCTTGTCTGAACTGGAGTCATAATATCACCAATGATCTGAGATGTGGGGTGATTCTTCATTGTGGAGGTGAGAACCCCTCCTTAAAAAAGTCTGGTGTCCTCAACCTCATGCTCCATGTTGCCAATATCTTCTTCATCAGACTCTCTTTGAGCAACATGAATCTCTTCATGAACATTGGAAGGTCCACCTTGTTCAAAACTGGAAGAGAAAAGATGCCCATAAGTGTTGTCAACGTCTGAATCTTGGTTGTCAGCGTCTGGGCTAACAGCGCTTGAAATGTTGTTGTCAACGTCTGAGCCATCAACGTCTGAATTGGTCTTGTCAGCGCTAGATTTGCCTTTGTCAGCGCCTGAAGAACCATGCATGTTTGTATCTGGTGGTATTTGGAGACCATCATTGTCTTGTCCAGCAGCAGCAGCAGCAGCAAAAGCATCTGTCCAAATGGGAATTGTGACATATTCAAATGTAGGAGATGCCTTTTCTGCTTGTGATCCAACCTTCTCATGAACCTGTGTACCTGAAACATTAACAACTTGTTCCTCCACAACATTTGAAGTTACCTTCACAATGTCTGGATTAGTGACAGGCATATAATTTAAAGTTCTAGATAAGGGATCCAAATCAAACAACCAATTAGGACCACTTTCATGATCACTAGGTTTATTTTCTAAGAACCTAACATGTACTCTCTCAACAATACGTTTGTCCTCTTTAAGATAAACCCTATAACCCTTGCTCTGCACTGAATATCCCATGAAGTAACCCTCATCACCTTTTGCACTAAATTTCCCTAAGGCATCACTAGTATCTAAAACTACTACATGACAACCAAAAGGTCTGAGAAAACCAATATTAGGTTTTCTTCCCCAAAGTAACTCATAAGGTGTTGTGTTCTGAATTTTGTTAACCAATGCTCTATTTTGCACATAGCATGCTGTATTAACAACCTCAGCCCAAAAGGCTATAGGAAAGTGAGCATCAGCCAACATTGTTCTGGCTGCTTCAATTAGGGTTCTATTTTTCCTTTCAGCAACCCCATTTTGTTGTGGGGTTCTAGCAATACTGAATTGCCTAGTAATTCCTTTCCTGGCACAAAAATCATCTAGCTTCTTGTTCCTAAATTCTCCACCATTATCACTCCTAAGCATTTTAACCTCATTTCCAGACCTTTTCTCAATCTGAGTGATAAAATCAATAAGAACATTAGCTGTGTCACTCTTCATAGCTAGAAGGAATGTCCAAGTAAACCTAGAAAAGTCATCTGTGACAACAAAACAATATGACTTACCATTCAAACTTTCTATATTTGTTGGACCAAAGAGGTCCATGTGAAGCATATGAAGAGGTCTGGAACTAGTATGCACCTGTTTGGACTTAATTGAGACCTTGTGCTGCTTGCTTTTAAGACATGTAACACAAGAGTGGTCATTGTGGAAGGCCTTCTCAGGCAAACCATCAACTAAACCAAGCCTCACAAGTCTATTTATATTTTTAAAATTTATGTGCCCTAGTCTCCTGTGCCACAAATTACTTTCATCTACTGAGGCCTTGGCATAAAAACAAGACATATTGGTATTCACTTTAATCCCATTCAAATTCACATTATATATGTCCTTATGCCTAGGTTTTCTATACTCAATATACTTCTCATTAGGGATCTTAAAATCCTTGCTTAACACCAAACACTCAGTATCAGTGAAAAGAACCTTATTTTTGTTATCACAAACTTGTGATACACTAATCAGATTATAATCAAGTTCTTTTACCAGGAAGACATTCTCAAAACGCAGATTATTGGTGAGAAGGGTTCCTTTGCCTGTAATGGTGCCATAGCCCCCTCTAAAGTATACCTTGTCACCATCTTTAATAGGAGTGAAGTTCGTCAGATAGTCTTCCTTTCCTGTCATGTGCCTTGAGCATCCACTATCCCAATATCCATAATCATTGATCTGTCTTTGAATGCCCTGCACATAAAGAAAACAAATTAGTTTTCTTTGGGAACCCAAGTCTCAGAAGACTTGGATTCATCTGGTTGTTCAATAAGAACAGCCTTAGTTCTCACAACAACCCCATTCTCATCCTTTTTAGGATTAAATACCCAGTTAACCCCAATAGGTTTTGTAATGACCTTTGAAATGTAATTAAATCTATTTCAAGTCATTGAAATCCCATTATCATTAGGGTTTTGATCTTTCTTGGGTCTCCATGTTAAGCTTGAAGAAGCTTTAGACCTCTTACCTTGTGGCTGCAAATATTTAGGTCTGATCACGTTTCTGTCAGCGTTGGATTTTGTCCTGTCAACGCTGAAATTACCCTTGTCAGCGTTGAACCTAGGGTTTGCTACAGGAACCCATTGCCTATTTGACCAGGTGTTTGTCTTTTGAAAAGGTCTTTGTCCATGAGTGTTAGACCTTCTAGAAAAGAATGGGGCAGGTCTAATCACTTGTGGACTTTGCTGCACACAAGGTTTGGGTCTGACAACGTTTGACTTCCTAACAACGTTGACTTTCTTCCTATCAGTGCTGAAATTGTTCCTATCAGCGCTGGCTTTGGGAGCGTTGACACACTTGTATGCCAAATGTGAAAAGCTACCACAAGTGTAACAGGCTTTCTTAGACACAACCTTAGGTCTAGAGGAGAAGAAACCTGTTCCATGATTGCTAACTTGGCTCTTGGGTGACCTATTATTCCTATACATCTCTGCATATTTAATGGTATGTCTTCTAACAGTGTTGGAGCCTAAGTCAACAGCTTTACCAGTGATTGGGTGAGTAACCTTAATGGGTGGTGATTCATTAGGACTTTCACATAACAAACCTCCTTTAACAAATAAAGTAGGGTTAGCTTTCTTCCACTCATTTAGGTCAGTCAACTTTTGTTGATACTCTTCCACTGGAGTGACAACTCTTGGTGGAGGAATAAATTCCTCTTCTTGGCATTCTGGTATCCCAGTCCAAGACAAGTCCTTTCTAGGGACACCATAGAAGTCACCAGCTGGTGGTGGAACCAGAGAGTAATCATTCATCCCAATCCCAGTCATGTCCTTAGGATCCCTTTGCTTAGCTACACAATCTCCTAGGGTTTGGGTGGCTCTATCAAATCTTTGAATCTTGAGGTCAACATTATCTTTATTCTTAATGGCCTCATCTAACTTAGCCTGAAGGTCTCTATTGACCTTTGTCATGATATTTCTAATATCCATACTACCCTCTAGCTCATGTTTTAAGATATTGATCTTATCTTTTAAGTCAAATTCCATTTTCTTGTATTCAGAAACGGTTTTCTCAGTTTCAGTAAGAGCTAGTTGGTAATTGGACAATTTACACCTTTCAGTGCTCATATCATCTTTTAGTTTTAACACCTCTTTGTTAAGTCTATCAGTGTTTAACCTACAACCTTTGCTACAAAAAGCATCATCATATACCTCATTATCAGATGAAGAGGAGGAGTGTGCCATGAGAGCATATTCAACATGCTCTTCTTCTTCAATATCAGCAACCAAAGCTTTATCCTCTTCAGCATTCTTAGCCAGATAGCTCCAATCCCATCCTGTGCCATCAATTCCTTGAACTGCAACCATAGCTTTGGAATCCTGAGTTTTAACAATCTGAGTTGAGGGTTTACCAGCATCAGATCTTCTAGGAGATCTGCATTCCCTCATGAAGTGCCCCATACGATGACAGTTGTAGCATTCAACTTCGGATTTATCAAATCCAGATGTGTCTTTAGCATTGAAGGTCATCTTCTTCTTGAACCTTCTATTCCACCTATTTGCTCTTATATTAGCAAGAGCCATGTTCCACTTGATGTCCATCTCTTCCAAGTGTTCATCACTTATCTGCTCAAGGTCCTCATATGTAATCACTGAACCATTGGGCAAAGAAGCAATGTAAGCACACACAGTATCCAAATCCAAACCAGCAGGTTTAACTCTTGGGGAGTCATTCATGAATGTGTCAGCGTCTGAAAAGGAGACGTTGACAAGACTTCTTCCAGCGCTGACAAATGATGATCCAGTAACTGGATGCATAAAAGAGTCCTTCTGATTGAATTGACCTTCACTATGAGAGAAGAAGGCCATGTTGCTGGTGCTAGGTTTGCTTCCATGTGCTGAAAGAGTTTCATCTTCCAATAGTCTTAGTTTGTTGTAGATGTCATCAAACGAGGAGCTCTTGTAAGTATTATTGGCAAGAATAGATCTTGCCTCAATCTTCCATGCCTCACCAAGACTTTTAAGAAAGGTAGCATTGGTGTCAACATCACCAACTTGTGTCCCCATGAAGGACAATTTGCTTGTGATGTCAAGCAATCTGCTTCTCACACTACTCAGTTTTTCATTGGGTTGAGCTTTGAAGACAGCATAGTCATGCAGAAGTTGCTTTTTCTTTTCTTCCTTAGTGTCTGCATTGCCACCATATGAAACTTCAAGTGCTTCCCAAAGATCTTTAGCAGATTCATAGCCTCTATATTTGTGCTGGTTTTCTTGTCCCAAAGAGACTTTCAGAATATTTAGGGCTTTCATGTCAACCCTTTTCTTTGCAATATCTTCAGCACCTACAGCTCTACCATCTCCAGGTTTTTCTTTCTTATCTTCATCAGGGCATCCTTCAACTGCTGATCTTTGAGTAATGGCATCAAGAATCTTTTGAGCCTTATTGAATGAGTTTCCATATTCAATAATCTCCCAGAGTGTGTAGTCATAGATCCCCAGATATTGTTCAAAGTTTAACTTCCATAAGTCAAAGTTGGTTGCATCAAGCATGGGAATCCTGATGTTTGGTAAGGGTGAAGAGGAGGTGGTTATTGCTTCAGACATGATGTTGTTAGGGTTTTGGTGTTTTTAGGGTTTCTGAGAAAATTAGGGTTTTGGTGTTCGTGTATCGTTCTGGTGTTCTTCAAAGATCAAAAGTTCCTCAACAAGCTCTGATACCACTTGTTGATCCCAAACTTAGATCGATTAGCTTTTTGTATACGAGATTAGATCAAGTATAGCACGTAGAGAAACCTTTATATATGCTTTGTGAATCTAAGTGTTATGCGGAATTTAACACTTAAACAAGAACACAAGATGTAAACAAAACTTTCACTTTGATTATGAATGTCGAACTTGCTTACAAAGAAAGATGTTTACGAATGAAAACTTATATAAAACTTGATATTAAACATTAACCTAAAGGCCTTCTTTTATAGACTAAGAAGCCTTGTACAATAAGCTATGTATCAACTATTCTAGGTAAAGATAAACATAGAAAATACATTGTCGTTTCTATCCTTACTAGAAGTATTCTAGAATATAATAAACGTGTAGATTATATCTTCCATCAGTGCTTGTGTTCAATGTGTCAACGCTTGACTTTAACTTGTCAACGCTTGAGCTGTCAGCGCTTGCTTTGTTCCTGTCAACGCTTGTTTTGTTCTTGTCAGCGCTCAAGTGATCTGGCCTTAATTTATTCCCAACAGAACGCATATTCTTATTCCCATATTATACACAACAAAATAACCGTGATATCCTCCCATAATATTCTGTCTAAGTCAACCAGTAATATAGACCACTCCATATTTGCTTTCTTATTTCCCAATTTCTTGAAAACTCACGTGATCAATAAACCATGATCCAAAAACCAATATAGATCTTTGTTTGTTGCTGAAATCACGTGTACAAACTCAAGCAAACACATCACACAGAGAATCATAACCTGTTGCAGTTCTTAACAAAAACTCACATCGAAACCCTAACAGTATCGAATCATCTCCCTTCTGCCTTGCATACTATTATAACAACAACATATTTAACATAAATCTTACATGGGACCACTGTACATCTGCTGTCATTCCATCTTTTAAAATAGCCATCAATCATCATGCATGTTACCAGATCTAGGGTTCTTGAAACCCTAAGAATATGATTCTGAAAACCGATACCCTAACTAGGGTTTGATAACCGAATATCATAAAAACCTAATTAAACTGGAACACGTTTTTTGTTTAGAATCAATCTAGAGCTTGTACAAACCTTAGATTTAAATAATAAAGCAAAAACAGAAAATCGAAAAACCTTCTTTCTGTAGTGAACTACGAGAGCATATAACTTTTTCTTTAGAGCCCAAATCGAAGATCCCTCCGGTGAGACCGTAGACACATATACTGAGAACACTCAGCCAAAATTTGACGACGATCCAACGGTTAACGAAGGAGATATGACCTTCTGAATACTGATGCGCACACAAAACTGCATAAAAACCCTAGACGAGTTTTTCTTCTATTTCACCATTAACGAACACCTCGTTGATCCTAGCATCGAGAGCCACCCGCTCTGATACCAATTGATGAATCCTAAGATTCACTAATCTTTAAGCTACTAGGCATGATTGTCATTCATATGATTTAACATAGCGGAATTAGAACAATAATCATGAACAAGGTGTTATGGACAAGATGAGATATTCCCAAACGTTACTTGTATTATTAAACACAAATAACATCTAGACGTGTATACATTGAATCCCACGTCTAGACACACGAATTGCTTGTAGGTTACATTGTGAATAATAGTTATGATAAAACCTACGGTCTGGCATTCTTTATATAATAGAATGTCCAGACTTTTACAAAGGAAACTAGATAAAACCAAATCTTCTAAATATATCTTAATATATTTTCTACAAGTTTGTCCACCAGCTTGTAGAATCTTCTTTTGTCAGATTTAGTCCTTGTCTTTTAGTTTTGACACATCAACTCAATAATTCGATCCAACATGTGCTCTATTACAGAATTTATGATTATAGGGCAAAATTTGAAATCGTATCATCGTTTAGCGTTTGACATTTTCGCGTAAGTTATACACCTCGGGTGTTTAACGGCTTTGGGATTTTGAAGTTTTTCATAATGAATTTTTGTGCAAAAGTAATACCTGATTTTTAGCCAAGTATCAAAGTTCGTTGTTCCAATCTTTTCGAATTGATTACTAGTAGAAAGTGCGACTCAATTGTTCTTGGTGGAAAAATAAATGGGTTGGTTATCTATTTTAAACTAATAGCAAATAAGAAAATGTCGTTGAGTAAAATAAAAGCTTTTAAAAAAAATTAAACTAAAAATAACTAGAAAAACACTTAATGAATTTAACTATAAACAATTAATAATCCCGTCGCAATGTCAAAGAAATCCAATCGCGATGTACCCATCGGAATGCTGTCGCAATGTGACCAAAAGAAATCCCGTCCCAATGTCTCCAAAAGGAATCCTGTCGGAATATCAATCGCAATACACCTATCGCAATATGAAATTTACATCCAAAAGTAAATCCAATCGCAATAACACCAAAAGCAATCTCGTCGGAATACCAATCACAAAATGCATCTGAATCCAAAACCCTAATGCGATGTGGTGATCGCAATGTTGCGTCGGAATCCCGTCGCAAAGGGGTTTAATATTGCGATGGTTAAGAGATTCGAAATAAGCTATGCTTTAAGCTATTTTCAAAAATCTCAAACCAAAACTTAACCAGCTCAATAATAAGCCGAAATAATAAGCATGAAATAAGGACTTTTAAACTTTAAATAAGCAACATTTTCAAATCAAACTTCGAAAAGATTAAAACTTTAAGTAAACTTTTAAAAAGTAAATAAGCTAAACATACAAATAAGCCAATAAGCACAAAGATCTTAAAACTTAACCGTATGAAAGCTTATATAGGAATAAAAAGATTAACTTTTTAATTACAAAAACATCAAGATCAAACACGGATTATCAATATTTCGGATTAAAAGTAACTAAAATAAAGAAAGGTAGAAAGAGATTAAAGAACAAAAAGCTTAACTTGAACTTATATATGAATGATTCCCAAAATACAAGATCAAATCAAAGCTTAAACATGAAAAGAAAAGATGAAGTTCTAGTGAGAGAAAGTTAGGAACTTTCTCTCTCTAAAAATAAAACTAAAGAAAAAAAAATTAGCTAACCAAAAACTAACAACAACCTCCTAATGTGTTTAGGAGGGTGTTTATAGGTAAATGGGGAATCCATGTGTGCTTTCTTCTTTCTTTCATTTCTTCTCGACTTGATTTAAATTATTTGTCTTCTTGAGGTCGTCTCGGGATTTGTCGATGTAAGTTGAACTCGTCTTATATTTTCTTCTATAATTAGACTTGAGTTCTTCGACTTCATTAAACTTCCGTCTTTAGACTTTTTCTTCAATAAATCTTCAGAATAGCCTTAGACTTCCGTTCTTTTGCATTATCGATCTTGACTTCGTCTTTAGTCTTTTTCTTCGATAAAAGCCCATTGATAGCCCATGTTTTCTTCCTTTTGCATCTTTTGGTCCTAAAACACAATAAAAACACAAACCATGCATTAATTCTGACTTTTACGACATAAAATACACGTTTTGGTTTTGTTATTATTGGAAATAAGTGGTAAAAGGATAAGTGTTTTCACACTTATTAAATCCCTACACTTGACCATTGCAATGTCCTCATGCAATGCACTAATTTCAAAGCACGTTTTACATTTTCATCATAGATAACCCACCTTGGCCTTTATAAAATACTAAACACTAAAAAACTAAAAGAACAAAATAAGTAACGAAATCAAAGACTTACATTGGGGTTTTAGGTAAGTCATGAATGTTCATCATTCTCAAGTTTCACGTTTCCCCCATACCAAGCTTAAAAACGAGATCATTGTTATTATAAGTTAGCAAACTAACACGAACTCATGTGGCCCAATTATTCACTTAGACCCCCTTATTCCTAGGTGTATATCTTATATTTTAATATTGTCTTAAATGATCACGAGGATTGCATTGTTTGACTTATTTTGATAGTTATTTAAGCTGAAAATAAAGTGGGACGATTTAATCAATAGTTAGCTAAAGGACAAAATCTTTTAAACTGCTTCTCGGGACCTCATAAAGTTCATATCTTGGCATAACTCGCTTCAAGATTTGAGACCTTTCTCGGAACGATATTTGGCAGCGACTTCATACTTCAAATCTTTGAGAGACGTTCTTGAAATTATGGTCTTCTCTTCGTAATAGGAATTTATTCACTTGAAGCTTTGAGAGATTATTTATATTTGGACCACGACTTCTTCATTTTCTCCCAATCTTTATTTTGGACTTTGATATACAACGATCCGCCTCCTTTTAGGACTTGGATCTATTTACTTCATACCTTGTTAGGGTCTTTTTGGATAGACTTCTCCATGATCTTTGGGAGTATTTTCTTTTCGTCGTGTGACTCGATCCTTCATATTGATTGTCGATAAATGATTCTTCACATCACCTTTGGATCTTTAGCAAAAAATGTAGCCCTCATGCCTTGTTAGGCCTTTTCAGAATCGCCAATCTTCGCATCCCGCTTCAATAAGTTATGCCTTGGCTATGAACTCTAATTAATACCGAGCAACTTTTAAACGATCTTGTGCTAGAAGCTATGTAACTTTTTTCAAATCGTACAACCTTATTTATTGCAGATAAATTTATTAGCAAACGATGGGAGAACAAGCTTATAATCAACTCACATAAATTCACGAATGAATACCAAACATATAATTGACTCTATCATCTCTCGTTCTCCACATATTTAAATCTCAAGGAATGAGACTCGTGGATGCTTAGCCAATTAATCAAAGTTTTGGGTTTTCGAGTCATCTATAGGATCTTGCAAACTCTTAGACTTTCTCAAGTTTAGAATTCGCATTTTAAAGTTCCCTTGATAAACGACTCTCTAGGATCAATTATAGGAACTTGCGAAAGTTCTTGTTCTTAACCCGTGAGAGTTAAGACTTTCGCGTTTTAAAGCTCCCTATATAAAAGCCTAGCAAAACTTGACTTAAACACGTTAAGGATACTAGCTAGAGTAAACTAGAAAAGTAAACTCGGGTTGAGTCAAAAGATTCAAAATGTTTAAAAATTAAAACCACTTTATTGAAATTTATTCTAACAAAGAAAATAACTATAACAAAGGAAAAAAGTAATAGGCCAAATAGATCAAAAATTTTGAAAAATGTCGAAAAATCAATTTTCAGGTTAAAATGAGGACAAATACAAGAAAAGACCACTTACTTCGATAGAAGTCCCCCCTACACTTGATATAAACATTGTCCTCAATGTTTAAGCATGTGGGAGTAAACTCCCCTACACTTATGACATTGTGCACTTTGTTTAAATCTTGGTAAGGAAACGACAACTAAGGTGTAACACTCTCAATTTCGTATCGGTACAGCGGAAGGGTCTTTTAGAGTGTTACGGGATAGCACAATAACTCCAATCATAGACAACACATAAAAATGGTTGTACAAGGTTTAACATACATTCATTTGATAAAAAGTTTTAAAGTGTACAACAGGTCCCAAATTATACAGGTCATTAAGTTTACAAAACATAGATCGGATGAACATTTTTAATATTATGTGGGTCATCAGAGTCGATCTCCATCCGGATTACCCTTCAAGCACCTGAGATAAAAACATGCAAAAATCATATCAGCGAATGCCGAGTGAATTCATAGATTTTAATAAAAATCTTTATATAAAACAATCGTTTAAAATCAGAACACAAGTATAATATCGGAAGTAAGTCCTCGTATTGCTAGTCAGGCAATATATAAATCAAGCATACATCTTAAACCGTCCATGAAACCGTAGCCTCAATATTACCATTATAGGTAATATTATTATCGTTATTGGCATCGTTGTCTTATTGTATATAGGATTCATTTGGATTATTATTAGCCGCATGAAATTGTTACCTTACTGTGAAAACAACGGGTCGCGAACCCGACAAACAATTTGCCCATCTAAGTTAGCGTGTCGTCACAAAATCACGCTATGTAATCTTCTCATACATAAATTCGCTTACCAATCAATGTGGTACGACGAGGATCAACCGTCAAGGAGCGAACTGGGGTGATCGTCCCCAAATAGTACTATAATATGCATAAGCGTCTACCAAATCTCGGTAGTTCACAATTCATGCTAATGGACTTTGAGTGACATAACCTAACTACTAATAATCCTTTTTATCTCGTTTATAGGGTCATAACATCATTCGGGTCCATATCATTAAGCATACCATCGGGACTACTTGTGTTCTATTTTATCAAAAACTAGCATGTTATCTCCCTCGCGGGTTTACAAATCATTTTATAAAACATTTAAAAGAGTGCGAGGCTATGAACTCGGATTATCGGCTACGGGCGTGCTTCGGTCACGGAAAACCTATATAAATAATAATCGGTCTTAGACTTTTGTCCAATGACTTTATCAAATAACAATATACATATGATGATTTTGTACATATGATGATGATCAAGTGGGTTTTATATATCCTTGTTTACTCATTTAGTGTTTACGTATTGGTAACTTTTTACTAGTTTACTAGTTTTACCTATTTACTACTTTAAGTCCAATAAGCTTATTATAAGTTCTTTAACTTGTATTATTTCATTTTATACTTATATTATCAGTACTCACACTTTACATGTTGGGCCTAAATGGGTTAAGCCAATAAGTACTTTTTATAAGTGTTTAACTTATTTAGTCCAATTATTAGTCCAATATGCTTACTTAGCTCGTTAATGTCCGTATATCCTATAGTTCGGGTTTTATCGGTTTTTACTTGTATTAGATACTTATATATCAGTATATGACTTTTAAAAACTTTACATTAGACGGGATTGATCGTCTAAGTTTTAATTGGCGAAAAACGTTAATTTTACGGTAATAGCCAAAAAAGTCGTAAAAATCAAGTTTATAGTTTTTATAACTTATAAGTATTATTCAACTACCATTTTTATAAATTGTCCATTTATTTAACCTTATACATATTTATATAAATGAAATCATAAGTTAGTGGGTTTTAATTTCACAATTTTATACTATATAATTTGAGTGCTTATATAATAGTAATAAACATTAATTCTTCAAAATCTGATTTTTATTTTCATCTTCACCATTTTTATCATATCTTGAGTTCTACAATGATTTAGAAGCTCATTTTAGGTGGGAAGAACTTCATATTATTTGCTACAATTAACTTAGTTATAGCTACTGCTCATTTTAAGTTTAACTATCCGGAACAGTCCCTACAAAACAACTTATTTAGATTAGCACACTCATCTTGTTTTGATCATATCTCACTCATTTTAATGATTCCATTGCATGGCCAACTCTCACATGTGTATGACATCTTGTACTTACTGTGAATGGATTCCACCATGCAAGTTTATCAGTTCAAGTTTTGGTTACATACTGTTTTTATACAGCCAACAAATTAAGCATGATTTTAGCCTTGTTTTTATGGTTATTAATCTTTTTAAGCATATTTATCAACACTTGATCCCCACACAACATTTTTATCATCATATATTCATCATATACATATACAACAAGAAAGAAATACATTTGATCTTTACAAAATAACAAGAGAAAATGGAAAGGATGATCTTCTTTACCAACCAAGAGTATATCTTGTTTTTGGAAGACAAGAACTTGATGAACACCAAATGTATCCCCAAGATCATCAAACACAAGAAAGTAAGTTGAGAAATCAGCCCTAGGATACAAGCAAATCACCTCCTTTGTTGTTAAAATGCCACCAAGTAATCAAGACTTCAAGGTAACTCCATGATATAGCTAGATAACAAGTATTTTGTGGCTAGAAAGATCAAAAGGGGTGTTTGTTCTTGAATATAGGACGGCAATGGTGATGATGTTGAGAGAGTTTTTAGTAGGTTTTTGCATGAGAGAATGGTGGTATGTGTGAAGGTTGATGGTTTTAGTTAGTTTGGTGGGTAAAACTAGCTTAAGTGTTAAGCTTAAGCTTACACTTGTAAGCTACTAGTTTACATGATGCCACATCTTTGATGTGGTGTCATGTTTGGGCCGTCCCTTTTGTGTAGTGGGGTGGGGATGATTTATTTTGTCCCACCTCACTAATTTACGGGTACTCCTCGATTCTAGTTTCCTCGATTTACGTGCCCTCTTGTCGTTTCACGAAAAACGTTTTTATAAATTATGAATCAACGGCACAAAACGAATCCAATAAAAATTGTCTCATCAAAAATCGGAGTTCAAAAACGTAAATACATAATCCTAAGGTTTACGGTTTAATCGTAAAGGACGCTAAATTATGCACGTAAGCCCAAATTTAAATCCGTAAATTGTGAGTTCATCAACCAACACAAAATTAAGTTTCAAAATATTATACGAGAAAAATAATTCACTACCTGAAAATGTTAGATTGTCACAGCTTTTCCTCCTAAAAGGGATCAACGTCCTCGTGATCCATTTCATTTTGATGTCCGTTTCTTATTGAAATCGAAGAGTGTGCGGATATTTCTTCCACATTGTCATCCTCTCGTTCCCAAGTATATTCCGGTCCATGCTTTGAATTCCATCGGATCTTGACAATAGGTATGTGACTTTGTTTCAGTTGGCTTTACCTCATGATCCATAACCTTTATGGGTTCTTCGATAAATGCAACTTCCCATCTATTCGAACCTTATCCAACGAAATTTTCTCATCACTCACTGCTAGACATTTCTTCAGATTAGATACATGGAATGTGTTTGTGAACACCATGAAGTTCTGGGGGTAACTCTAGTTTGTAAGCCACCGGACCTACTCTAGATAAAATCTTAAAGGGTCCAATATAACGGGGATTCAATTTTCCTCGCTTTCCAAATCTTATAACGCCTTTCCATGGCGATACTTTCAACATTACTCGGTCACCCACTTTAAACTCCATCGGTTTCCGCCGCACATCCGCGTAACTTTTCTGTCTACTACGGGCAGTCAACAACCTATTCTTAATCTGAACTATCATCTCCGTAGTCTCCCGGATCAATTCCGTCCTGTGAGCTGGGTATCCCCAACTTCACTCCAACATACATGAGATCTAACTTCCTACCATATATAGCTTCAAACGGTGCAGCCTTAATACTAGAATGGTAACTTTTGTTATACGAAAACTCTGCTAAAGGCAAATGTTTATCCAATTCTTACCAATAATCTAACACAAAGCTCTCAACATATCTTCTAGTGTTTGTATCGTCCTTTCACTCTGCCATCAGTCTGGGGTGATAAGCAGTGCTCATGTCGAGGATTCGTTCCAAAGATCTTTGGAGAGATTTCCAAAAATTCGATGCGGAATCTAGGATCTCGATCTGAAATGATCGATACATGCACTCCATGCTTGCATACAAGATTCTCAAGATATATACGAGTCAGCTTCTCCAGTGAGAACTGCTCTTTAACCGTAATGAAGTGTGCTGATTTGGTCAGTCTATCGACAATGACCCAAATCGAGTTTTTTCAGATGATGTTCTAGGAAGCTTGGTGATAAAGTACATCGTAATTCGCTCCCACTTCCATTCAGGAATCTTTGGTCGTTGAATTAGTCCTGATGGCTTTTGATGTTCAGCTTTGACTCTAGCACAAGTCAAGCATTAAAGAATACATAGCAATATCAGCTTTCATATTCGGCCACCAGTACAACTTCTTCAAATCATGGTACATCTTATCAGATCCTGGATGAATGGCATACTTAGATTTATGGGATTCTAACATAATCAAATCTCTTAAGCCTCCAAACTTAGGTATCAACATAAGACCTCTTAAGCATTTCACTCCATCTGCTCTAACCTCTAAAGGATCTCCTTCTCCCCGGAACCCTTCATTAACAAAATTTTCCTTCTTACAAGCTTCTATTTGCGCATTTCTAATTTGCTCAGGCAAATTATTGTACACGGTCAAGACTAGAGAACGTACCCTGATAGGCTCTCTATCTTTCCTACTTAACGCATCGGCAACAACATTGGCTTTTCCTGGGTGATATTTTATATCACAATCATAATCACTTAACAACTCTATCCATCTTCTTTGCCTCATGTTCAATTCCTTCTGGTCGAGAAATACTGTAGGCTTTTGTGATCGGTGAATACCGTACACTTGGTGCCATACAGATAATGTCTCCACAACCTAAGAGCAAAGACTACAGCTCCTAACTCAAGATCATGAGTAGTATAATTCTCCTCATTCTTCCTTAATTTCCTAGAAGCATAAGCTATCACTTTCTCTCGCTGCATCAAAACAGCTCCATAGCCTCTAAGAGATGCATCACAATACACTACAAAATCTTCCCTCCCGTCGGGTAATGATAAGATTGGCGCACTACATAATTTTTGCTTCAATATCTGAAATGCTCCATCTTCATCACTTCCCCAAACGAAAGGTTTATTCTTTTGGGTAAGCTTTGTCAAGGGTTTAGCTATCAAAGAAAATTCTTTAATGAATCGCCTATAATAGCCAGCCAATCCTAAGAACTGTCGCACTTCCGTTGGCGTTATCGGTGTAGACCAATTCTTAATGGCTTCAATCTTTGCAGGATCAACATGAATTCCATCCTTGTTAATCACATGACCAAGAAATTGCACAGAATCTAACCAGAAATCACATTTCGAAAACTTAGCATACAACCTTTCTGCCTTCAACAAATTTAAAACAATCCTTAAATGTTATTTATGCTCATTTTCATTCTTAGAATAGATTAGAATATCGTCAATAAACACAATCACAAATTTATCCAAGTAGGGCTTGCACACTCGATTCATTAAATCCATGAAAACCACAGGCGCGTTAGTTAACCCAAATGGCACTACTTGAAATTCATAGTGTCCATAACGAGTTCTAAATGCAGTTATAGGAATATCTTCTTCACGGACGCGAAGTTGGTGATATCCTGACCGCAAATCTATCTTAGAATACACACTAGATCCTTGTAGTTGATCAAACAAATCATCAATCCTAGGTAAAGGATATCGATTTTTAATTGTCAACTTATTCAGTTCCCTTTAATCAATGCACATACAGAAAGATCCATCCTTCTTCTTAACGAACAAGACTGGAGCTCCCCAAGGCGACGAGCTCGGTCGAATAAAACATTTATCAGACAACTCCATAAGTTGCTCAGATAACTCCTTTAATTCAGAAGGGGCTAATCGGTAAGGCACACGTGCCACCGGTGCAGCACCAGGAATTAAATCGATTCGAAACTCTACTTGCCTTATCGGTGGAAGTCCGAGTAAATCTTTAGGAAATACCTCAGGAAATTCACAAATAATAGGTACATCTTCCAATCGTTTCTCCCTAGACTCATTCCCGGTCACTTGAGCTAAGAATAACTCACAACAGTTCCTGATGTACCTTTGGACTTTAATACATGAAACGATTTTCAAACGGGATTCACCTCGATTACCATCAATTACTAACGTCCTATTCCTAAGAGGAATCTTAACCTTCTTCTCTCCACATAAAATAGTAGCATTATTCAACGACAACCAATCCATACCAATAATAATATCAAAACTACCTAATTTTATCAACATCAAATCAATCGGAAAGGAATAGTTCAAGAGATTTAGAGAGCATCCTTCTAATAGCTTATTAGTTTTCACTAATTTACCATCAGCCAATTCCACCTCGTAACTGGTATTTATCTTAACAGGTTCAATGTCAATAAGGGCACTAAATTTAGTGGATACAAAGCTCCTATCAGCACCCGAATCAAATAAAGCAACCACATAATGATTGTTGAGTAAAAACGTACAGGTAACGACATTCGGATCCTCTTTCTTCACCTCAATTGTTCCAAGTTGATAGACACCACCCTGGGGGTTTCTTCCAGGTACAATCGATTTCAACTTGGGGTATTCTGATTTCCTATGACCTTCTTCATTACAGTTGAAGCAATTTTTGCACTTCCAACAGTCGCCAGCATGCCTCTTGTTGCCACACTTAGGACATCTATTGAAATTAAGATTTTGCTAGTTGAAAAAGTTTGTTTTCTCGGTGTCTAATCGAATTGATTACCAGTTTAAAGTGTAACTCAGTCGTTTTTGGTTAACAAAAAGAAATTTGATTATCTATAACTAGTTAAAAAGTAAATGCGGAAAGTATTTAAAAGAAAATTAAAGACAGGTACAAATAATAAAAGTAAAACAAGGTGAAAAATTAAGCTAGAAAATTACTAGAAAAAACACTTAAATAAAATGCAATCTTAAAATAAAACTAAAAAAACAATTTAAAATAAAGTTTAAGAAAATGGCAGGAAATATAAAATTTTGTCCCAGATCCGAATCCCAGATCGGAATCCCAGATCCGAATCCCAAATCCGAATCCCAGATCCGAATCCCAGATCCGAATCCCAGATCCGAATCCCAGATCCGAATCCCAGATCCGAATCCCAGATCCGAATCCCAGATCCGAATCCCAGATCCGAATCCCAGATCCGAATCCCAGATCCGAATCCTAGATCCGAATCCCAGATCCGAATCCCAGATCCGAATCCTAGATCCGAATCCCAGATCCGAATCCCAGATCCGAATCCCAGATCCGAATCCTAGATCAGAATCCCATATCCGAATCCCAGATCCGAATCCCTGATTCGAATCCTAGATCCGAATCCCAGATCCGAATCCCAGATCCGAATAAGGGGGAGTATCACAATACCGATCGCAATGTAGAAACCCTTGTGGTTTTTGCGATCGTAACAAGCTGTCGGAATCCAAATCCCATTCCGATGGAATGTAATACAAATAAGCAAAACCAATAAGCTAATACTAATAAGCAATAACCGAAACTTGATTAAAAAGACAATGAGACGAGACAAAAAGCAACAAATTTAAAGACTTTATCAAAACACAAAATAAGCAAACAAAATAGGCAAACTTTAAAAAGATAAAACTTTTTAGAAAACTTTAAAATCAAATAAGCTAAATACAAAATAAGCCAATAAGATTGTCAAACTTATAGCTTAATTCGTATACAAGCCTAGATGAAAATAAAAAGATGAACTTTTTAATCAAATAAACAATAAGATTAAGCAAAATCAATGCTTAATCCGAACCACAATCAAATCAAAGACAAGAAAAGTAGGATGAGAATGATAAAGAAAATCTTGATTAAAGGAAAATAAAGATTAAACAACAAAATTAAAAACACTTACTTAAATTAAAGGAATTAAAGTGCAAGACAATTAATTAAAATGACATGAAAAATAAAGTTGCAAGAAAATGAAAATGGTGGAAGAGCTAATTTGTCAAGTTAGCCAACAACTATGAAATGAAAACATAACAAACTATTTATAGGGGATATTAGGGAGGAGCTTAGGAAGCTTCCTCCCTCTTTCTTCTTTTCCTTAATTGCATGCTTTAGTCCTTAAGCCTTTTAATCTTCTTAAATCTTGGACTTAATTGCTTTGTCTCAGGATTTCTTTGAACTTGTCTTTTAATTCTTCAATAAATACGACTTGAGTTCTTCGGCTTTTGGTAAACTTCCGTCTTTTGACTTTTTCTTCGATAAATCTTCAGAATTGGTCTTGGACTTCCGTTCTTTTTCCACTCTTGATCTTTCGACTTCATCTTTCATCTTTTTCCCCGATAAAAGCCCGTGAATGCCGTGTTTTCTCCACATTTCACCTTTTCGTCCTAAATCACAACAAAAACACAAACCACGCATAATTCTGACATAAATGACATAAAATAGACGTTTTGGCTCGGTTATTATTGTAATTAAGTGGTAAAAAGGATGGGTGTTTACACACCTATCAAATCCCCTACACTTAACCATTGCCATGCCCTCATGCAATGCTTAGTGATAAAGCAATTTTACACTTTTCTCTTAATCAATCAACCTTGGCCTTATTAAAATTCTACTAAACAAAAATTTAAATACTAAGAGAAATTAAAACTTTAAAGAAAACAAAAGGAATAGAAAACCATTTTCACTTGAAAATAGCTACATGGAAATAACTTGCAAAGAGATCTAAGACTTACATTAGGGCTTCAGTGCTGCGAAGATTTATCACCCTCAAGTTTCACGTTCCCCAAACTAAGCTTAAAAACGAGATCATTGTTATTATAAGTTAGCAAAACAAACACTTACACACATGGCTTAATTATATGCTTAAACTCCCTTATTCTTAATTGTATCTCTTATATTTTATTTTTGTCTTAGAATGATCATGAAGATGCATTTTTGGACTTACTTTGATAGTTTATTTAGGCAGAAAGCAAAGTAGGACGACTTGATTAATAGTTAGCTAAAGGAAAAAATCTCTTAAAACTGCTTCTCGGGATATCAAAAAGTTCATATCTTGGCATAACTCGTTTCACGATTTGAGACCGTTCTCGGGCCGATATTTGGCATGTACTTCATACTTCATATCTTAGAGAGACGTTCTTGAGATAATGGTCTTCTCTTCGTTAATTGAGTTTCTTCACTTGGAGACTTTTGAGGGGTACTCCAACTTTGTTGACCACGACTTCATGATTATTTCTTCAATAGCTAATTGGGATTTTGAGATACAACGATCCGCCTCCTTTTCGGACTTGGATCTATTGATCCTCATACCTTGTTAGGCTCTTTTCGGATAGACTTCTCCATGATCTTTATGGGAGTTGATTGCTTTTCGTCGTGATTCTTAATCCTTCATATTTATTTTGGGAATAAGGCTTTTCACATCACCTTGGTTCTTTAGCAATAAGATTGAATCCTCATGCCTTGTTAGGGCCTTTTTGGATTCGCCAATCTTCGCACCCCGCTTCATAAGTTATGCCTTGGCTATGAACTCTTATCATTACCGAGCAACTTTTAAACGATCTTGGGCTAGAAGCTAAGTAACTTTTCAAATCGTACGACCTTACTTATTGCAGATAAGTTATTAGCAAGTGATGGGAGAATAGGCAGATAATTACAACAAGTGAGCTTGTGCAAGAATACCGACTTATAATTGAATCTATCATTTCTCATTCTCCAAAATTTAAAATCTCAAGTAATGAGACTTGTGGATGCTTAGCCTAATAAACCAATTAAGGTCTACATGGTTAAGGATACTAGCTAGAATAAACTTGGATAAGTCTATTCGGGTTGAGTCAAAATAATCGCAACAAGCCTAATATGTCAAAGACTTCTAAACTAGCTACACCACTTTATTAATATTTTTGACTTTATTGTGGGATATATACATATGAAAGCAACGATAAAAATTTAAAAATTACGACTACATGGCCAAAGTTAATAAAAAATTTGAAAAATGTTGAAAAAGATGATTTTCCGGTTAAATGAAGGCATTTTAATGGAAAAGTCCACTTAAAACTTCGATAGAAGTCCCCCCTACACTTAATATACACATTGTCCTCAATGTTTAAGCATGTGGGAGTAAACTCCCATACACTTAGGACATTGTGCACGTTGTTTAAATCTTGCTAAGGAAGAGACAACTAACGAGATTCCTATTTTAATATTGAGAAATATAAAATAGTGAATCGAAAAGAGTTTTGGATAGAACCGGGAAGAAGGGAACACGGAATCACGGTTCGTCAAAAGTCATCAAGAGTGTGTCTTTGAAGCTCGAATCCCTGCATATGATAAGAAAGAGAACAAGGAACACCACGGGGCTCCCCCTACACTTATGGTGAAAACATATAAAGATAGATAATCGGGTTACCTCCCGAAGAGCGCTTGTTTTTGTTAACCGAGTCACGAGCCTGATTCGTCCCTGAATTAAATGGTCCATGGGGTAGCCTCGAATGTAATACCGGGATCAAAGACCTTGTCCTCGTTCCCGGTTGACATCAAGAAAGGAGAGGCGGGGGGATAAGTCTTGAATGGGAGAAAGGTCCGTTCAACATACGAGAAGTATGTGAAATCAAGATCCACGGGAGGTGGGGTGGGTAAAGTAAGCACATTGCCATCTCCCAAAGACAATGGATGCTGAGCACTCGGCAAAGCCGTGATGGTATCAATTATAGAATTGTCATTGTCACCTCCGGGTCAAAGCACTCATCCTCAGTTCCCGGTATGAAACGAGGAGAGTAAAAGTGATACATCACCCGCTTGGGTGTGCACGCGGTAGGATGAGGTGGCAATATAATATGAGAAGTATGAGAACAATTACCCTCCACCTGCGTCTCTTTTTCAGTAGAGTCAAGTCTTTCTACCTCTGCGATAGAAGGAGGTATGGCTAACAAAGTATGCTCATTAATAGCAAGAGAATCAGGGCTATTAATGTCCTCAATCCCTTTGTCAAAGAGCGGATTCACCTCACTAGATATGTAGGCGTCCTCAAAATCAAATAAAGGGTTCGAATAAATCTTGAAAGTTTCATGCAGAACGTCTTCATCGGATAGTGACTCGTCATCACTAGAAGTAAAATCATCATCTTGATCAAAAAGAGGATTAGAGAAAGCCAAAGAATCATCTCCCAAAGTGTTGGTGGAAGGAACATCATCATTAAGAGCGACCTCATCCGTAAGCTCCTCAAAAGTTAGCACATCACAAACCTCATCAAAGAATTTATCAAGACCGAAATCACTAATCTCACTCGAAGTATCACAATCCTTAGAGGCGTTGGGGAAGTTAAGAGAGGGAAGTACAATTGCGCTAGGACATTGAACAACTAGATCATTCCAAGAAATAGTATTCTCATCGTCATCATCATCATAATGGTATTGACGCACAAGAGGAGGGGTATAATCACTAAGATTAGAAACTTGCTCTTGTTGTTGTCGCTTTTCCTCGTCGCTAACTTCTTTAAGTAGAACAACGGCTTCTTGAAGTTGCAAAACAATGGAGTGTGTTTCTTCATTCAAAGTAGTGAGTTATTGAATTCTCTAAGAGGATTGATGATTGAGGTTGGGGTATGGGGCTCACAGTTATGAAAACCAGCATTATAGAACGGATGTGGATCAAAGTAAGTTATCGGTTGAGAAGAATTAGAACACGGATTTGGTTCATAATAATCCATCGGTGAAGAAAAATGAGGAAACGGATTTGGTTCATAAAAATTCATTGGCTGACAATAAGAAGTATCGTGAGGGCCCCCACAGTTGTTGCAAAACGGGTATGGAGAAAAATCGGGTGCGTCTTGTGGATAGCTATTATCATTGTCATAATTGTACCCCGGTTCTTGCCCGTGACCATACGGGTATCGAACCGGGCACGAAACATGCCAATGAGAATCGCTTCCACAATAGATGCACGGGGGAACAGGAGGTGGATTCAAAAAGGACGAATTAGTCGAGTTGCACAAGGGACAAAATCCTAGTTGTGAATCGATTGAAATAGGAGGAAGGTCTCTTCCGCATCGCTCGCATGAACACCATTTACATGATTCGTTCCCAGATAATTGTTTCCCACACCCGACGCAATGGACATAAGAATCCATAAAGAAAAATAGATAAGCAAGAAGAATATTTTGTTGCAAAACTTTGAAAAAAGAAATGGTTTTTATGATTTTTCAAATGTTTTTGGATTTTTGAAAATTTAGGACACGAAAAATAACGTTCACGAGTGAACGGATCCCAAAAGCCAAGGCGTCTCTCACAAAAAACCGTTAATCCTCACGAAAAGAGCTGGCAGCGGCGCCATTTGAAATTAAGATTTTGCTAGTTGAAAAAGTTCGTTTTCTCGGTGTCTAATCGAATTGATTACCAATTTAAAGTGTGACTTAGTCATTTTTGGTTAACAAAAAGAAATTTGATTATCTATAACTAATTAAAAAGTAAATGCAGAAAGTATTTAAAAGAAAATTAAAGACAGGTACAAATAATAAAAGTAAAACAAGGTGAAAAATTAAGCTAGAAAATTACTAGAAAAACACTTAAATAAAATGCAATCTTAAAATAAAACTAAAAAAACAATTTAAAATAAAGTTTAAGAAAATGGCGGGAAATATAAAATTTTTCCCCAGATCCGAATCCCAGATCGGAATCCCAGATCCGAATCCCAGATCCGAATCCTAGATCCGAATCCCAGATCCGAATCCCAGATCCGAATCCCAGATCCGAATCCCAGATCCGAATCCCATATCCGAATCCCAGATCCGAATCCCAGATCCGAATCCCAGATCCGAATCCCAGATCCGAATCCCAGATCGGAATCCCAGATCCGAATCCCAGATCCGAATCCAAGATCCGAATCCCAGATCCGATTCCCAGATCCGAATCCCAGATCCGAATCCTAGATCCGAATCCTAGATCCGAATCCCAGATCCGAATCCCAGATCCGAATCCTAGATCCGAATCCTAGATCCGAATCCCAGATCCGAATAAGGGGGAGTATCACAATACCGATCGCAATGTAGAAACCCTTGTGGTTTTTGCGATCGTAACAAGCTGTCGGAATCCAAATCCCATTCCGATGGAATGTAATACAAATAAGGAAAACCAATAAGCTAATACTAATAAGTAATAACCGAAACTTGATTAAAAAGATAATGAGACGAGACAAAAAGCAACAAATTTAAAGACTTTATCAAAACACAAAATAAGCAAACAAAATAAGCAAACTTTAAAAAGATAAAACTTTTTAGAAAACTTTAAAATCAAATAAGTTAAATACAAAATAAGCCAATAAGATTGTCAAACTTATAGCTTAATTCGTATACAAGCCTAGATGAAAATAAAAAGATGAACTTTTTAATCAAATAAACAATAAGATTAAGCAAAATCAATGCTTAATCCGAACCACAATCAAATCAAAGACAAGAAAAGTAGGATGAGAATGATAAAGAAAATCTTGATTAAAGGAAAATAAATATTAAACAACAAAATTAAAAACACTTACTTGAATTAATGGAATTAAAGTGCAAGAAAATTAATTAAAATGACATGAAAAATAAAGTTGCAAGAAAATGAAAATGGTGGAAGAGCTAATTTGTCAAGTTAGCCAACAACTATGAAATGAAAACATAACAAACAATTTATAGGAGAGATTAGGGAGGAGCTTAGGAAGCTTCCTCCCTCTTTCTTCTTTTCCTTAATTGCATGCTTTAGTCCTTAAGCCTTTTAATCTTCTTAAATCTTGGACTTAATTGCTTTGTCTCGGGATTTCATTGAACTTGTCTTTTAATTCTTCAATAAATACGACTTGAGTTCTTCGACTTTTGGTAAACTTCCGTCTTTTAACTTTTTCTTCGATAAATCTTCAGAATTGGTTTTGGAATTCCGTTCTTTTTCCACTCTTGATCTTTCGACTTCATCTTTCGTCTTTTTCCTCGATAAAAGCCCGTGAATGCCGTGTTTTCTCCACTTTTCACCTTTTCGTCCTAAATCATAACAAAAACACAAACCACGCATAATTCCGACATAAATGACATAAAATACACGTTTTGGCTCGGTTATTATTGTAATTAAGTGGTAAAAAGGATGGGTGTTTACACACCTATCATCTATCATCGTTTCGCGGTGTGTTGTTGGTAAGAGCATTTGCATTCCCCTTTCTCTGGTTCTGACGGCGATTGAAATTCTTCCTATTATCACCTCTATCTACACGATCACCGTCTCCCTTTCTTTTCTCACCAACACGGGCTTCATCTTCCCTATCCTGAATTATCTGTCCAATGAGTTGGTAAGCCATTCGAACAGCATCATCAATGGTCAGTTGTTTAGATGATGTCACTTCCCCCCGGATATTCCTCGTCAACCCTTTAATATATTGCTCAATTCGGATCTCTTCGGGTTCCACCAATCGAGGACATAGCAAGGCCAACTCATGGAATCGGTTTGTGTAACTATCAATGTCCACACCTTTCATTCTCAAATGAATCATCTCTTGTTCTAACCTAATAATCACACTATGAGGACAAAACTCCAAAGTCATCCACTTCTTAATTTCAGCCCAAGGAGTAGCATTAGCAGCATCATGACCCATGAAAGCAATTCTCCCGTTCCACCAAGTCAACGCACGACCTTTAAGAGTAGCCATAGCAAAAGTCACCTTATCTTCCTCCTTACACTTACTAATCCGAAACACCGACTCAATCTTCTCAATCCACTGGCTTAGTCCTACAGCACCTTCAGTTCCATTAAAAGGTAGAGGTTCACACTTCATGAACGTCACATAAGTACAGCCACCAACTTCAGGTGCATTAGTTCCATGTCCTCCTACATTTCTTCCAGCATTAGCATTCACATTATTAGCATTCACATTCACATTAGTACCGCCAATTCCACTACCGCCAGCTCCACTACCGCCAGCTCCACTACCGCCAGCTCCACTACCGCCAGCTCCACTACCGCCAGCTTCATTTCTAGCATTTTCCATAAATTTAGTCATAGATGTGGTAACTTTCTCCGTAATAATCCTACGTACATCATCCTCAGTCCTTTCTTGGGCGACATAGTTCTATAATTTCACAATTTCAAAGTATTAAGCATTCACCCAACAAGGGATTCATATAATATGGATTGAATTCATAATCAAGATACAAATAAGGCACAATATGGAATTCAAGACAAGATACATATTTCATTCGATTTTAAACAAAAGCATTGTCTTAGTTACATCCCATATCAAAGTTCTAGCACTATATACACTCAAAATTCGTGCCAAGTCTACTACTAACAAGTCGGTTTAGTCAAAGCTACAAAAGTACAAAAGGTACAAAGGTCACTACTAAATACAGACTGGTCTACTGAGAACCGCCAGATGGTCCATCATCTATCGTCTTCTGTATCTTCGTCGGACGATCGCTAGACACATCTTCAGCTGGGCGCTTACGGATCACTCCTCTTTCAACCATGTCAGCATAAAATCTACTATTCCATCCCACAGATATACTCAACTCCTTCTCAGCTTTCTCACGCATCGTACGAGCTACATTCAACTGAATCTCCATAGAATTCACCTTTTTCTTCATTTCAGCAAACTCACCACTTTCTAACACCGATAACCTCCTAAAAGCCTCATTCAAACCACGCTTTACATCAGTCAAATCCAAACTAAGCAATTCCCGCTCTTTCTCACCAACCTTAGTCTTCGACTCCAAATAAGCAACATGAGTGTGACAACACCTAATCTAATCTCTGTCATACTACTCTTAACACGGGAAGCATCTAGATCACGTCTCAAGGCCCATGGTGCAAGACTATCAATATGAGTAGCCTCTCGAGTACTAGACGACTCTCCTATCACACGTCTACGAGTAGCAATACCATCAGTACCGTCAGGTGCATTGTTATCCACATCCTCCTCTGAATCAGAATCAGATTCAGACGATTCAGACATTTCATCCCTAGGTAGCTCAACCTCAGAATCAGACAAATCAACTGGTGGGGGTAAAGGCTCGCCCTCTGGAACATCATAAGGATAAATAAGCTCAGCTTCCTCATCGTCATCAACCTCATCGTCTATACCTACATCCTCCTCGACATCCTCGTCGTCAATCTCATCATCTAAATTATCTAACCCAATCTCCTCATCATTCTCAATATCAACATTATCAATCTCATTCTCTACCATATCAACCTGAGGGGAAATCTGATCTCCTAGTCCTATCTCGGGCTCGGGATCCTCAAATGGTTCCTCCTCGTCATCCATATCATAATCTACTAAGTCTAAATAAGGATCATCATCTACATTAGGTTCGGGAAAAGCATGGTTCTCTACAGGGATATTAGGGTCAGCCATGACAATCTGCATTTATATATACATCTCGTATTAGGATAACATACTATTTAAACAATTACATACTTAAACCACGATATATACATATATATAAATTAAATTATATATATCAAAATATATATCTTCTCAATAGGGCTTGTTGGTAACGTCGGAGACCTCTAGCACCGTTATAGTCAAAAGATTTTTCGAATATTTTCTCAAATGTTCATTGTTAAAAGATTTTGAAAAGTTTTGTTCAAAACCTTGGTTTTTAAAATCTTTTGTTCTCTATAACGAGAGCTCTGATACCAAACTGTAACACTCTCAATTTTCGTATCGGTACAGCGGAAGGGTCTTTTAGAGTGTTACGGGATAGCACAATAACTCCAATCATAGACAACACATAAAAATCGTTGTACAAGGTTTAACATACATTCATTCGATAAAAAGTTTTAAAGTGTACAACAGGTCCCAAATTATTTAGGTCATTAAGTTTACAAAACATAGATCGAATGAACATTTTTATATTATGTGGGCCATCAGAGTCGATCTCCATCCGGATTACCTTCAAACACTTGAGATAAAAACATGCAAAAATCATATCAGCGAATGCCGAGTGAATTCATAGAGTTTAATAAAAATCGTTATATATAACAATCGTTAAAATCAGAACACAAGTATAATATCGGAAGTAAGTCCTCGTATTGCTAGTCAGGAAATATATAAATCAAGCATACATCTTAAACCGTCCATGAGACCGTAGCCTCAATATTACCATTATAGGTAATATCATTATCGTTATTGGCATCGTTGTCTTATTGTATATAGGATTCATTTGGATTATTATTAGCCGCATGAAATTGTTACCTTACTATGAAAACAACGAGCCGCGAACCCGACAAATAATTTTCCCATCTAAGTTAGCGTGTCGTCACAAAAATCACTCTATGTAATCTTCTCATACATAAATTCGCTTACCAATCAATGTGGTACGACGGGGATCAACCGTCAAGGCGCGAACTGGGGTGGTCGTCCCCAAATAGTACTATCATATGCATAAGCGTCTACCAAATCTCGGTAGTTCACAATTCATGCTAATGGGACTTTGAGTGACATAACCTAACTACTAATAATCCTTTTTATCTCGTTTATAGAGTCATAACATCATTCGGGTCCATATCATTAAGCATACCATCAGGACTACTTGTGTTCTATTTTATCAAAAACTAGCATGTTATCTCCCTCGCGGGTTTACAAATCATTTTATAAAACATTTAAAAGAGTGCGAGGCTATGAACTCACGTTGATAATGAAAGGCGGATTATCGGCTACGGGCGTGCTTCGGTCACGGAAACCTATATAAATAATAATCGGTCTTAGACTTTTGTCCATTGACTTTATCAAAATAACAATATACATATGATGATTTTGTACATATGATGATGATCAAGTGGGTTTATATATCCTTGTTTACTCATTTTAGTGTTTACGTATAGGTAACTTGTTACTAGTTTACTAGTTTTACCTATTTACCTACTTTAAGTCCAATAAGCTTATTATAAGTTCTTTAACTTGTATTATTTCATTTTATACTTATATTATCAGTATTCACACTTTACATGTTGGGCCTAAATGGGTTAAGCCCAATAAGTAATTTTTATAAGTGTTTAACTTATTTACTCCAATTATTAGTCCAATATGCTTACTTAGCTCGTTAATGTCCGTATGTCCTATAGTTCGGGTTTTATCGGTTTTTACTTGTATTAGATACTTATATATCAGTATATGACTTTTAAAAACTATACATTAGACGGGTTTGATCGTCTAAGTTTTAATTGGCGAAAAACGTTAATTTTACGGTAATAGCCGAAAAAGTCGTAAATCAAGTTTATAGTTTTTATAACTTATAAGTATTATTCAACTACAATTTTTATAAATTGTCTATTTATTTAACCTTATATATATTTATATAAACGAAATTCATAAGTTAGTGGGTTTTAATTTCACATTTTATACTATATAATTTGAGTGCTTATATAATAGTAATAAAAATTAATTCTTCAAAATATGATTTTTATTTTTATCTTCACCATTTTTATCGTATCTTGAGTTATAGCTACTGCTCATTTTAACATAGTTATAGCTACTGCTCATTTTAAGTTTAACTATCCGTAACAGTCCCTACAAAACAGCTTATTCAGATTAGCACACTCATCTTCTTTTGATCATATCTCACTCATTTTAATGATTCTATTGCATGGCCAACTCTCACATGTGTATGATATCTTGTACTTAATATAAATGGATTCCACCATGCAAGTTTATCAGTTCAAGTTTTGGTTACATACTGTTTTTATACAGCCAACAAATTAAGCATGATTTTAGCCTTGTTTCTTATGGTTATTAATCTTTTTAAGCATATTTATCAACACTTGATCCCCACACAACATTTTTATCATCATATATTCATCATATACATATACAACAAGAAAGAAAATGCATTTGATCTTTACAAAAATAACAAGAGAAAATGGAAAGGATGATCTTCTTTACCAACCAAGAGTATATCTTGTTTTTGGAAGACAAGAACTTGATGAACACCAAATGTATCCCCAAGATCATCAAACACCAAGAAAGTAAGTTGAGAAATCAGCCCTAGGACACAAGCAAATCACCTACTTTGTTGTTAAAATGGCCCCCAAGTAATCAAGGCTTCAAGGTAACTCCATGATATAGCTTATTAACAAGTATTTTGTGGCTAGAAAAGATCAAAAGGGGTGTTTGTTCTTGAATATGGGACGGAAATGGTGATGATGTTGAGAGAGTTTTTAGTTGGTTTTTGCATGAGAGAATGGTGGTATGTGTGAAGGTTGATGGTTTTAGTTAGTTTGGTGGGTAAAACTAGCTTAAGTGTTAAGCTTAAGCTTACACTTGTAAGCTACTAGTTTACATGATGCCACATCTTTGAAGTGGTGTCATGTTTGGGCCGTCCCTTTTTTGTAGTGGGGCGGGATGATTTATTTTGTCCCACCTCACTAATTTACGGGTACTCCTCGATTCTAGTTTCCTCGATTTGCGTGCCCTCGGGTCGTTTCACGAAAAACGTTTTTATAAATTATGAATCAACGGCACAAAACGAATCCAATAAAAATTGTCTCATCAAAAACGGAGTTCAAAAACGTAAATACATAATCCTAAGGTTTCCGGTTTAATCGTAAAGGACGCTAATTTATGCACGTAAGCCCAAATTTAAATCCGTAAATTGTGAGTTCATCAACCAACACAAAAATAAGTTTCAAAATATTATACGAGAAAATAATTCACTACCTGAAAATGTTAGATTATCACATAAGGTGATTTCAATGTGAACATATAAGATATGAACTATTGAATCACGAAGTTTAGGATAGAACCGGGAAGACGGGTACACGGGATCACGGTTCGTCAAAAGTCATCGAGAATGGATCTTTGAAGCTTTAATCCCTACACAGAAGAAGAAACAAGACAACAAACACATACGGGGCTCCCCCTACACTTATTATGAAAGCGGTAAAGGATAGATAGATAATTGGGTTGCCTCCCGAGAAGCGCTTGTTTTTGTTACCCGAGTCGTGAGCCTGACTCGACCTTGATTAGCATAGGAAGAACCTTGAAGAACATCCATCGGGGTCTAATACATGGTTTTCGTCCATCAAATAGCACAAGCTTAAGGCGAACAAGGCAAGCTGAAAAAGAATAGGCAAGGTTCCCTTAAGCAAAGATGGAGCACGGTGGTAGTAAGGGTGATGAGGGGCAAGCATATCTCCATAAGTTCCAAAAGTCTTTCCTTTTATTTCATCTGACGGATACTGAGATGGCTTGAAAATTTCAATACCGGGATCGAACACCTTTTCCTTTAGTGGAAAATAACACTCAGGCTCAGCAAATCTTGAAGAAGATCTGATCATAAATCTCGCAATCTCATCCTCTGAAGGTGGATATAGAGGTGTCAAGACATAAGTGTTGCGGATATCGGTGTCGGCCGGCTTCTTCTCCTTGGAAACGGGTTTCTTCATATCCAAAGTAGGATAAAGACCATAATCATCAAAGTCTAAAGGAGGGGCATCACTCTCATTGGGGAAGTAGGTATTGAGAAAAGTAGTAAAATCTTCCTCAAATGAGTAATTGTCCAAAGTATCAATAGTGTTTGGTGGAGGATCTTCATCAAAAGTAGGAGTGAGGTCATTATGAGAAGAATCACTCGAGAGAGTATCAGCATCATCAAAATCAGCATAAGTTGGCATGTCTGGATACTCTGAAACAAAATCAGTTGAATCATCTCCATCGGAACTAGAGGCATCATAGATCGATGGAGACCCATAGATTGGTGGGGGATCCAACTTGGGGAGAGAATTATCAAAATCATCCACATCGTCTTGAAAGAGTGGATTGTCATGGGAAGACTCGAAAAAAGGATTATCATATACAACAAAGTCATCAAGCTTAAAACTTTCGAAAGTAGGAGTAAGCTCTTCTTGAAACACATTAATCATTTTCGCGGATTCTTTTCCATTTGTCTTACTAGTAATTTAACCCATCTTAAAAACTTGAGCATCCTTCCCGACTCTTAAGATTAGCTCACCTTCGGCAACATCGACAAGAGCTTTTCCGGTTCTCAAAAATGGCTGACCAAGTATTAACGGAATACGAGGGTCCATTTCATAATCAACAATAACACAGTCGACCGGAAAAGTGAAGGTGCCAAATTTAATGAACACATCTTCGGCAATACCAACGGGGTAAGCGAGAGTGCGATTTGCTAGCTCAAGAGTCATTTTTGTTGGATTAAGGTCGGGTAATGATAGTGTTTTCCAAACACTTAAAGGCATCAGATTTAACTTGCTCCGAGATTAGCTAAGGCAGCAAATTCTTCGGTGTTGTTAAAAATGCAAGGCAACACAAAACGACCAGGATATCCAAGTTTCTCCGGATGTTCTTTAAGAAGGATGACAGAACAATTTTCATTCAATCGAGTATTAACAAACTCGGCCATATTCTCCTTCTTATTAAGCAAGTCCTTAAACATCTTAACAAATTTAGGCATTTGGGCTAGAGCTTCAACAAGGCTAAAGGTGATGGTCATTTCCGAAACTTTCTTCAAATAGTTTGACACTTGAATGTCATCCTTGGTTTGAAGTTTGGCCTTGTCTAAGCGAGATAGATAAGGAATATTGGGTTTATAGGTGGAAAGTGTAGGTGTAGCAGGTAAAGGTTGAGATGTTGAAGGTTTAAAGGTGGAAGGTGGGGTTGGTGGAGGGTTTTGCTTGGGTACTTCTTCATTAATAGGTGGAGACGGTAATGGAGAACTAGTACTAGGTGTGGTAGTAGGAGGGATAAATAGGGGTGGAGGAGGTGTAGATGGAGTAACGGGAGGTGGGTTAGAAGGTCCTACTAGAGTTGCTCCACTTCGAGTAGTAATAGCACTTACATTCGCTCTAGGGTTTGTTTCGGTTTTAGAAGGAAGAGCACCTTGGGGACGAAGGGTTTGTAACATTTGAACGAATCTCCTATCCGTGGACTCTTGGATTTGTTTAGTAGATTCTTGCATTGCTTGCATGATTTTCTCATGTTGGAAAACCTTGGTTTTGCATGTGATAGTTACCCTGATTTGCATTTGAGCCCCTGATGTTGGTATTTCCTTGAACATTAGCTCTTGGTGGCCCTTGGTTGTTTTGGTTAGGTTGTGGTGGTCTTTGTTGAAAACCGGGTGGAGCCAAGTAATTTTTCGAGTTGTAAGACAAGTGATTAACATCGTCATTAGGCTTGAAATGAACTCTCTCGGTGGTGTTGTTAGCATACACTTCCCTGTGAGATTGATCATAAGCTTTATCACAATTAGCATAAGAGTGTGGCCCACCACAAGTTTCACAAGTTATATTAATAGCATTGATGTTTTTGGAATTGTTAACGGCTTGTAAAGCATGTGCTTCAACAACCGTAGTAAGCTTATCAAGTCTCCTTTCGGTGTCACTAGTGCTAGCACTAGCCACATTAGCCCGAACACTTTTGGTTTGCACTTTAGATTTATTCTCAATAATATGCCATGCGGCATTAGAAGACTTAACCAAAATATTACCCCCCGAGGCACTATTTAGTGAATCTTGGTCATTCTTGCTTAAACCACTATAAAAAGTATTAATTTGATGTACTTTTGTGAAACCATGTTGTGGACACTTCCTTAAAAGTTCCTTAAAATGGTCCCAAGATTCGCTAAATGTCTCACCGTACTTTTGCTCAAATGTAATGATTTCATTCTGCAAAGCGGTAGTACGTGAGGGTGGGAAAAAGTAGTTAATGAATTTGGTCTCTAAATCCGTCAACGTAAGAATACTTTGTGGCGGTTCCTTATCAAGCCAATTCCGGGCTTGTCCCTCTAAGGAGAAAGGAAAAAGTTGCAAACGAATCACCTCTTGTGAAACCCCATTATACTTGACCGTATTATTGAGTTGAAGAAACCTTTTTATATGGTCATGAGGATAATCAAGCGAACGCCCCAAGAAAGGTTGAGCAGAGACCATTTGAATGAAGCCAGATTTAAGCTCAAAGTTGTTGGCTCCAGTCTCGGCTTGAGCTACTTTCTTCTTACGAGCACGAGTACGCATACACACCTACAAAAGGAAAAGCAAAATAGACAAGAAATATTTTTGGTTTTTTTTATGTTTTTCTATTTTTTTGTATTTTTGAAAATTTTATATTTTTTAGGATTTTTGAAAATTTTAAAGCAAGGAAAATAACGTTAAAAAATGAAAGGATCCCAAAATCCAACGCGTCTCTCACTTAAAACCGTTAATCTTAACGAAAAGAGCCGGAAGCGGCGCCATTTAATACCTGATTTTTAGCCAAGTATCAAAGTTCGTTGTTCCAATATTTTCGAATTGATTACTAGTAGAAAGTGCGACTCAATTGTTCTTGGTGGAAAAATAAATGGGTTGGTTATCTATTTTAAACTAAAAGCAAATAAGAAAATGTCGTTGAGTAAAATAAAAGCTTTTAAAAAAAATTAAACTAAAAATAACTAGAAAAACACTTAATGAATTTGAGTATAAACAATTAATCCCATCGCAATGTCAAAGAAATCCAATCGCGATGTACCCATCGGAATGCTGTCGCAATGTGACCAAAAGAAATCCCGTCGCATGTCTCCAAAAGGAACCCTGTCGGAATACCAATCGTAATACACCTATCGCAATATGAAACTTATATCCAAAAGTAAATCCAATCGCAATAAAACCAAAAGCAATATCGTCGGAATACCAATCGCAAAATGCATCTGAATCCAAAACCCTAATGCGATGTGGGGATCGCAATGTTGCGTCGGAATCCCGTCACAAAGGGGTTTAATATTGCGATGGTTAAGAGATTCGAAATAAGCTATGCTTTAATCTATTTTCAAAAATCTCAAACCAAAACTTAACCAACTTAATAATAAGCCGAAATAATAAGCATGAAATAAGGACTTTTAAACTTTAAATAAGCAACCTTTTTAAATCAAACTTCGAAAAGATTAAAACTTTAAGAAAACTTTTAAAAAGTAAATAAGCTAAATATACAAATAAGCCAATAAGCACAAAGATCTGAAAACTTAACCGTATGAAAGCTTATATAGGAATAAAAAGATTAACTTTTTAATTACCAAAACATCAAGATCAAACACGGATCATCAATATTTCAGATTAAAAGTAACTAAAATAAAGAAAGGTAGAAAGAGATTCAAGAACAAAAAGCTTAACTTGAACTTATATATGAATGATTCCCAAAATACAAGATCAAATCAATGCTTAAACATGAAAAGAAAAGATGAAGTTCTAGTGAGAGAAAGTTAGGAACTTTCTCTCTCTAAAAATTAAACTAAAGAAAAATAAAAATTAGCTAACCAAAAACTAACAACAACCTCCTAATGTGTTTAGGAGGGTATTTATAGGTAAATGGGGAATGCATGTGTGCTTTCTTCTTTCTTTCATTTCTTGTCGACTTGATTTAAATTCTTTGTCTTTCTTGACGTCGTCTCGGGATTTGTCGATGTAAGTTGAACTCGTCTTATAATTTTCTTCTATAATTAGACTTGAGTTCTTCGACTTCATTAAACTTCCGTCATTAGACTTTTTCTTCAATAAATCTTTAGAATAGGCCTTAGACTTCCGTTCTTTTTGCATTCTCGATCTTTTGACTTCGTCTTTAGTCTTTTTCTTCGATAAAATCCCATGATAGCCCATGTTTTCTTCCTTTTGCGTCTTTTGGTCCTAAAACACAATAAAAACACAAACCACACATAATTCCGACTTTTACGACATAAAATACACGTTTTGGTTTTGTTATTATTGGAAATAAGTGGTAAAAGGATAAGTGTTTTCGCACTTATTAAAAAGGTATGGTTGGATGTTGTTAAAACAATAGCCAAACGCCTATTCTGCTGTAAATGGACCCCTTTTACAACAGAGAGGGGTATTTGAGTTCGATTTAACATATGGCACGATGAATCACTGCCAATATCAGTTTGTTTTCCGTAAACAGTAGCATCCAGTGGTCTGATTTGTTGTTAGTTTCAAGCTGAGAATACGCACATCAGATATTAACTTATGTGCATAAATTATGTTAAGCCCCTCGATCGTTTGGTGGTCTTTTACTCCTTTTGTATCCCTTAATTTTCATCCTCATATTTTTTTTCTTATTTCCCTGTGAAATTCAATTATCTACGAGTTCATTCAAGTAGGAAGTAGACAAATGATCATCCTGATGTAGTAGTTCTTGTTGTTGTATGTGTTGCAGCTAAAACTTTGCTAAACATTTCTACATAATGATAATCCGTTTTCTTAATAAGGTCATTGATATCATGTTCATCGCTAAATTTATTATGGTGCGGCGGTTTAAAAACATAAACTGCTCCAACTGATAGACGTTTGATTTCAATGTGTAATAAACTAGAAAAGAGTTACATATCTAAATTTAGACTTGACTAAGAATAAATGTTATAAATTACTATACATTTTATGATGTAGGTATTAGCCGAATTATATTTAGCCATGCATTTGTTATTATTATCGGGCTTAGCCCATCTTAGTTATCTTATTATGCAAGACTTGGAGATGTATTTATATTGAATAATTAATAATATTCAGGGGAGATTTACCAGTTCTAATAATAACAAATGCATCCAAAAGAAATAAATAATCAATTGACCAATCCAAAAGCAATTATCTTGAGACATGTACTGTTTGATGAAGACGTTTTCTCATTTGGGACTGTCACGTCTTCTACTAAAACTTCGTATGACTTCTTACTTCCGCCATTACTTCCACCTTCACATATCATAACCAATCACACAACTGCTCTGATACCAATCCCACAACCATGTGTTTCACCCACAACCCAAAAACAAACTACCTCTACCTCTAACCCGGTTGTTATCCCTTCTATGAACCAACCATCAGCTGAACCTGTCCATACCGTTCATCCCATGGTTACACGTGTAAAGTCTGATATTTCAAAACCTCTTGAAAAACGTGTCTTAATGTTACCACTCCTTCACTGCTTCCTCATTCTCATGTTCATGCTCCTCGATATCCTAAATGAAAAGAAGCTATGCTAGATGAATATAATGCTTTAATTACTAACAGAACGTGGGTTTTTGTGCCCCGACCAGCTAACGTTAATGTTGTTCGTTCTATGTGGCTTTTTAAACATAAGTTTCATGAAGATGGCTCAATAAGCTAGTATAAGACTCGTCTTGTTGCTAACGGACGAAGTCAATAGCAGGGTATTGATTGTGATGAGACATTTAGTCCGGTGGTTTAACCGACTACCATTCATACAGTTTTGAGTCTCGTAGTTTCTCGACGGTGGCCTATTCATCAGCTTGACGTGAAGAATGCCTTTCTTCATGGTCATTATATGAGACGGTATATATGCACCAGCCTCTTAGGTTTGTTGATTATGCTAGACCTGATTATGTAAGTCAGTTGAAGAAATCATTATATGGCCTTAAGCAGGCTTCTCGAGCTTGGTTTCAGCTTTTGCGAGCTTTGCTATACGGATTGGTTTTTAGCAAAGTAAATCAGATGCATCCATATTTGTTTATCATTTTGGATCGGAAATTGTTTATCTGTTATTATATGTGGATGATATTACACTTACTGTATCATCTACATCGTTGCTACAACGCATTATTGGCTCTATTCATGGCCAGTTTGCGATGAAAGATCATGGCTCTCTTAATTATTTTCTTGGTATTTCTGCTCTACGGACTGCATCTGGTTTATTTTTATCACAGTCCAAATTTGCTGAAGAGATTCTTGAGAAAGATCATATGCAGCAGTGCAATTCTTGAAGGACTCCGATTGATACTGAATCTAAGTTAGGTCCTAACGGTGACCCGGTTTCTGATTCTACCATGTACCGTAGCTTGGCAGGTGCTCTTCAGTATCTTACTTTTACGTGAACGGATATTTCTTATGCTGTTCAACAGGTTTGTCTTTGTATGCATGATCCATGTGAGCCTCATCTTGCCGCTTTAAAGAGTATTCTTCGGTATGTTTGTGGTACACTTGATCATGGTCTTCAGCTACATGTTATTGGGAATAAAATGTAGCCAGTACACTTGGACGCTGACAAGAGCAATCGGGACGTTGATAAGAAGAAAACAAGCGTTGACAGAACAAGCATTGACAAGAAGATGTCAAGCGTTGATAGGATGAAGTCAAGCACTAATAGAAGACTTAGTCTACACGTATTATGTTTCTAGTTTGTTTCTAGTATAGATATGATCAACAATGTATTTTCTATGTTTATCCTACCTAAAATAGCTGATACGTAGACTCTTGTACAAGGCTCCTTATGTCTATAAAAGGAGGCCTTTAGGTTTATGTTTGATATATGTTTAACACTTTCATTGTACGCAAGTTTGTTTTATCAATCAAGTGAAAGTTTGGTTTACATTGTTTGTGTGTTCTTGTTTGAGTATTAATTCCACATAATATTTAAATTGTTTTATACACAACAAAGTTTCTCTACGTGTTTAACTTGATTTAATCTCGTTTACACAAGCTAAATAGATCTAAGTTTGGGATCAACAAAGTTTCTCTACGTGTTTGGGATCTAACTTGATTTAATCTCGTTTAACAAAGTTCCTCTCATCTCTTATTCCACCTCTTCCCTCTTTTCATTTTTTCTAGGGTTTACACCTATCTAGGGTTTCTAAATAACCAATCACTTTTAACAATCCTTAAATGGAAACAACAAAAAAGAACAGCTAGATATGTCCGATCTCGGTGCCAACCTTCCCGCCGCCGCCGCTCTTAGTGCTGAAGATCGTGCTGGACTTGTTAACGTCTTATGAGTAAGCTTCAGAATCTGGCTGGACAACATTCAGATGTTCTTGAGAACTTGACTCCAACTGTTAGGAAGAGAGTTGATGTTTTGAGAGAGATTCAGAGTGAACATGACGAGATAGAGGCGAAGTTTCTTGAAGAGAGAGCAGCACTGGAATTGAAATACCAGAAACTGTACGAGCCACTATATTCAATGAGATACGATATAGTGAATGGTGTCGTTGAGGTTGATGGAGTAAAGGATGAAGCTGCAGCTGATGACAGTGCTAAAGAAGCAAAGGGTGTGCCTGATTTTTGGCTAACTGCAATGAAGACCAATGAAATATTGGCGGAGGAGATCTCTGAACGTGATGAAGAAGCTCTCAAATATTTAAAAGATATCAAGTGGTATCAGAGCTTGTTGAGAAACTTTGATCTAAAGAACACAAGAACCCTAAATCGCCAAAAACCCTAATTTTTCAAGAAACCCTAAAAACATCATGTCTACCCCAGAAGTAAACTCCTCCTACTCCTCAACCCCCAACATCAAGATTCCCATGCTAGACCCAGACAATTTTGAGCTGTGGAAGTTTAACTTTGAACAGTATCTACAAATCCATGACTACACCCTATGGGAAATTATTGAATATGGAAACACATTCAATAAAGCTCAAAAGATTGCAGCTGCCATCTTACAAAGAACAAATCTTCAAGGCTCTACTGAAGAGGATCGAAAAGAAAAACCTGAAGATGGTAGAGCTGTCTCAACTGAGGACATAGCAAAGAGAAGGAATGACATGAAAACTCTAAGCATTCTCAAACTCACTTTGGGACAAGAAAATCAACACAAATATAGAAGCTATGAGTCTGCAAAAGATCTTTGGGCAGCCCTTGAAGTTTCTTATGGTGGTAATGCTGATACTGTATAAGAGAAAAAGAAGCAACTCTTGCATGAGTATGCCGTTTTTAAAGCTCAACCCAGTGAGAAGCTAAGTGGAGTGAGAAGCAGACTTCTTGACATTACAAGCAAGCTGTCCTTCATGGGAACAGTGCTTGGTGATGTTGATATTATCACCACTTTTCTTAAAAGTCTTGGTGATGCATGGAAGATTGAAGCAAGGTCTATAATTGCTAATAACACTCACAAAAGTTCTACTTTTGATGATGTTTACAATAAACTGAGGCTGGTAGAGAATGAAACTCTTTTGAATCATGGAAGCAAGTCTACCAATGGAAATATGGCCTTCTTCTCACATAGTGAAGGTCAATTTGATCAAAAGGAGTCATACATGCACCCCATTACTGGATCAACTTGTGTCAACGCTGGATCAAGCCTTGTCAACGCCTCACATTCAGACGCTGACACATACAAAGTTGACTCACCAAGAGTTAAGCCTGCTGGTATTGATCTAGATACTGCTTGTGCATACATTGCTTCATTGCCCAATGGTTCAGTGATTACATATGAGGACCTTGAGCAAATTAGTGATGAGCATTTGGAGGAGATGGACATAAAGTGGAATATGGCTCTTGCAAGTATAAGAGCAAACAGATGGAATCGAAGATTCAAGAAGAAGATGACTTTTAATGCTAAGGACACTGCTGGATTTGATAAATCCAAGGTTAAGTGTTATAATTGTCATCGAAAGGGACACTTTATGAGAGAATGCAGATCTCCAAGAAGATCTGATGCTGGAAAACCCTCAAGCTAAATCATCAAGGCTCATGATTCCAAAGCTATGGTTGCCATGCAAGACATTGATGGAGTTGGCTAGGATTGGAGCTACTTGGCCAAGGATGAGGAAGAGAACAAAGCTTTGGTTGCAGAAAAGGAAGAAGAAGAGCATGTTCACTATGCTCTCATGGCACACTCCTCATCTTCATTAGAAAATGAGGTATATGATGATGCATTTTGTAGTAAGGGTTGTCGTCTAAACACTAAAAAAACTTAACAAAGAAGTTTTAAAATTGACAACAGATGTGGTTAATGAAAGATGCAAGTTATCTAACTATAAACTTCCCCTTACTCAAACTGAAAAGACTATAGCTGAGTATAAGAAAATGGAGCTTGACCTAAAAGATCAAATCAATATTTTAAATCATGATTTAAATGCTAGTATTGAGATTAGAAAAATCATGGAGAGAGTCAATGCTACTTCACAGGGTAAATTAGATGAGGCAATAAAAAATAAGGATAATGTAGATCTTAAAATTAAGATATTTGATAAAGCCTCACAAACCCTAAAAAAATGTGTTAGTGAACAAAGGGATTCTAGGGATATGACTGGGATTGGGATGAAAGAGTATGCTGGTGTTCCACCACCTGCTAGGAACTTCTATGGTGTCCTTAGAAAGGACTTGTGTTGGACTGGTTTACTGTAAAACCCGTAAAAATAAGGTCATAATTTAATTCTATTTTCAATTATTTTGAAGTATTTTATAACGTTAAATATTATTATGTTTAACGGTTTAAGTTGAAACCGATATTAAATATTATATTTTAATATTTTGACGAGCAACGAGGACTACTAGATCGCGATACCGACGGATGCCAAAATTTTTATATTTTATTATCGATAGTTTCGATATTTAATACTTTCGACGATATCGTTTCAATTACGTATCGAGTCGTGATATTATTATTTTTCGTGTGCGTTTAAACTTTTAAAAAGTACAATCTAACATTTTCAGGTAGTGAAATATTTTCTCGTATAATATTTTGAAACTTATTTTTGTGTTGGTTGACGAACTCACAATTTACGGATTTAAATTTGGGCTTACGTGCATAATTTAACGTCCCTTACGACTAAACCGGAAACCTTAGGATTACGTATTTACGTTTTTGAACTCCGTTTTTGATGAGACAATTTTTATTGGATTCGTTTTGTGTCGTTGATTCATAAAATATAAAAACGTTTTTCGTGAAACGACCCGAGGGCACGCAAATCGAGAAAACTAGAATCGAGGGATACCCGTAAAATAGTGAGATGGGACAAAATACATTGTCCCACCCCACTAGCTAGCTTGGATGGCCCCAACATGACACCACAACCATATGTGGCATCATGTTAGCTAAGTGTTTACATGTGTAAGCCAAGCTTACTCTTTAAGCTACTCATTCCACTTCCACTAACTCAAAACTAGCAACTAACTCATTTCCATCTTTCCATACATGCAAAATCAACACAAAACTCTCTCAAGTACTCCACCCTTGCCATCCACTTTCAAGCTACTAACACCCCTTTTGATATTTTCTAGCCATGAAATACATGTTAACTAGCTCTATCATGGAGTTATCTTGAAGCCTTGATCATTTGGTAGTCATATTAACAACATTGGAGGTGATTTGCTTATGTCCTAGAGCTGATTTCTCAACTATTGTTCTTGGTGTTTGATGATCTTGGAGTTACTTTTGGTGTTCATCAAGTTCTTGTCTTCTAAAAACAAGAAATACACTTGGTTGGTAAAGAAGATCATCATCTCCATTTTCTCTTGTTATTTTTGTAAAGAACAAATGTATTTTCTTTATTTTTGTATATGTATATGATGTATATATGATGATAAAAATGTTGTGTGGGGATCAAGTGTTGATAAATATGCTTAAAAATGTTAATAACCATGAGAAATAAGGCTAAAATCATGCTTATTTAGTTGACTGTATAAAAACAGTATATAACTAAAATTTGAACTAATAAAATTGCATGGTATGATCCATTTACAGTAAGTAAAAGATGTTATACACATGTGAGAGTTGGTCATGCAATGGAATCATTATAATGAGTGAGATATGATCAAAACAAGATGAGAGTGCTAATCTGAATAAGCTGTTTTGTAGGGACTGTTAAGGCAAGATAAACTTAAAATTAGCAGTAGCTATAACTAAGTTAAATGTAGCACATAATATGAAGATCATGTCACCCAAAAATAAGCTTCTAGTTCATTATAGAACTCTAGATATGATAAAAATGGTGAACATGAAGATAAAAATCTGATTTTGAGAATTAATGTTTATTATTATTATATAAGCACTCAAATTTTATTGTATAAAATGTAAAATAAAAACCCACTAACTTATGAAACTTATTTATATAAATATGTAAAAGGTTAATTAAATGGATAAATTATATAAATGGTAGTGGAATAATATTTATAAGTAATAAAAACTATAAACTTGATTTTTACGACTTTTTCGGCTATCGCCGTGAAATTAACGTTTTTCGCCAAATAAAACTTAGACGATCAAACCCGTCTAATGTAAAGTTTATAAAAGTCATATACTGATATATAAGTAACTAATACAAGTAAAAAACCGATAAAACCCGAACTATAGGACATACGGACATTAACGAGCTAACTAAGCATATTGGACTAATAATTGGACTAAATAAGTTAAACACTTATAAAAAGAACTTATTGGGCTTAACCCATTTGGGCCCAACATGGAAAGTATATATACTGATAATATAGGTATAAATGGATTAAAACAAGTTAAAGAACTTATACTAAGCTTATTGGACTTAAAATAGTTAAGTAGGTAAAACTAGTAAACTAGTAAAAAGTTACCAAAACGTAAACACTAAAATGAGTAAACAGGGATATATAAACCTACTTGATCATCATATGTACAAAATCATCATATGTATATTGTTATTTTGATAAAAGTCATTAGACAAGAGTCTAAGACCGATTATTATTTATATAGGTTTCCGTGACCGAAGCACGCCCGTAGCCGATAATCCGCCTTTCATTATCAACGTGAGTCTATAGCCTCGCTTTATACTAGTTATTAAATGATTTTAAACCCGCGAGGGGGAATACATGTTTTATAAACTTAGAACACAAGATTTTTATGGTATGCTTTGTCCCTCTATGAATGGACCCGTGGTTGCCTTTAAATTGCATTAAGTGATTGCCTTTGTTAAAACCTCAATTATGGACCGTTAATTAACCTATGATGGGTTAACCGCTAGTACAATTAATAGATCTATGGGGGAAGCCGCCCCGGTTCAGTTTTTGTGGACTTGTCATAGAAGCTTAGGCCCGACCTCCACACTGTTTGAGCATATTGTATTGAGAAGTCAGGTATACGGCAATGTACCAATAATCTGGAGGTAACCGACAATTAATAAATCTCTCGTCTTATTAGACTGATATGGGAGTGTCTAAGGGCTCGGTTCCATGAGCTTATTGCAATTTATGCTAAATACAATTATTATTGTTGATGCAAATTATTAGATGCTTGTTGCCTTTAAGCATGCCACAAACTTATAATCTTTGCTTGTGTTCAAAATTGATTTCATAAACCTATAGATTCACTCGGCATTTTTGCTGATTGTTTTACTCACATGTATTTCAGGTAATTAAGAAGTGGAAGCTTGGAGGTCACGGGAATGAAGTTGTGCACTGCTATGTTGTTTAAAACTCTTTGATTTATTTATCGTTCCATTTTTTTTAAAACAAACTAATATGTTGTTTTAACTTATCTTTCGGTAACGTTTACTTGGGACTACGCTACTCTGACAAATGTTTTGGGAACGATAAATCTAAAACGTCTCTTTTTGAGTCGTTCTTTATAAATTATGTGTTGTTGTATCATTGTTTAGCACCCAAAGATGTATTCCGCTGCGTGTAAATTTGGGGGTGTTAAAGATTGGTACCAGAGCCATGAGTTATAGAGAACTAGGTCTTTTTCTAAAAACCTAAACTATAACTGTCGGTTTTATTTTTTTTAAAGAGTCGGTGCACATGATTTCGCGTGACTTCAGGTTCAAGCTACTTCTGGGATTACAACTTTAGTATACATTATTATGTATGCCTTATTGCTAAGTATTTCTAAATAAATACTATAATCCTTTATCGATATATATTTATGTCGTTAAATTTTTCGATAAAAGTTTATCATTTATTAATGATTAACTTAAATAAATACATTGAATTTTCAAGATCTTTCCGTATTTATTTGAAGTATTTAAATTGCTTTTATTGCAAAATTTTTATACTATGAGCTTACATACCTCCATCTGCGCGCGTTACTTTTATTGCTTAACCCTTTGAGATATCTATATAGATATCCAAATCGTCTTCCGACTGTTTGTGTTTAGACGTCTTGAAACGTAATTTCTAGACCATTGTGTAGCTCAATGTGTCCTTGGAATAGACTAACCGCTATTTATTGACATTTATATGTATCGACTCCGAAGTGTATTGTTCACTTATATCTCGGTAACGTCATCGTCATTTTATAAATAATCGTCTAGATTATGGCGCTAGAATTGGAATACGATTTTACTTATATAAAATTGTATCATTTGTTTTTCATTAACCTTCTCGCTCCCGGAGTGTAGCATGTTAATGTTCCATTCTTTTCTTGTTATGTTTTGTGTTTTTGACAATCGTGGCACCAAGGAGATTTGCCTACATTGCATTTTGAAATCTAAATTACGAACGTCTTTCACCGTCTTGCTTCCTAAATTTCATGTTGAATACCTTGAAGCATTTTCCGTCATTCATCATGCTATATTTTATTTGATGCTCATTACGAGATTTATTTTTCGTTGTTATAAAATCCACAAGACATGTGTGTATATATGTATATATTTTGAGCCGTTAAGAAGTGTCGAAAAATACACTTTATGCAGAAACTGTAGGGGCAGTATAAACAGGTCAAAACTTAAAATTAAAACCCGCGTTTTTAAAATAAAATAGTCAAACCTGCACAGAACTTGCAGGGGTATTTTGGTCATTTTACATTGGTTTTCAGGTCTCGGGTAAAACTAGAAAGTCGTCTGAAATGTCGTTTTGCATCAAAATGCTTTAGACTCTGAGTCTTGGAGATGTCGTTTATCTGGTCAGTTAATCGGCTCATATTTAAAAGTTAAATCTGATAGAAAATTCAGAACATGAGTTTTAAACGTTTCTAAGCTGTTTTGATTTCATTTGAGATCGTAAAATTTTAACAAATATTATTTTACAACTAACGAATACACCTGTGGATTATTTTATTCTTTTCATATATATGACTCATTTGTCATTCGATGTTATTTTATTTTCGTTTTCTTCTAACCTTCCATTGAATTGGGTAGAGTTTTGAAGTTTTGCCTTCACATTCTTCGTCGACATTCTTATCACGTGTTTCATGGCGTTTTCGTCTAAACCTTATAATCTTTTGAACCCTTAACAACTTGTAACCATTTCATTGGTTGTTTTATGAGCTACTATTTGCCACTTTTTGCAAAACTTTGACTACTTTATACGTTGTCATAATGTCATATTATAAATACATATGATATTGTTTTACGATTATTTTCACCAACTATTTTTACTTTGGTCTTATAAAATACTTTTCGAAAGATTAAAAGTTGCTTATTAAGTATCTCACAAATTACTTGTATCCTATAAATTTATAAACTATTTTTAAATTCCATTTTACAGATGACATGGTTTATATATAAACATAAGAAACGTAATACTTTTCGACGAAAAGGAGCACTGCATTGCTAGCCCTAAATTATACATGGCCTGATCACCTATGTCTAATTTAGAAGAAGCCATGCTAGGCTGAATAGTAGTCACCTTAAAAAAATCTTGATAATAATCAACTTTTTACTTGTATTTATGATAAAGATAAATAAAATGAAATAAAGTGAAAAGAAGTTTTGAAAACCCTTATAATTTATGCAAGTGGCGCAATTTCTATGCATCCGCGTACGTTTTCTTACCTTTTCTTAAACGAATTACGCGCTTACGAATACGTTTTTACTCGACGATCGCTTTTTTTTCACTTGTTACTTCATTATGTCTATAACTGATTTCTTTTGACCGTTCGTTTAATTACTGACTGTTGATAAATGACTTGAAAGTCTCGATGTTTTATCCTTCCTTCTCGTCCAATCTTCTTTATGCGACTGGGTAGATCTTTGGAATGTCTCCGCACGTGAATAATGAATTATCACTAGAGTGATTTCCGTATATCCGGGATGACGTCCGTCACTCTCGTTTGTCTCGAAACCCACTCTTGTGAACCGTGCTTTGACCTCTCTCTTTAAACACTAACATCGTTCATTTGATTTGTTTTAATTACAAGTGATTATTAGAAATTTTATTTTATTAAAATTTTTGTATGGATCTTATTTCCGATCATGTATCGACCACTGCTAAGTTAACGAGCTGATGTTGGTGAACCACCGACCGCACTAACAAAATTGACAACTTGTTTAATCTATTATTTCTTATCGTCTTACCATCGACGCCTTTATTTTATTATTCTCTTTAAGAATTCATACGACATCTGCTTCGTCCTCTTTTGTATCGCTGATTTCGTACTAACTGTTGATCATTATTTCCATTCGTATTCGTTTGTTATCTTGTCACATTTTGAAACCCGAATGTATCCCATATTTATTTTGAAATAATAAACACCTTTATGTATTTCTACAAAGTATTATAAAATTTTTATGGAACTTTTATACATTTTCCAATGATTTTCAATTATCGAAATAACCATTACAAGTAAAAGGTCAAATTTATACATCATATTTTGTATAACTAAAACTAATGTCTAACATGAAATTATACTATATCTTTTGAACTAAGTGATTTATCATACTTTACTTTTAATGTAATGAAATTACCAGTTTAATTTATATTCCTAATAATAATTTAATTTGGAAAATTATATCTTCTAATTGTAACCAACAATATGAGTTTAATTTATAAAATTCATGTCATTCTTTCAAAAGTTTCTTAAGACAACCAAAATAAATTATGAAGCTATTTAACTTCTATTTTTAATATATCATCTTTATCAAGAAGGTACCTCAACTAAGTTTTAAGGTAATACAAATCCGGGACTGATAACTGTGACAAACGTTATTTTAATATTAATATTTAATTCTTTCTTCGCTCTCATTTTTCTAGTATTGTGAATTATTATGTTTTACGGTTACGTGAGTCGAGATCCCTCGTCGATCGTCAACCTTAAATCATTTTACCACATCTTGTCCGTTTATGCGTTTATTGAGTTCATTTTTATCTCGTTCTATTCCTCGTATTGAAGATCGCTATTTTATTCTGAGTTTAAAATGAATCTCGGGAAGCAATTATAAGAAGAAACGATAAGTGTCACCAGGATTTATGCGTGTACTTGTGGAATGATTGAGGAACGAATCTCCTAATGAATGGAGTTAATAAATTCGTTACGACCTCGAGGAGTATGTTGAAGCCGACACCGCAAGTGGAAAGACTCTGGAGATCAAGTGGTTATTATCAAGGGTTCGTTCAAGGTTTTCTCGATGATTAACGGTGGAGATCTATACTCGATGTTTGTGTTCGACCTTTTATTTTTATGTACTTACGTGGTATGTGATCTAGTCAAATGATCGTAAGTTATGAGAACTTGAGACAGCATCATCCGATGACGTCCGATCATGTAGAACATATATTATGTAATATCTTTTTGACTTTCAACGACGATGTTTATTGAGACTTTAATGCGCGTTGGCGAAAGTGAGATGATGTCTTTGTATTATCTTTTGAGTAGGGACCCGCATGTGAGCACCCTCTGACGACGAAAATGTTTTTCTTGTTAATTCTTTTTGATATGTGTCCATGGCTATCCGGCCAGTGGCTATCCTTTAAATTGCAACATTCTTTTTAACTGAACTTACCCGAAAATCCTGTCACCTATTCTTGTCGTCGAATGAGCTTCGTGTGATTCATAAAATTTTCATGTGTCGAACTTGACGGGTGACTGGTGGATAAGGATTTATTTATTCCTTTTTGGTGAGATACCACTTGACGACAAGTTACGTTTTGTAAAAGAACCAGTGGAGATCGTGGATCAAGATTCACGTAGGAACGTGAAGACTTCTTTATAAGGAATGCCCTCATCCTTCCGGGTAGTGAACAACTCGTGTATGAGGCGAGTTGAGCGCCGGGACGTCGCTCCCTTAAGGTGGTGAGGATGTAAAACCCGTAAAAATAAGGTCATAATTTAATTCTATTTTCAATTATTTTGAAGTATTTTATAACGTTAAATATTATTATGTTTAACGGTTTAAGTTGAAACCGATATTAAATATTATATTTTAATATTTTGACGAGCAACGAGGACTACTAGATCGCGATACCGACGGATGCCAAAAATTTTATATTTTATTATCGATAGTTTCGATATTTAATACTTTCGACGATATCGTTTCAATTACGTATCGAGTCGTGATATTATTATTTTTCGTGTGCGTTTAAACTTTTAAAAAGTACAATCTAACATTTTCAGGTAGTGAAATATTTTCTCGTATAATATTTTGAAACTTATTTTTGTGTTGGTTGACGAACTCACAATTTACGGATTTAAATTTGGGCTTACGTGCATAATTTAACGTCCCTTACGACTAAACCGGAAACCTTAGGATTACGTATTTACGTTTTTGAACTCCGTTTTTGATGAGACAATTTTTATTGGATTCGTTTTGTGTCGTTGATTCATAATTTATAAAAACGTTTTTCGTGAAACGACCCGAGGGCACGCAAATCGAGAAAACTAGAATCGAGGGATACCCGTAAAATAGTGAGATGGGACAAAATACATTGTCCCACCCCACTAGCTAGCTTGGATGGCCCCAACATGACACCACAACCATATGTGGCATCATGTTAGCTAAGTGTTTACATGTGTAAGCCAAGCTTACTCTTTAAGCTACTCATTCCACTTCCACTAACTCAAAACTAGCAACTAACTCATTTCCATCTTTCCATACATGCAAAATCAACACAAAACTCTCTCAAGTACTCCACCCTTGCCATCCACTTTCAAGCTACTAACACCCCTTTTGATATTTTCTAGCCATGAAATACATGTTAACTAGCTCTATCATGGAGTTATCTTGAAGCCTTGATCATTTGGTAGTCATATTAACAACATTGGAGGTGATTTGCTTATGTCCTAGAGCTGATTTCTCAACTATTGTTCTTGGTGTTTGATGATCTTGGAGTTACTTTTGGTGTTCATCAAGTTCTTGTCTTCTAAAAACAAGAAATACACTTGGTTGGTAAAGAAGATCATCATCTCCATTTTCTCTTGTTATTTTTGTAAAGAACAAATGTATTTTCTTTATTTTTGTATATGTATATGATGTATATATGATGATAAAAATGTTGTGTGGGGATCAAGTGTTGATAAATATGCTTAAAAATGTTAATAACCATGAGAAATAAGGCTAAAATCATGCTTATTTAGTTGACTGTATAAAAACAGTATATAACTAAAATTTGAACTAATAAAATTGCATGGTATGATCCATTTACAGTAAGTAAAAGATGTTATACACATGTGAGAGTTGGTCATGCAATGGAATCATTATAATGAGTGAGATATGATCAAAACAAGATGAGAGTGCTAATCTGAATAAGCTGTTTTGTAGGGACTGTTAAGGCAAGATAAACTTAAAATTAGCAGTAGCTATAACTAAGTTAAATGTAGCACATAATATGAAGATCATGTCACCCAAAAATAAGCTTCTAGTTCATTATAGAACTCTAGATATGATAAAAATGGTGAACATGAAGATAAAAATCTGATTTTGAGAATTAATGTTTATTATTATTATATAAGCACTCAAATTTTATTGTATAAAATGTAAAATAAAAACCCACTAACTTATGAAACTTATTTATATAAATATGTAAAAGGTTAATTAAATGGATAAATTATATAAATGGTAGTGGAATAATATTTATAAGTAATAAAAACTATAAACTTGATTTTTACGACTTTTTCGGCTATCGCCGTGAAATTAACGTTTTTCGCCAAATAAAACTTAGACGATCAAACCCGTCTAATGTAAAGTTTATAAAAGTCATATACTGATATATAAGTAACTAATACAAGTAAAAAACCGATAAAACCCGAACTATAGGACATACGGACATTAACGAGCTAACTAAGCATATTGGACTAATAATTGGACTAAATAAGTTAAACACTTATAAAAAGAACTTATTGGGCTTAACCCATTTGGGCCCAACATGGAAAGTATATATACTGATAATATAGGTATAAATGGATTAAAACAAGTTAAAGAACTTATACTAAGCTTATTGGACTTAAAATAGTTAAGTAGGTAAAACTAGTAAACTAGTAAAAAGTTACCAAAACGTAAACACTAAAATGAGTAAACAGGGATATATAAACCTACTTGATCATCATATGTACAAAATCATCATATGTATATTGTTATTTTGATAAAAGTCATTAGACAAGAGTCTAAGACCGATTATTATTTATATAGGTTTCCGTGACCGAAGCACGCCCGTAGCCGATAATCCGCCTTTCATTATCAACGTGAGTCTATAGCCTCGCTTTATACTAGTTATTAAATGATTTTAAACCCGCGAGGGGGAATACATGTTTTATAAACTTAGAACACAAGATTTTTATGGTATGCTTTGTCCCTCTATGAATGGACCCGTGGTTGCCTTTAAATTGCATTAAGTGATTGCCTTTGTTAAAACCTCAATTATGGACCGTTAATTAACCTATGATGGGTTAACCGCTAGTACAATTAATAGATCTATGGGGGAAGCCGCCCCGGTTCAGTTTTTGTGGACTTGTCATAGAAGCTTAGGCCCGACCTCCACACTGTTTGAGCATATTGTATTGAGAAGTCAGGTATACGGCAATGTACCAATAATCTGGAGGTAACCGACAATTAATAAATCTCTTGTCTTATTAGACTGATATGGGAGTGTCTAAGGGCTCGGTTCCATGAGCTTATTGCAATTTATGCTAAATACAATTATTATTGTTGATGCAAATTATTAGATGCTTGTTGCCTTTAAGCATGCCACAAACTTATAATCTTTGCTTGTGTTCAAAATTGATTTCATAAACCTATAGATTCACTCGGCATTTTTGCTGATTGTTTTACTCACATGTATTTCAGGTAATTAAGAAGTGGAAGCTTGGAGGTCACGGGAATGAAGTTGTGCACTGCTATGTTGTTTAAAACTCTTTGATTTATTTATCGTTCCATTTTTTCTAAAACAAACTAATATGTTGTTTTAACTTATCTTTCGGTAACGTTTACTTGGGACTACGCTACTCTGACAAATGTTTTGGGAACGATAAATCTAAAACGTCTCTTTTTGAGTCGTTCTTTATAAATTATGTGTTGTTGTATCATTGTTTAGCACCCAAAGATGTATTCCGCTGCGTGTAAATTTGGGGGTGTTAAATTTACCAGAACTCCAAGAAGAGGAATTTATTCCTCCACCAAGAGTTCTTACCCTAGTAGAGGAATACAGGCAAAAGTTGACTGATTTGGACCAATGGAAGAAAGCCGACCCTACCTTGTTTGTGAAGGGTGGCATGCTTTGTGATGACCCAAACGAGTCTTCACCCATCAAAGTGACAAACCCAACCACTGGCAAGACTGTTGACCTTGGCTTAAACGTTGATACAAAACCTAGTAATAAATATGTAGAAAATTATAGAAAACCTAGGTCACCAAAAAGCCAAATTAGTAATAATGGAACAGGTTTTTTTCTTCTAGACCTAGAGTTATGTCTAGAAAAGCCTGTTATACTTGTGGAAGTTTTTCACATTTAGCCTATAAGTGTGTCAATGCTTCAAAGGTCAACGCTGACAAAAAGTCAAACACTGTCAAACCTAAATCTTTTGTCCAGCAAAGTACACAAGTTGTTAGACCAGCCCCATTCTTTACTAAAGGGTCTAATACTTATGGAAAAAGACCTTTTTAGAAGACCAATACATGGTCTAATAGACAATGGGTTCCTGTAGCAAACCCTAAGTTCAACGCTGATAACGGTAATTTCAACATTGACAAGACCAAATTAAACGCTAACAGAAACGTTGCCAGACCAAATAATGGTAAATATTTGCAACCAAAGCGAAAGGGGTCTAAAGCTTCTTCTAGATTAACATGGAGACATAAGCAAGACCAAAACCCTAATTCAGATGGGATTTCTATGACCTGTAACAGATTTCATTATATTTCAAATGTCATAACAAAACCAACTGGGGTTGACTGGGTGTTTAATCCAAAAAGGGATGAACAAGGGGTTGTCATAAGGACTAAGTCTGTTCTTGTTGAACAACCAAATGAATCCAAGTCTGCTCAGGCTTGGATTCCCAAATAAAACTAATTTGTTTTCTTTATGTGCAGGGCATTCAAAAGCAGGTTAATGATTATGACTATTGGGATAGTGGATGCTCTAGGCACATGACTAGGAAGGAAGATTATCTCACAAACTTCCATCCCATTAAGGATGGTGACAAAGTTTACTTTAGAGGCGGATATGGAACTATCACTGGCAAAGGAACTCTTCTCACCAACAATTTGCGTTTTGAAAACGTGTTTCTGGTAAAAGAACTTGACTATAATTTGTTTAGTGTATCACAAGTTTGTGATAACAAAAATAAGGTTATTTTTACTGATACTGAATGCTTGGTGTTGAGCAAAGATTTTAAAATACCAGATGAGAAATTCATTGATTATAGAACACCTAGGCATAAGGACATTTATAATGTGAATCTTAATGGAATTAGGATGAATAATATTTTGTCATGTCTATATGCTAAGGCTTCAGTTGATGAGAGTAATCTTTGGCACAGGAGATTAGGGCACATTAATTTTAAAAATATAAATAGACTTGTGAGACATGGTTTGGTTGATGGTTTACCTGAAAAAAGGCTTTCCACAATGACCACTCTTGTGTTGCATGCCTTAAAGGCAAACACCACAAGGTCTCATTTAAGTATAAACAGGTGCACTCTAGTTCTACACCACTTCACTTGTTGCATATGGACTTGTTTGGTCCAACTAATATAGAAAGCTTAAATGGTAAATCTTACTGTTTTGTCATCACTGATGATTTTTCTAGATTTACTTGGACTTTCTTTTTAGCTTTGAAAAGTGACACTGCTGATACCTTGATTAACTTCATTACCCAAATAGAAAAGAAGCCTGGTAATGAAGTTAAGATACTTAGAAGTGATAATGGTGGTGAGTTTAGGAATAAGTTATTAGATGACTTTTGTGCCAAGAAAGGGATTACTAGACAGTTTAGTGTAGCTAGAACCCCACAACAAAATGGGGTTGCTGAGAGAAAGAATAGAACCCTCATAGAAGCAGCTAGGACTATTTTGGCTGATGCTCACTTTCCCATTGCTTTTTGGGCTGAGGCTGTGAATACAGTTTGTTATGTTCAGAATAGGGCATTGGTCAACAAGATTCATAACAAAACACCTTATGAGTTACTTTGGGGAAGGAAACCTAATATTGGTTTTCTTAAACCTTTTGGTTGTCATGTAGTTGTGCTGGATACTAGTGATGCCTTAGGTAAGTTTAGTGCTAAAGGAGATGAAGGTTACTTCATGGGTTATTCTATGCAGAGTAGAGGATATAGAGTGTACCTTAAGAAAGAAAAATGTATACTTGAAAAAGTACATGTTAGGTTTTTAGAAAGTAAACCTAGTGATCCTGAAAGTGGTCCAAATTGGTTGTTTGACTTGGAACCTCTACTAGGACTTTGAATTATATGCTTGTTGCTAATCCAGACATTGTGAAGGTGACTTCAAATGTTGTGGAAGAACCAATTGTTAATGTTTCAGGTACACAGGTTGATGAAGAGGTTGGATCACAAGCAGACAAATCAGCACCCATACTTGAGTATGTTACTATTCCTATATGGACAGAAGCATTTGCTGCTGCTGCTGGAAAGGAAAAAGGTGTCCCCAAGTATCACCAGTTGACAACATGCATGATCTTTCAGGCGCTGACAAAGGAAATTATGGCGTTGACAAGACAAATTCAGGCGTTGATGGCTCAAACGTCGACAGCCTCGGTCCAGGCGTTGACAGATATTTTGACCATATTTTCTCTTCCAATAATTTTGAACAACGTGAACCTTCAAACAGAAATGGAGAGGTTCATTCAGATGGAGATGGAAGAGAGTCTGAAGAGGATATTGGTAACATGGAAGATGATATTGATGACAAAACACTTATTGAGGGAGGAGTGCTTACTTCTACAATCAAAAATACCCTCCTTCTCTAATTATTGGTGATGTGATGACTCCTGTTCAAACTAGAAGATCTCATCAGAATCTTGGTGGATTTATTGCCAATATTCACAAGAAGGTTGATACCCCTCTTGTTCAAGCATGTTTGTTTGCCTGTTTTCTGTCACAACAGGAACCCAAGAAGATTTTTGATGCTCTCAAAGAACCAAGTTAGGTGGAAGCAATGCGAGATGAGCTTCACCAATTTGCTATCCAGGATGTTTGGGAGTTGGTTGATTGTCCCATACATGTCAGACCTATTGGGACAAGATGGGTTCTTAGAAACAAAAAGGATGAAAGAGGCATCGTGGTCAGAAACAAGGCACGTTTAGTGGCTCAAGGATATACACAAGAGGACGGGATATACTATGAGGAGGTCTTTGCACCAGTTGCAAGGATTGAGGCTATAAGGATTTTTCTAGCCTATGCTTCCTGCATGGGATTTATAGTCTATCAAATGGATGTGAAATTGCTTTTCTTTATGGCACAATTGCAGAGGAGATTTATGTAATGCAGCCTCCTGGTTTTGAAGATTCAGAACATCCAAACAAGGTGTATAGAGTGAAGAAAGCTATGTATGGACTTCATCAAGCCCCAAGAGCATGGTATGGCACATTGTCCACCTATCTGGTGGAAAATGGATTCAAAAGGGTCACCATAGACCAGACCTTATTTATAAAGAAGACTGGTAAGGATTTCTTACTTGTTCAAGTCTATGTGGATGATATCATCTTTGGCTCTTCTAGTCCAAAGATGAGTGAAGACTTTTCCAAGCTTATGACAGACAAGTTCAAGATGAGTGCAATAGGGGAGATGAACTTCTTTCTAGGGTTACAAGTTCAGCAGAAAGAAGATGGTATCTTCATCTTTCAAGATAAATATGTAGCAGAAATCTTGAAGAAGTTTGGCTTTTCTCCATATGAGAAAAGGCCTAGCACTCCTATGGATAGAGAACACCCTTGGGGAAAAATTGGATATGGAAAAGAAGTGGATGTCAAGCATTATAGGTCAATGATTGGTTCATTGATGTATCTCACAGTTTCAAGACCTGACATTATGTTTGTTGTGTGTGCATGTGCACGTCATCAAGTAACTCCCAAAGAATGTCATCTTCATGCTGTCAAGAGGATCTTTAGATACTTTAGATGTTATCCAGACCTGGGATTATGGTATCCAAAAGATTCACCATTGGAGCTTATTGCATATTCAGACACTGATTATGGTGGTGACAAAATTTATAGAAAACCCACAACTGGTGGATGCCAGTTTCTTGGGAGTAGATTGATATCTTGGCAATGCAAGAAACAAACAGTGGTGGCAAATTCTACAACTGAAGCAGAGTATGTTGCAGCAGCTGCTTGTTGTGGACAAGTCTTATGGATTCAGAACCAACTGTTGGATTATGGGTATACTTTCATGCATACCAAGATTTTTGTAGACAATAACAGCACCTTATGCATTATTAAAAATCCTGTACATCACTCTAAAACAAAACACACAGAAATTAGACATCATTTTATAAGAGATTGTTTTGAAAAAGGTTTAATACAACTAGATAGGGTTGACACAGAAGAGAATGTGTCTGATTTATTAACTAAACCTTTTGATACGGAAGATTTCAATACTTGGTAACAAGTATTGGAATGATCAATCTCACTTAATATGTGTTTTGGGATCATAGTGTCAAAGTATGTATAGGATATGCATTGTTATTGGTCTTTATGTGAAATTAGATTTTCCACTTTATTTGTCTAACGCTGAAGGTTATCTTAACGCTGATAAGTGTTATCGTGACGTTGTCAGCAACATGTTAGTTTTATGGTTTTTGATCTAATTTTGCAGGCGTTGTTAATATTGTACCATTGGATACAGAGTTGCTTATGGATTCTTGGAGCATTATTGGAGCATGTTTCAATTTATGGATGATGGTTGAAATATTTATATTCCTATCTTGACATAAATTTTTATTTACATGCATATTATTTGGCAACTTATGTATCATAGTTTAAGGGGAGGTTTAGGAACCTTTTTAGGACTTTTTGGGTATTCTTATAATACTCTTATCACAATTCTAGATTGTGTCCACTGGTGAGTATGAATTAGTTTACTTGTTCATGAGGCACCGTAGCATGTAAAGTTGATATACTATGCATGCTGCCAAGACTTTTTGGCCTAGAATTGGGAGTGGTCTGCTGGGAGACTTGGGTATGATTTATATTGGGCTTACCTGGGAAGTTACAATGGATTTTATGAGATAACTTAACTGTTAAGAACCTTGGTTAGTAAGGGACACTAGAGGACTTTTATGTCTATCTTGCATAAGCAAATGTGCATGATTGGACAGTGCTTGTCACCCTATGGTAATTTTCAGTTTATAGGTTATCTTCACTAGGATAAATTACTTTGTTAAGGTCCTTTTTCATTTTTATTATTTTTATTTTCGGACGTTGACATATATATTTCCAAACGTTGTTTGTTATGACCAATTTAGACGTTGACATGGCCTTTTCCAACGTTGACAAGAATATAGCCGTTCGGCGTTGATGGGTTATTTTTGACCGTTGACACTCATTGGGTCCTACCCAGTTGTTATTTTGACGAAAATTGGGGCCGTAATTTTGGGAGTTGATAACTTTTAATTAATGCACAAGATAACTTATTTTCTTTTCAATATTTTCATCATTATATTTTGAAAATACTTGCCTCATTTTTTACCAATCACATGTGCCTATCCCTCCTATAAATTTGGCTCCTTCTTTTTAAACATGGTACTCTCATATTCTTGTCTAACAACTTTTCTCCTATAATTCATCTTTTATAATTTTTCACAAACAGCTTTCTACATCAATGGCGCCTAAGTTTAAACCAATCCTTTTTATCCGTTTTTTATAATAAGTGTAGGGGGAGACCCTAGTATGTGTTTGTTGTTTTCTTTCTTATCATGTGCAGGGATTCGAGCTATCAAAGATACATTCTTGATGACTTTTGACGATCCGTGATTCCGTGTACCCGTCTTCCTGGTTCTATCCTAAACTCTTTTGATTAACTATTTTATATTCTTCAATATTAAAATAGGAATCACTTTAGTTGTCTCTTCCTTAGCAAGATTTAAAAAAAGTGCACAATGTCCTAAATGTAGGGGATTTTACTCCCACATGCTTAAACATTGAGGACAATGTTTATATTAAGTGTAGGGGGACTTCTATCGAAGTTAAGTGGGATTTTCCATGTAGTTGTCCTCATTTTAACTGATTTTTCGACATTTTTCAAAAATTTTGATCTATTTTGGCCTATTAGTATTTTACTTTGTTACGTTATTTTCTTTCATTAGAATAAATTTTAATAAATCGTTTTAATAAGTTTAGATGTCTTTGATATATTAGGCCAGTCATAAATCTTTTGACTCAACCCGAGTTTACTTATCCTAGTTTACTCTAGCTAGTATCCTTAACGTATTTAAGTCAAGTTTTGCTAGGCTTTTATATAAGGAACTTTAAAACGCGAAATTCTTAACTCTTACGGGTTAAGAACAAGAACTTTTCGCAAGTTCCTATAATTGATCCTAGAAAGTCGTTTATCAAGGGAGCTTTAAAATACAAATTCTAAACTTGAAAAAGTCTAAGAAGTTGCAAGATCCTATAGATGACTGAAAACTAATGTTTGGCTTTTACACCTCGTATAAAATATAGTTGTCCCAAGTCTTTTCGAATTGAATACCGGTCTAAAGTGTGACTCAATCGTCTTTTGGTGAATCAAGAGAATGGTTTGGTTGATTATCTATTTTAAACTATTAGCAAGTAATTAAAGTGTTGTTGAGTAAAATGGAAGAATAAAGATTAATACTAAAATGACAAGTAAAAATAAATGCTTGTAAACTTAAAGGCTAGATTAGAAAACAGCTTTAACACTTAATAAAAACTAAGACTTAAAAATTTAATGAAAACAATACACTAAATAAGCCCTATCTGAATAAGCAAAAAACAAGCCCAGATCGGAATATATTCCGATCTGGTGGTCGGAATATGGGGAAAGGTACAATCGAAATATCCACAAAAGGGGCAATCGGAATGTAGGACAAGAGACCCGATCGGAATATGCAATTTGCCCAATCGAAATAACAGGGAATGGTGCCTATCGGAATGTTCACAAATTCCTTCAATCGGAATACTACACAAATGCTTAAATCGGAATATGCAAAAAAGCCCCAATCGGAATACACAAAAAGAGATCAGATCGGAAAGTGGAGAAACCCTTTTCCGATTACTCAATCGGAAAAGGGGAAGGCTGCTCGGAATATGTAGATCGGAAAAGGGTTTATAACCTTTTCCGAAAATGGTGGAATTCGTAAATAGCTAAGGTAATAAGCTATTATAATGAGCTTATTCCCAAAACTAATACGAACCAATACTAAATCGAATCAAATAAGCACTATAATCAACTTATCTAGCTCGAAAATCAACAAACTTTTGGATCAAACAATAAAAACATGAACTTTTTAAGGAAAACTTTTATAAGTAAATAAGCTAATCATAAAAATAAGCCAATAAGCACAAAAGTCTCAAAGCTTATTTGCATGAAAACTTAGGTAATGATCAAAAGATTAACTTTTTAAGCACGAAATCACTTAGAACAACACGGATCATATGATAATCGCACCAAAATCAATCTAAAATCAAAGAAAGGTAGAAAGAGATTAAGGATTAAAAGCTTAAAAAGAACTTTGATTAATGAAAATAAGCAATACAAATGTTTAATCTTAAGAGAAAAGATGAAGTTTAGTGAGAGAAAGTTTAAGACTTTCTCTCTCTAAAAACTAGAAAGAAAATGAAAAAGTGAAAACTAACTAAAAATTAACTAACCACCCTCCTAATGACTATTAGGAGGGTATTTATAGGGAAGGTGGAAGGAGTGCATGTGTTGCATCTTCTTTCTTGCTTTCTTCACGCTTTCTCGACTCGAAATTAATTCTTTGTCTTTGTCGTCTCGGGATTTGAACTTGTCTTTTAATTTTCTTCTTCTATTAGACTTAAGTTCTTCGACTTCGTTAAACTTCCGCCTTTAGACTTTTTCTTCGATAAATCTTCAGAATAGGCCTTGGACTTCCGTTCTTTTTGCTCTCTTGATCTTTTGACTTCGTCTTTTCCCGTTTTCTTCGATAAAAGCCCGTGAAAACCCGTGTTTTCTTCCTTTTTCATATTTTGGTCCTAAAACATAATAAAAACACAAACCATGCATAATTCCGACTTTTACGACATAAATCACACGTTTTGGTCTTGTTATTATTGGAAATAAGCGGTAAAAGGATAAGTGTTTTCACACTTATTAAATCCCCTACACTTGACCATTGCAATGCCCTCATGCAATGCATTAATTTTAAAGCACGGTTTACATTCTCCATCATAAATAACCCACCTTGGCCTTTATTAAATACTAAACATAAAAAGATAGAACAAGTAAAGAAAACAAACACTTACATTGGTTTTGGCAGCCATGAACGTTTATCATCCTCAAGTTTCACGTTCCCCATACCAAGCTTAAAAACGAGATCATTGTTATTATAAGTTAGCAAACTATCACGAACTCATGTGGGCCAATTACTCACTTAGACTCCCTTATTCCTTGGTGTATCTCTTATATTTTATTTTTGTCTTGAATGATCACGAGGATGCATTGTTTGACTTATTTCAATAGTTATTTAGTCCGAAAATAAGGTGAACGATTTAATCAATAGTTAGCTAAAGGACCAAATCTTTTAAAATTGCTTCTCGGGACCTCATAAAGTTCATATCTTGGCATAACTCGCTTCACGATTTGAGACCTTTCTCGGACCGATATTTGGCAGCGACTTCATACTTCGAATCTTGAGAGATGTTCTTGAAATAATGGTCTTCTCTTCATAATGGGAATTTCTTCACTTGAAGTTTTGAGAGATTCTTCATCTTTAGACCACGACTTCTTCATTTTTCTCCAATCTTTATTTTGGACTTTGATATACAACGATCCGCCTCCTTTTAGGACTTGGATCTATTTATCCTCGTACCTTGTTAGGGTCTTTTTGGATAGACTTCTCCATGACTTTTGGGGAGTTCTTGCTTTTCGTCGTGTGTCTCGATCCTTCATATTGATTTTCGATAAATGATTCTTCACATCACTTTTGGATCTTTAGCAAGAAAATGTAGCCCTCATGCCTTGTTAGGGCCTTTTCGGACTCGCCAATCTTCGCATCCCGCTTCAATAAGTTATGCCTTGGCTATGAACTCTAATCCGTACCGAGCAACTTTTAAACGATCTGGGGCTAGAAGCTAAGTAACCTTTTAAATCGTACAACCTTATTTATTGCAGATAAATTTATTAACAAGCGGAGGGAGAATAGGCTTATAATTAACTCACATAAATTCACGAAAGAATACCGAACTTATAATTGAATCTATCATCTCTCGTTCTCCACAGTTTAAAAATCTCAAGGAATGAGACTCGTGGATGCTTAGCCTATTAAATCAAAGTTTTGGGTTTTCGAGTCGCCTATAGGATCTTGCAAATTCTTAGACTTTTTCAAGTTTAGAATTCGCATTTTAAAGTTCCCTTGATAAACGACTCTCTAAGATCAATTATAGGAACTTGCGAAAAGTTCTTGTTCTTAACCCGTGAGAGTTAAGACTTTCGCGTTTTATAGCTCCCTATATAAAAGCCTAGCAAAAGTTGACTTAAACACGTTAAGGATACTAGCTAGAGTAAACTTAGGTAAGTAAACTCGGGTTGAGTCAAAATGTTCACGACTAAGAAAAATCTAAAACCACTTTATTGAAAAACTATTCTAGCAATGGAAAGAAAATAAACATGATAAAGGAAAATACAACTATACAACTAGGCCAACATAGATTAAAAATTTTGAAAAATGTCGAAAAATCTAATTTTCCGGTTAAAATGAGGGCAAATTCATGGAAAAGACCACTTACTTCGATAGAAGTCCCCCTACACTTGAGATAAACATTGTCCTCAATGTTTAAGCATGTGGGAGTAAACTCCCCTACACTTAGGACATTGTGCACTTTGTTTAAATCTTGCTAAGGAAAGGACAACTAAAGTGAATTCAATGTGAACATATATAAAATATGAAATATTGAATCACAAGAGTTTAGGATAAAACCAGGAAGATGGGAACACGGTATCACGGTTCGTCAAAAGTCATCAAGGTGGATCTTTGAAGCTTTAATCCCTGCACAGCACAAGAAACAATACAACAAACACATATGGGGCTCCCCCTACACTTATTATGAAAGCAGTAAAGGATAGAACACGGGTTGCCTCCCGAGAAGCGCTTGTTTTTGTTCACCAAGTCACGAGCCTGACTCGTCCCCGAATTAAATGGTCCATGGGGAAGCCTCGAATGTGATACCAGGATCAAAAACCTTGTCCTCGTTCCCGGAGGACATCAACAAAGGAGAGGCGGGAGGATAAGTCTTGAATGGTAGGAAAGTCTGCTCAATATAAGAAAAGCAAGTGAAATCCAGATTAACGGGAGGTGGGGTGGGTAAGGGAATCACATTGTCATCCTCCAAAGACAATGGATGCAGACCAATTGGCAAAGCCGTAAAATTATCAATCATAGAATGGTCCATGTCACCTCCCGGGTCAAAGCATTTATCCTCATGAAAGTAGATCTTGTCGATATCCTCGTAGATAAAGAGTGTAGAAACTCGTTTGAAAAGATCACGATCAAGTACGAAACCATCATTCATTTGTGGGGATTGTTGATAAGGTAAATCCTCACGAATGTGGTAAACGTAATTCTCATAAGAGGAGTGTTGATTAGGTAACTCCTCAAGAATAGGATTATTGGTCAAGTGAGTTGGTTCGTCATTATTATGAAAAATAAGACGTTCCAACTCATCAAGTTCGGCATCGATGTTGGAAAAATCGACCTCGCTTGTAGGAGAAAGCGGAGGTAAAAGAGCTAGCCCTCGGTCGATAATTTCCTCAATCTCGGGCTCGAAGACGAAATGATCATACTCACCACATGTTGAACTCTTGTTGGGAGGATCAAATATCGCATGTGGAGTTGTGAGTATGTGATCATTGACTAGCGAAGCAAACTTGTCGGTAAGCTCCACAAAAGTCGGCACATCACACAAATTTTCCGGAACACCCGCGGGCTCACTTGGGATGACAACATGTTCCTCGACACTAGACTTTAGGGATTTGTCCGATTCCATAGCCGAGATAATGTCAAGATGCTGATCCTCCATGGTGAGAGAGCCAACGGGCTCCTCGGGTGTGATATCAATAGACGAGGGAGGAAGGGGAGAAGTCTTACTTTGCTTTAGAAATTCCTCCTCGTCGAAAATAACATCAATATCGTCATCGCTCTCCTCATTACCTAAAGGGCCAATAATAAGCTCAGGGATATGAGTACTCGTCTGATCTCGCTGCTGTAAAAATGACTCCATATAAGTTTGCAGCATGTGTAAAAGCTCTTTGCTTTGTTCTTGAAAAGCTGCAGCAAGATCGTTTCTTTGTTCTTGAAAGGCTGTAGCAAGATCGTCAATTGATTCTTGGCAACTCATCCCGTGACGAGGCTGATGATCAATTAGGTATTGCAGGGGTTGGTCAAAACTGGAAGGGGTATAATTATAGTAATTGTGATCCCCTGTAGAACAGTGAAAACTTTCGTGAGGACCCCCACAGTTGTTGCAAAACGGGTGAGGAAAAAGACTGGGTGCGTCTTGTGGATAGCTATTTCATTGTCATAATTATAACCCGGTTCTTGCTCGTGATCATACGGGTATCGAACCGGGCACGAAACATGCCAATGAGAATCGCTTCCACAATAGATGCACGGGGGAACAGGATGTGGGTTCAAAAAGAATGAATTAGTCGAGTTGCACAAGGGACAAAATCCGAATTGTGTGTTGTCGATATCGTTTCCGCACCGCTCACATGTACACCATTGACAAGAGTCGTTCCCGTACAGTTTTCTCCCACACCCGACGCAATGGACATAAAAATCCATTGAGAAAGATAGATAAGCAAGAAGAATATTTTTGGTGCAAAACTTTGAAAAAGAAATGATTTTTAAGATTTTTCAAATGTTTTTGGATTTTTTTTTTTTTTTTTTTTTTGGAAATTTTTGACTCGAAAAAATACCGTTCACAAGTGAACGGATCCCAAAATCCAACGCGTCTCTCACAAAAAACCTTCGATCCTCACGAAAAGAGCCGGCAGCGGCGCCATTTTAATGTTTGGCTTTTACACCTCGTATAAAATATAGTTGTCCCAAGTCTTTTCGAATTGAAAACCGGTCTAAAGTGTGACTCAATCGTCTTTTGGTGAATCAAGAGAATGGTTTGGTTGATTATCTATTTTAAACTATTAGCAAGTAATTAAAGTGTCGTTGAGTAAAATGGAAGAATAAAGATTAATACTAAAATGACAAGTAAAAATAAATGCTTGTAAACTTAAAGGCTAGATTATAAAAATGCTTTAACACTTAATAAAAACTAAGACTTAGAAATTTAATGAAAACAATACACTAAATAAGCCCTATCGGAATAAGCCAAAAACAAACCCAGATCGGAATATATTCCGATCTGGTGGTCGGAATATGGGGAAAGGTACAATCGGAATATCCACAAAAGGGGCAATCGGAATGTAGGACAAGAGACCCGATCGGAATATGCAAATTTGCCCAATCGGAATAACAGGGAATGGTGCCTATCCGAATGTTCACAAATTCCTTCAATCGGAATACTACACAAATGCTTAAATCAGAATATGCAGAAAAGCCCCAATCGGAATACACAAAAAGATCAGATCGGAAAGTGGAGAAACCCTTTTCCGATTACTCAATTGGAAAAGGGGAAGGCTGCTCGGAATATGTAGATCGGAAAAGGGTTTATAACCTTTTCCAAAAATGGTGGAATTCGTAAAAAGCTAAGGTAATAAGCTATTATAATGAGCTTATTCCCAAAACTAAAACGAACCAATACTAAATCGAATCAAATAAGCACTATAATCAACTTATCTAGCTCGAAAATCAACAAACTTTTGGATCAAACAATAAAAACATGAACTTTTTAAGGAAAACTTTTATAAGTAAATAAGCTAATCATAAAAATAAGCCAATAAGCACAAAAGTCTCAAAGCTTATTTGCATGAAAACTTAGGTAATGATCAAAAGATTAACTTTTTAAGCACGAAATCACTTAGAACAACACGGATCATATGATAATCGCACCAAAATCAATCTAAAATCAAAGAAAGGTAGAAAGAGATTAAGGATTAAAAGCTTAAAAAGAACTTTGATTAATGAAAATAAGCAATACAAATGTTTAATCTTAAGAGAAAACATGAAGTTTAGTGAGAGAAAGTTTAAGACGTTCTCTCTCTAAAAACTAGAAAGAAAATGAAAAAGTGAAAACTAACTAAAAATTAACTAACCACCCTCCTAATGACTATTAGGAGGGTATTTATAGGGAAGGTGGAAGGAGTGCATGTGTTGCATCTTCTTTCTTGCTTTCTTCACGTTTTCTCGACTCGACTTTAATTCTTTGTCTTTGTCGTCTCGGGATTTGAACTTGTCTTTTAATTTTCTTCTTCTATTAGACTTAAGTTCTTCGACTTCGTTAAACTTCCGCCTTTAGACTTTTTCTTCGATAAATCTTCAGAATAGGCCTTGGACTTCCGTTCTTTTTGCACTCTTGATCTTTTGACTTCATCTTTTCCCGTTTTCTTTGATAAGAGCCCGTGAAAACCCGTGTTTTCTTCCTTTTTCATATTTTGGTCCTAAAACATAATAAAAACACAAACCACGCATAATTCTGACTTTTACGACATAAATCACACGTTTTGGTCTTGTTATTATTGGAAATAAGCGGTAAAAGGATAAGTGTTTTCACACTTATTAAAAACCCAAAACTTTGATTTAATAGGCTAAGCATCACGAGTCTCATTTCTTGAGATTTTAAATTGTGGAGAACGAGAGATGATAGAGTCAATTATAAGTTTGGTATTATTTAATGAATTTATGTGACTTAATTATGAGCTTTTTCTCCCATCGCTTGTTTATAAATATAATTGAAATAAGTAAGGTCGTACGATTTGAAAAGTTACTTAGGTTTTAGCACAAGATCGTTTAAAAGTTGCTCGGTACTAATTAGAGTTCATAGCCAAGGCATAACTTATTGAAGCGGGATGCGAAGTTTGGCGAGTCCGAAAAGGCCCTAACAAGGCATGAGGGCTACATTTTGTTGCTAAAGATCCCAAGTGATGTGAAGAATCATTTATCAAAAATCAATATGAAGGATCGGGACACATGACGAAAAGCAAATACTACCCTAAAGATCATGGAGAAGTTTATCCGAAAAAACCCTAGCAAGGTATGAGGATAAATAGATCCAAGTCCTAAAAGGAGGCGGATCGTTGTATATCAAAATCCAAAATAAAGATTGGAGAAAAATGAAGAAGTCGTGGTCCAAGTATAAAGAATCTCTCAAAAACTTCAAGTGAAGAAATTCCTATTATGAAGAGAAGACCATTATCTCAAGAACGTCTCTCAAGATTCGAAGTATGAAGTCACTGCCAAATATCGGTTCGAGAAAGGTCTCAAATCGTGAAGCAAGTTATGCCAAGATATGAACTTTATGAGGTCTCGAGAAGCAGTTTTAAAAGATTTTGTCCTTTAGCTAACTATTGATTAAATCATCCTACTTTATTTTCAACCTAAATAACTATCGAAATAAGTCAAAAATGCATCTTCGTGATCATTCAAGACAATAATATTAAACTATAAGAGATACACTTAGGAATAAGGGGGTCTAAGTGAATAATTAGGCCACATGAGTTTGTGTTAGTTTGCTAACTTATAATAACAATGATCTCGTTTTTAAGCTTGGTATAGGGAACGTGAAACTTGAGGGTTATAAACATTCATGACATTCAAAGCCCTAATGTATGTCTTCAATCTCTTTGCTTGTTTTATTCTTTTAAATATTTTGTTATGTTCTATCTTTTTAAGTTTCCTTGATATCTTGTGTTTAATAAAGGACAAAGTGGATTAATTATAATGGAAAATGTAAAACTTGCTTTATAATAATGCATTGCATGAGGGTATTGCAATGGTCAAGTATAGGGGATTTGATAGGTGTGAAAACAACCATCCTTTTACCACTTAATTATGATAATAACCAAGCCAAAACGTATATTTAATGTTGTAAAAGTCAGAATTATGCGTGGTTTGTGTTTTTGTTGTGATTTAGGACCAAAAATGTGAAAAGGGAAGAAAACACGGGCTTTCACGGGCTTTTATCGAAGAAAAGACAAAAGACGAAGTCAAAAGATCAAGAGTGCTAAAAGAACGGAAGTCAAAGGCCTATTCTGAAGATATATCGAAGAAAACGTCTAATGACAAAAGTTTAATGAAGTCGAAGAATCAAATCTAATAAAAGAAGAAAATTAGAAGACGAGTTCATTTCATATCGACAAATCCCGAGACAACGTCGAGAAAGACGAATAATTTAAAAGACGAAAAGACGAGAAGAAAGAAGAAAGCATCAACACATCTCCTTCCCCTATAAATACCTCCTAATGTGTCATTAGGAGGTGTTAGATAATTTTAGTTAGTTTATTTTATGCATTAGGAATAGGTAAGTACTTTCTCTCTCTAGTTTTAATTTCTCTCTCTAAATTTTCTTTCAAGTTTGTTTAAAGCTTTCATCTTTAAATCTTGTAATCTTGAATCTTTAATCTTTGTTTTTAATTTCAATCTTTTTTATCATCTTATTCTACCTTTCTATTTTGTTAATCTTCATCTTTTTCATCATATTTTTACATAAAGTTCTTTGCTTTTTATGTTTCTTGGTTCGTGTTTAAGGTTTTATAAGTATTAACATTCATCTATAATTCTTAGTTAGCTTATTGGTGTTTTCTTTGGCTTATTATGCTTGAAAAGTTGCAAAATTAGTGCTAAATTTCGTACCTTTTCTAGATCTACTTTTTTAGGAAAAACTGATACAATTTCGCAATATATCTCATATTTCGGAATTGTGCTTTCTTGTGAATTGCGAAATTGAGTCATCTTCATCTTTGCGGAATCTTGGCCTTCATGGATTGCGAAATCTTTGATTTCGCATGATTGTGAAATTGATTCATATCAAGAATTGCGGAATTGTTCATTTTCCTGTATTGTAAAATCATATCATTTTCACGATTGCGGAATCTTGGCTTTTTTGTGAATTGCGGAATTGTTGACTTTTGGCATTGCGGAATTATGTAGTTTCGTAATTGCGGAATTGTGTACCAAAGTTGGTATTGCGAATTCGAATCATTTTGTCTCAATTTAAATTTCAAATTTATTTTTCCCGCCATTTTCTTAAGTTTTACTTTTACTTGTCTTTTCTTAGTTTAGTTTAAATTTTATTATTTTTAAGTTTATTTTCATTTATAAAGTTTTAAGTTTAAAGTTTACATTTTTATAATTTACTTTTGAAGGTTTTAAATTTTCGTCATTTATCTTTAAGTCTTAATTTCCATTTTAAATTTTAACGCTTCCGTTTTTACTTTATTTTTACCTTTACTCAACGACATTTACATTTCTTCTTTTAGTTTAAAATAGATATTTCCTTTCACCGAGAACAATTGAGTCACACATTCAACTGTAATCAATTCGATTAGACCGATTTCTACGAACAATTTTTATATAAGAAAATCTCTTGTATTAGAAATCATAGTCATATTTTACCATCTTCGTTACTATCAAAGGGCATAACTTAATTAGTGTACTAAAAATCACTTTATCTATCATCCCCTTTAACATTAAAACTCATCTTTTATCTTCATTATTTTCTCAAAGGTATCCACTAGTTAGTATACTATAACGTTATTCTAACCATTATCTTGTTTACTCACATTAAACTCATTACACTTGTTATTATGAAACCAATACATGTTTATAAAATATGGTGTTTTTATTCATTTTATTCTATATTATTATTATTATTATTATTTTATATAATCCATTTAGGCTTGTTATAACTAAACTATTACACGTTTACAAGGTGTGGTGTTATTATTATCATATTATAATAAAATCTTCCTTTTTAGTTTTTCCGTCTATTTAAATACTTCTAAAATTTTAACTCCACTTTTAAGAAAATTACCGTAAAATTTCTTTACCCTTCATATGTATTATCATATGTTACCTAGAAAACTAATCCATTCATTGTCAATATTTTTTTTAACTTATTACCAATAAACTTAAAGAAAAGATATGTAAGTCAGGATATCATACCGTACACTTACAAAGTATTTTCAAAAGCATTTTCCTTTAATTAGCTAGACTCCTTTGAAAGAAACTTTGGTAGTTCTCATCAATTAAAATACATACCCGAATGTAGACACACTTCAAAAGATTCAAAATGTCGTCGGAACTCCATCAAACCCCATCACTAATAAACTGTTTAAACACGAGAGAACACTAGGTACGTTCAAGTTATAATAACTATTGAACGACCGTATATCATAACATAACATATACTAGTATATATACATCCATATATATATAACTATTAAATCTCCCAAAACATACTCGTTATCATACATGTCAAGTCAATCAGTCGCGTCATACACTCGTTTTTCCATACGAGTAATCACCATCTCACCACCTCGCCATGCCACAACAAGGCATAAAACCCATCACCAAAACCAACCCATATTGTGTGACCCCATAATCACATAACATGACTATTCCTTAAAACATAAAACACAATAGCATATCATAGGCAACCAATACATAAACCCCTATATTATACATATACCCAAAATCCACATCTCATCCTATACAAGCATGTATTAAGCTTTTTTTCATGCAATCATACTTGGGAACCCATTGATGTTGTGGTACTTGTATAACTATGTTGGCCACCATACTTATACAATTACCCTTTCCCCAATACACTCCCTCCTATGATGACACTTATAAGAATCAATACAACATATAACACATAAATCCATCTACTCACATAAGATCATAACCACATAAACAATAAGGTCCAAAACTCCATCTATTAAAATAACATAGTCAAACTCTTAGAATACATAGATACATAGTCTAGCTAAAACAACATAGACAAACTCCAACACAACATCATAATCAGTTATAAGTCATGTCGCCCATAAGAGTGGAAACAACTTAAAATCCTTCCTATCCACCTACTCCTAGTAACTCGAATCACCACATGATTCTTAGGGAACATGACTTAAACATCAAAAGAAATATATTATACATTAGGTAGACCAAATAACTTATTATGGTGAAAGTAATTCATATCAAAAGCAACATAAAAATTAACAGGTGACTACGTATGGGCAACTACAGTTCAACTCATACTAGTCAAAATTCACAGAAAATAAAATTTAGGAAAATTCAATCTAGACCATACACGTAATCCTATGACGCATATATGCAGGGATCCTTAAGCTATAGACTAGGCTAGGCAACCTAATTATCTATAACCATTGTCTCTGATACCATTATGTCACACCCCACCATGGCGGAATATAGGGCGCGACGTATGGATATCATCACAATAATAGCGTGTCTATAGAGATAACTAAATGAAATGGAAATATCATAAATGGTGACACAATGCCATGAAGATATCACAAACAATGCAGGCATCTAGGTAAGTAGGTAAAAAGTCTACCTCTTACCACATACATACAATTAACAAATAACAAACATGTAGGTGTCTACAAAGTATCACTTATTCAAACATAAGTAAAGACTAAGAGGAAAGAGGGTTCCTCCAATGCAATCCTAAGCCTCCCAGCTAGCCACTCCTATTCTCACGCTTAACCACATTCTCGCCTGAAAGAGACACTAAAACACGTCAACATAAAGTTAGTGAGAGTCATAGGTTTAGACTCCAACTCCAAATCAATTATAAGCTGTGAATAACAACCATTAGCAAAAGAACATATGGACAATGTGCTACAATTATGTATTAATAACTAGCATTCAAGATTAACCAATCACTACAAATCCAAGGCTCCAAGCCTTATCATTAACCACAATTCTAAGGCTCCAAGACTTACCAATAACCATGGTCCCATAGGCACCCATACACCTATGAACCAATCCCAAGGCCCCGCCTTATCAACATCCCCTTGGTACCAAGCCAAACCATAATAACAATCAAGAATCACATAGAGGTTAATCACATAAATGTACACACAAGTCCATCACAAACCATAAAAACATTCACATCATTAGTTACAAAACCATACAATTTCACTTCCATCCCTTCTGGAAATCAATACATCAAAAGATATGGGACTATGAAACTAACCTGAACAAGCTTCTCCAAGTATTCGCGCTCTAGCACAAATCTAAACACACAAACGTATACAATCAAGACATGAACCACATACCAAAATGGATCATCAATCTATGATGGATATCTAACATTCTAATACAACTTAACCCTATTTATATGCCATATGCACCTTATTACACCCCTCTATAAAGCCCTTAACTTAGTTTAGTTCATAACTCGCCCCGTTAATATTTAACCCAAAACTGTCCCGTTTTTCATACTTCAAACTATGGGTCGAACACCTCCTTAACCAAAATGACATGCCCTGTAAAAGAAACCATATGCCCTTAGATGTGTTAGATAACTCTACCCTTTGGCCGCAACCTTAAAGGTACTGCTAAGGCCTCCATATATATATATATGTATATATATATATATATATATATATATATATATATATATATATATATATATATATATATATATATATATATATATATATATATATATATATATATATATATATATATATATATATATATATATATATATATATATATATATATATATATATATATATATATATATATATATATATATATATCAAATCAAAAACCCTTATATAGAAATGATGGTGAAACAATTCCTTAAATACAAAATTCTATAAAAATGACACATGTAATTCATTAAAGGGTTTTCATAAAATGCTTCAAAAAGAAAATAGGAATTTCAAATGATGTCTTAAATATAAAAATCAATAAAAATATATATAGGAATTACAAATGATGCCTTAAATACAAAATTCTATAAATGTATAAGGAAGGATGGTGAAACAATACGTTAAATACAAAATTCTATAAAAGTGATTCCATAAAATGCTTAAAAAATAAAATAGGAATTACAAATGATGCCTTAAATACAAAATTCTATAAAAAGTATATTTAGGAATTACAAATAATACCTTAAATACAAAATTCTATAAAAATATATAAGTAATGGTGGTGAAACAATGCCTTAAATACAAAATTCTATAAAAATGATTCCATAAAATGCTTCAAAAATAAAATAGGAATTACAAATGATGCCTTAAATATAAAATTTTATAAAAATATATATAGGAATTACAAATGATTCCTTAAATACAAAATTCTTTAAATATATATAAGGAATGAGTGGTAAAACAATGCCTTAGATACAAAATTCTATAAAAATGATTCCATAAAATGCTTCAAAAATAAAATTGGAATTACAAATGATGCCTTAAATACAAAATTCTATAAAAATATATATAGGATTTAAAAATGATGCCTTAAATACAAAATTTTATAAAAAATATATATAGAAGGATGGTGAAACAATGCCTTAAATACAAAATTCTATAAAAATGATTCCATAAAATACTTCAAAAATAAAATAGGAATTACAAATGATGCCTTAAATTCAAAACTCTATAAAATATATATAGGAATTACAAATGATGCCTTAAATACAAAATTCTATAAAAAAATATATAAAACGGATGGTGAAATAATGCCTTAAATACAAAATTTTATAAAAATGATTCCATAAAATGCTTCAAAAATTAAATAGGAATTACAGATGATGACTTAAATACAAAATTCTATAAAAATATATATAGGAATTATAAATGATGCGTTAAATACAAAATTTTATAAAAATATATATGGAAGGATGGTGAAACAATGCCTAAAATACAAAATTCTATAAAAATGATTCCATAAAATGCTTCAAAAATAAAATAGGAATTACAAATGATGTCTTAAATACAAAATTCTTTAAAAATAGAATTACAAATGATGCCTTAAATACAAAATTCTATAAATGTATAAGGAAGGATGGTGAAACAATACGTTAAATACAAAATTCTATAAAAGTGATTCCATAAAATGCTTAAAAAATAAAATAGGAATTACAAATGATGCCTTAAATACAAAATTCTATAAAAAATATATTTAGGAATTACAAATAATGCCTTAAATACAAAATTCTATAAAAATATATAAGTAATGGTGGTGAAACAATGCCTTAAATACAAAATTCTATAAAAATGATTCCATAAAATGCTTCAAAAATAAAATACGAATTACAAATGATGCCTTAAATATAAAATTTTATAAAAATATATATAGGAATTACAAATGATGCCTTAAATACAAAATTCTTTAAATATATATAAGGAATGAGTGGTAAAACAATGCCTTAGATACAAAATTCTATAAAAATGATTCCATAAAATGCTTCAAAAATAAAATTGGAATTACAAATGATGCCTTAAATACAAAACTCTATAATAATATATATAGGATTTAAAAATGATGCCTTAAATACAAAATTTTATAAAAAATATATATAGAAGGATGGTGAAACAATGCCTTAAATACAAAATTCTATAAAAATGATTCCATAAAATACTTCAAAAATAAAATAGGAATTACAAATGATGCCTTAAATTCAAAACTCTATAAAATATATATAGGAATTACAAATGATGCCTTAAATACAAAAATTTATAAAAATATATATAAAACGGATGGTGAAATAATGCCTTAAATACAAAATTTTATAAAAATGATTCCATAAAATGCTTCAAAAATAAAATAGGAATTACAAATGATGACTTAAATACAAAATTCTATAAAAATATATATAGGAATTATAAATGATGCGTTAAATACGAAATTTTATAAAAATATATATGGAAGGATGGTGAAACAATGCCTAAATACAAAATTCTATAAAAATGATTCCATAAAATGCTTCAAAAATAAAATAGGAATTACAAATGATGTCTTAAATACAAAATTCTTTAAAAATATTTATAGGAATTACAAATGATGCCTTAAATACAAAATTCTATAAAATATATACGGAAGAATTGTGAAACAGTGCCTTAAATAAGAACTTCTATAAAAATGATTCCATAAAATGCTTCAAAAATAAAATAGGAATTACAAATGATGCCTTAAATACAAAATTCTATAAAAATATATATAGGAATTACAAATGATGTCTTAATTACAAAATTCTAGAAAAATATATAAGGAAGGATGGTGAAACAATGTCTTAAATACAAAATTCTATAAAAATGATTCCATAAAATGCTTCAAAAACAAAATAGGAATTACAAATGATGCCTTAAATACGAAATTCTATAAAAATATATATAGGAATTACAAATGATGCAATAAATACAAAATTATATAAAAATATATAAGGAATGATGGTGAAACAATGCCTTAAATACAAAATTATATAAAAATATATAAGGAATGATGGTGAAACAATGCCTTAAATACAAAATTCTATAAAAATGCACAACAATAATATTAATTTCAAAAAAATTAATGTAAAAACGTTATTCATAACATTAGCATATACAAAATTTATTACCTCATAAAATTCAAAAATACATAAAATATTTACAAAATATTATTAAAATTCTAAAAAATTTAATGTAACAAACTTATTCATACCGTTAACGTATGCAAATTCAATTAACTCATAATATTCTTAAATAAATAAAATATCTTAAACTACGTTATTTTTGTCTATTCTACGCTACATTATTAAAATATCAATGCCATAACTAACATTCTATAAAAATGATTCCATAAAATACTTCAAAAATAAAATAGGAATTACAAATGATGCCTTAAATTCAAAACTCTATAAAATATATACAGGAATTACAAATGATGCCTTAAATACAAAATTCTATAAAAAAATATATAAAACGGATGGTGAAATAATGCCTTAAATACAAAATTTTATAAAAATGATTCCATAAAATGCTTCAAAAATAAAATAGGAATTACAAATGATGACTTAAATACAAAATTCTATAAAAATATATATAGGAATTATAAATGATGCGTTAAATACAAAATTTTATAAAAATATATATGGAAGGATGGTGAAACAATGCCTAAAATACAAAATTCTATAAAAATGATTCCATAAAATGCTTCAAAAATAAAATAGGAATTACAAATGATGTCTTAAATACAAAATTCTTTAAAAATATTTATAGGAATTACAAATGATGCCTTAAATACAAAATTCTTTAAAATATATACGGAAGAATTGTGAAACAATGCCTTAAATAAGAACTTCTATAAAAATGATTCCATAAAATGCTTCAAAAATAAAATAGGAATTACAAATGATGCCTTAAATACAAAATTCTATAAAAATATATATAGGAATTACAAATGATTTCTTAATTACAAAATTCTACAAAAATATATAAGGAAGGATGGTGAAACAATGTCTTAAATACAAAATTCTATAAAAATGATTCCATAAAATGCTTCAAAAACAAAATAGGAATTACAAATGATGTCTTAAATACAAAATTCTATAAAAATATATATAGGAATTACAAATGATGCAATAAATACAAAATTATATAAAAATATATAAGGAATGATGGTGAAACAATGCCTTAAATACAAAATTCTATAAAAATGCACAACAATAATATTAATTTCAAAAAAATTAATGTAAAAACGTTATTCATAACATTAACATATACAAAATTTATTACCTCATAAAATTCAAAAATACATAAAATATTTACAAAATATTATTAAAATTCTAAAATATTTAATGTAACAAACTTATTCATACCGTTAACGTATGCAAATTCAATTAACTCATAATATTCTTAAATAAATAAAATATCTTAAACTACGTTATTTTTGTCTATTCTACGCTACATTATTAAAATATCAATGCCATAACTAACATTCTATAAAAATGATTCCATAAAATACTTCAAAAATAAAATAGGAATTACAAATGATGCCTTAAATTCAAAACTCTATAAAATATATATAGGAATTACAAATGATGCCTTAAATACAAAATTCTATAAAAAAATATATAAAACGGATGGTGAAATAATGCCTTAAATACAAAATTTTATAAAAATGATTCCATAAAATGCTTCAAAAATAAAATAGGAATTACAAATGATGACTTAAATACAAAATTCTATAAAAATATATATAGGAATTATAAATGATGTGTTAAATACAAAATTTTATAAAAATATATATGGAAGGATGGTGAAACAATGCCTAAAATACAAAATTCTATAAAAATGATTCCATAAAATGCTTCAAAAATAAAATAGGAATTACAAATGATGTCTTAAATACAAAATTCTTAAAAAATATTTATAGGAATTACAAATGATCCCTTAAATACAAAATTCTATAAAATATATACGGAAGAATTGTGAAACAATGCCTTAAATAAGAACTTCTATAAAAATGATTCCATAAAATGCTTCAAAAACAAAATAGGAATTACAAATGATGCCTTAAATACAAAATTCTATAAAAATATATATAGGAATTACAAATGATGTCTTAATTACAAAATTCTACAAAAATATATAAGGAAGGATGGTGAAACAATGTCTTAAATACAAAATTCTATAAAAATGATTCCATAAAATGCTTCAAAAACAAAATAGGAATTACAAATGATGTCTTAAATACAAAATTCTATAAAAATATATATAGGAATTACAAATGATGCAATAAATACAAAATTATATAAAAATATATAAGGAATGATGGTGAAACAATGCCTTAAATACAAAATTCTATAAAAATGCACAACAATAATATTAATTTCAAAAAAATTAATGTAAAAACGTTATTCATAACATTAACATATACAAAATTTATTACCTCATAAAATTCAAAAATACATAAAATATTTACAAAATATTATTAAAATTCTAAAAAATTTAATGTAACAAACTTATTCATACCGTTAACGTATGCAAATTCAATTAACTCATAATACTCTTAAATAAATAAAATATCTTAAACTACGTTATTTTTGTCTATTCTACGCTACATTATTAAACTATCAATGCCATAACTAACATTCTATAAAAATGATTCCATAAAATACTTCAAAAATAAAATAGGAATTACAAATGATGCCTTAAATTCAAAACTCTATAAAATATATATAGGAATTACAAATGATGCCTTAAATACAAAATTCTATAAAAAAATATATAAAACGGATGGTGAAATAATGCCTTAAATACAAAATTTTATAAAAATGATTCCATAAAATGCTTCAAAAATAAAATAGGAATTACAAATGATGACTTAAATACAAAATTCTATAAAAATATATATAGGAATTATAAATGATGCGTTAAGTATAAAATTTTATAAAAATATATATGGAAGGATGGTGAAACAATGCCTAAAATACAAAATTCTATAAAAATGATTCCATAAAATGCTTCAAAAATAAAATAGGAATTACAAATGATGTATTAAATACAAAATTCTTAAAAAATATTTATAGGAATTACAAATGATCCCTTAAATACAAAATTCTATAAAATATATACGGAAGAATTGTGAAACAATGCCTTAAATAAGAACTTCTATAAAAATGATTCCATAAAATGCTTCAAAAATAAAATAGGAATTACAAATGATGCCTTAAATACAAAATTCTATAAAAATATATATAGGAATTACAAATGATGTCTTAATTACAAAATTCTACAAAAATATATAAGGAAGGATGGTGAAACAATGTCTTAAATACAAAATTCTATAAAAATGATTCCATAAAATGCTTCAAAAACAAAATAGGAATTATAAATGATGTCTTAAATACAAAATTCTATAAAAATATATATAGGAATTACAAATGATGTAATAAATACAAAATTATATAAAAATATATAAGGAATGATGGTGAAACAATGCCTTAAATACAAAATTCTATAAAAATGCACAACAATAATATTAATTTCAGAAAAATTAATGTAAAAACGTTATTCATAACATTAACATATACAAAATTTATTACCTCATAAAATTCAAAAATACATAAAATATTTACAAAATATTATTAAAATTCTAAAAAATTTAATGTAACAAACTTATTCATACCGTTAACGTATGCAAATTCAATTAACTCATAATATTCTTAAATAAATAAAATATCTTAAACTACGTTATTTTTGTCTATTCTACGCTACATTATTAAAATATCAATGCCATAACTAACACTACATATACTAACCTTCTAATAAAAACACACATAAATTCAATTTTCATTAAAAAATATATACTTAAAGCTAGCCCGTCCACCGGATGGGTCTAAAGGCTAGTATATATATATACATATATATATATATATATATATATATATATATATATATATATATATATATATATATATATATATATATATATATATATATATATGTATATATATATATATATATATATATATATATATATATATATATATATATATATATATATATATATATATATATATATATATATATATATATATATATATATATATATATATATATATATATATATATATATATATATATATATATATATATATATATATATATATATATATATATATATATATATATATATATATATATATATATATATATATATATATATTTACCTATCCAGAATTTTCTGATTTTAAACATATGAAAAGTTTGTTATGACTAGAGGGTCTTAACCTATTCCAAGTTCTTAGCCCCAGTTTAGATACTTCCTATAATATATAAACCAAATCCCATGTTCGTTTGAAGGCCCATCTATAACCCTAAGTACCCCAAACAATCCAAAACATAAAAAGAAAACAGGCTGATCCAAAACCTGTTTTGACACCTGACTAATGTAACCTATTTTTGACCCACTTCTTGACCTCGAATTTAGTTCTCGTTTCTTGAATTCAAAAGCTAACTCAATTACCTTTCCAGGGATACATGGATTGTAAAATAAAGGTTTGTAGAACCCTAGATATGATCAAAATAAATGACCTAAAATTCTGCCCAATTTTTAAAAACGAATTTAACACAATTTGCTTAGTTAATTACCATCACCATGTATAATTATTATCTCTAATAAATCTAATCATGTTTATAACATTATAATAAAGAATTCATAATTAACCTAACCCTAGATCCATCATGTATTGATTAAGAACGAGTTGAAAATAATTTAATCAAAAAGAGAAACATAGGTTTTATGAGTGTTTTGATTAATAAAAAGACTTTATATACTTTCCAAACAAGTCATTGGCCCATGTACAAAAGCCCAGTTCCCTTTTTTTCCTTTTTCCCCTTTTCTTTTCTTCCTGTGTTTACAAATAATTTTTCTTTTTTTTTCTTCTTATTATTTATTAATATATTATTAATAATTCCTTAAGTTACCTTAATTTATTTCAGCTCCTAAAACCTCCAAAACATCAAAACCATAAAACTAGTCAATTTACGCGTATACCGTAAAAGACGTAAAAATATACAGTTTTATAAAAACTCTTGAAATATGAAATAAACTATATAACTAAGTCCCAAATGACTTAAAACCACCCCGAAAAATATTCATGTGACTAATTACCTCAGTCGAGACCTCTAAATGCTAAACCTTAAATCGTAAAATACGATTTACTTTAATACTTATACGTATACGTAAAACACCAAAATAACACCATTTCATTTCATAGTCACCAATTTGTGAGCTCATGAACATGAAATAATCGTTCCTCGATTTACTTATGAGTACCATTTACCCATAAACGATATCCAAACCTCACTCCAAACATACAAAATAAACACATAAGCACAAAAAAGCACATATTTGCACAAAACACCCTAAACTATAGTTTAAGTGGCGAACCCAAAACCATGGTTGTCACAGTGAAGTCATAACACTAGTGACTCTAGTGTTATGGTTATGGTTCCTCTATAACTAGGTGAAACTAGTCATGCATGTATATGGCTAAGGTAACTAATAAAACATAAGCATTTAATCTGTAACTACTGGGAAAAAAAGTTGGCTGTATACGGGAAATCCTAATAAAGGAAGAGGTTGTCCTTACCGAAGGACGGGAAATCCGTACCTTATGTCCAGTAGAAGCTAACGAAAACACTGAAGAAACTACTCTGCCTTGACGGATAATACTACATAGGAATGGGAACGTGTATGAGTTGTCTGAATTACATGTGTTTTACTGGTTCTGTGTGTTATTAGCTTGTTATAGTTATTCTGTCATGTTTTAGTGTGTTATTGTGTTATCTGTAGCTATACTGATATTCTGTTGTGTATTATTCATGTATTAATGTATCATAATACTTGTATTGTAATACTAAGTAACTTTCTAAAAATGGCAGTTTTCCATAAATAATAAGGTTCTTAAAAATAGAAAGTTTCCAAAAATAGTAAGTTTCTATAATTAGAAAAAAGCTAGATTATTAATAATAAGTAAAGTTTAATTAGTATAATACAAGTCATGGTTATAGCTTATTAATTAAATAACTGGTTAATTAATTAACCTATACGTTATAAGAATTTAATTAAAAATACATGTTTTAATTAAATTAAGCTAAGTAAAATACTTTAGGTTATACATGAAATATTAATTTTAATATTTAACCTAAGTCATGAGTTTAATTAAATTAAAAGTCTAATAATTAATTTAGTTAAACACAATTTCTGATTTTAATAATTCCCAAAACCCGAACCCGTGTTTTAAAAATTAACCCGAGCCCGAAACCCGGGGTCACATATAAGCCGAGCCAAATACCCTTGACAGTGGCTAACCCGACCTACCGGTTGCCACTGTCCGAGTGGTTTACCCGCTGCCCGAGCCGCGACTAACCGATGCCAGACTCGTTTCCCACCGGTGATTTGCCGATTCACACAGGTTCACAGCCGGTTCATACCGGTTGTGACCGGTTCCCTGCTTTTGTTCGGTTCTTACTGTTAGCATCAAAAAGCCCCACCGAGACCCTATAGGTCTCGGTTGGCACTCGGTTCAACACAAAACCCCACCCCGACATTTGGTCGGGGGTCCCCTTGCTATGTTTGACCCACACGAACCCCAACACCGAGACCATAGGGTCTCGGTTGGTCAAATCAAACACCACCGAGAGCCCCATGCTCTCGGTTTAGTACTCGGCCGAAACAAAACCAACACAAACACCCCCTTAATTCCATGTTTTAATTAATCTACATGTTTTACATCATGTTTTTATGATCAATTAAAATAAACATGAATTCATAAAGAATTTTAAAAAGAAAATGAAGTGATTGATTATACCGAACACGTGTAGAAAAATGTTATGAGATCACGATCACGTACACTGAATAATCAATCACCAAAATCGTCCGGTTTGTTCTTGTTCTTTGATGTGGCCGGTGGCAAGAGGCAAAAAGGAGGCAAGGGGAGAACTTTTTTCTATAACCTAATTTATGTTTAATGTTTCCTGTGTTTGTACTTAACATGTGTTAATTTGGGTCATGGGCCAAGCCCATCTCTTCCTTTTCCTCTTGTTTAGCCGCGGCACATAGGGAGCCCATGGGGAAACACGTAGTTTTCCCGAGTTCAATTATTTACGTGTACGTTCATGTTTAATTATCGTGATTTTTATATGTCGTGTACTTAACATATTTATAATATATACCTAACTACATGTTATTAAATACCGTGACACATGAAATATATTATAAATGGAAAGTTTTAATTTTACCGTATTATGTATGTTCACTGTTCATGGCATTTTAATGCGGGTTTTACACAGAAAGTACAGTGGAACCCCGAGCACATCTTATAACGGACCCCAGCCAACTCACCCTTCCAACTTATGATGCTAGCTCGAAGGTCGTGAAGTGCGAGAAGGCGTTGGGTGAGGTGCTTGAAGCAAATATAGCCCGGGCTCGTAGCAGGAAAGAGGCCCGTGGTGAGGCACTCCTTTCTTTGATAGCCGAAAGGAGGAAAGAATAGGTGAATTCCTTCAGCCATTGTAATATATGTAGTCGTAACTTTTGAACACTTGTACTGCTCTCTTTGTAATGTATATTCGTCCGTGGATGTCCACGGCTTTATTCTGTAATTCAATTTCGAACATTTAGAATATTTATTAATATATGTGTCCGTGATGATCACGACGGCTTTTGTTTTGTATATTTGAAACTTGTATTTATTCATAGATATCGTGTAACTTTTGCATGACGTCTCACGACGGTTTAAGAAAATACCAAGTCTATAATTTACTAGATGTGCACTGTGTGTCTTTATCATGTCCGACACTATATAAGTACGACATGTAGAAACTACAGCGAAGTGTCCATGCGGAGGCCGTAGCCTTTTAGAGATAGCATCTTTTGAGGTTGGAAATATTCCATGTATGACCAAGTCACGGCCCTCCGTATCACGCAACTTGTACACACCTAGCCCCAAAGCTTCCGTGACCTCATACGGCCCTTCCCACTTTGGTCCAAGTTTTCCCGTGTTCTCCGCGCGACTTGCCTCATTAGCACGATAGACAAAATCCCCCGGTCGAAAGGAAACACCCTTGACTTTGAGTCGTAATAAGCTTTCATTTGTGCCTTAGATTTAGATTCATTGATAGCTGCTATCTCCCTTTTTTCCTCGAGTAGGTCTAAATTGACCCGGAGTTCCTCATTGTTTGTGAAAACATTAACCTCCGTCGTGCGGAATGTTGGCATCCCAATCTTTGCTGGAATGACTACTTCGGTCCCATAGGCTATCGTAAATGGAGTATCCCCATTAACCGTCTTGATCATTGTACGATGCGCCCATAGGACATGTGGTAGTTCATCCACCCATTTGGCGCTTCTCTCATCTATACGCGCCTTTATTCCTTCACCTAGGCTTCTATTCGCTCTCTCTACTAGACCACTAGTCTGTGGGTGTTTCACTGATGCAAAGCACCGCTTGATGTTCAGCGCTGCGCACCCGTATTTGAACGAATTGTCTGCAAACTGTTTCCCGTTATCTGAGATGATCTCCCCTGGAAAACCAAAACGGCATACAATATTTTACAAACAAACTTTTTTACCTGTTTGCCCATAATTGTCGCGACCGCCTTAGCCTCTATCCAGCGAGTGAAGTAGTCCATAGCCATGATCAAGAACTTAACGCCTCCGGATGTAACAGGAAAGGGACCTGCTATCTCAATTCCTTATTTGTAGAATGGCCATGGGGATGTGATGGGTGTCAACTCTTGTTGTGGATGACATGGTACTAGCCTATGCACTTAACAATCATTACATTTAAGAATCATATCTAGTGTGTCTCGATGCATAGTCGACCAATAGTATCCTGTGCGTAGAGCCCGTGCTACTATCGATCTGGGGCCGGCGTGCATGCCGCACGACCCTTCATGAATTTCACTAATCATATATCTAGCTTGGCATGGTCCAACACATCGCAACCACATCTGTAAGAATGAGCGTTTGTATAAGACACCATTGTAGAATTATAAATGTTGTGACTTCCTTTTTATGCGGCGCGCCTCTGTTTCATCATCAGGAAGGGTTTCGTCCGTCAAATAGTTTATGATCGGGGTTATCTACGTAGGCCCCTCCTCATCAACTACCGTTGCGACCTCTTCGCCTGTAATGGATTTATCCTTGAGTATTTCCACCAACACTTGTTTGGATAGATGGACGAAGCTTGTAGATGCGATTTTGCTAAGGGCGTCCGCCTTCTTATTCTCGCCTCTCGGTACCTGCTTGAAAGAGAACTTGCCAAAACTAGCGATAAGTGTCTTGACTTTCTCCAGATATTGGATCATGTTCTCCTCCTTGGCTTCGTATCCTCCTAGGATTTGATTCGAAACAAGCCTTGAGTCCACGTAGGCTTCAAGGTTACGCACTCCCATCCTAGTGGCGATTTTCAAACCAGCAATTAATGCTTTGTATTCTGCCTCATTATTCATAGCTGTGAATTCAAAACGCAAGGCATAGGTGAACTCCATGCCTTCCGGATTTGTGAGTATGAGTCCCGCTCTTGATCTGTCCATGCAAGAAGATCCATCGGTGAACAATAACCATGGTTCCGTTGGGATCTCTTCCTTTGGTACCATTGGCTCTTCCTACTCAGGCTTCTCAATTATGAAATCTACCAAGATTTGAACTTTTATGGCTGTGCTCGGTCTATAGGAGATTTTGTATTCCCCCAGTAGGACGCTCCACTTCTGTAGTCTTCCTGCCACGTCTGGTTTGGAGACAACCTGTTTAATTGGCTGATCCGTGACAACCACTATTGGGTGCGCCTGGAAGTATCGGCGTAAACATTTTGCGGCGTATACCAACGATAAGACAACTTCTCCATTGGCAAATAATTCAGCTCTGGCCCTTGCAGCGCTCTGCTTATGAAATAGACCGACGTCTGGACTGAATCCCATTCAGTCATGAGAATTGCGCTTATTGCTACATATGTAGCGGATAAGTACATGATTAGCTCCTCCTTAGGTCGCAGGACGACTAGCATAGGAAGAGCCGCTAGATGCTGCTTGAGCTGCCCAAACGATTCCTCCGCTTCTCTTGTCCAGCGAAAGTCTCCTTTCTTCATGCACTATTTGAGTGTTTTGAATAGAGGGAGTGACTTTTCCGCGGACTTTGATAGGAACCTATTAAGCCCTACCAACTTTCCATTAAGTGATTGTACCTCTTTAAGTGTCCGGGGGGATGGCAGCTGTATCACAGCGTCCGTCTTCTCCGGACAAGGCTTGATGCTGTTTGGATTGATCATATACCCAAGGAACATTTCTTCGGTTGCTCTAAACGTGCACTTTTTGAGATTCAATTTCATGTTGATTTTCCTCAATGTGTCGAATGCCTCTTGGATGTCATGGAGGAGCTCGTCCTCCGTATGGCTTTTGATAACCAAGTCGTCAACGTAGACTTCAAGGTTACGGCCTATTTGCGAGTCAAAGGCTTTATCAACAGGTCGTTGGCATGTCGCGCCTGCGTTCTTGAGTCCGAACGGCATTTTTGTGTAACAACACACGCCCTGACTGGTATGGAACGCCGTCTTTTCCAAGTCTTCCTCTGCCATCTGGATCTGTTGGTATCCTTTATATGTGTCCAAGAAATATTTAAAAGAGTATCCGCATAGGGATTCCATCTTCCAATCGATTTCTAGTAACGGATAGCAATCTTGTGGGCAAGCTTTATTCAAATATGTGAAGTCCACACACATACGCTAGCTTCCATCATGCTTCTTGACCATGACCGGATTGGAGAGCCACTCATGGTAATATACCTCACACATAATTCATGCGTCTACCAGTTTCCATACCTCGTCCAGTATTACCCGGCTGCGTTCTGGTGCTTGGCCGCGCTTCTTTTGTTTAACAGGGGGATATCCAGGGCAGATTTGAAGCTTATGTTCTGCGATCGAGTATGGTACGCCCGTCGTATGCTTTGGTTGCCATGCGAATATATCAAGGTTTGCTTTTTGGAAATAGCACATGACCTTCTTCCCTTTCTCGAAGAGGGTTTCCCCGATAGCCACCTCTTGCTCCGGATATTCAGTGTGGATTACCACTTTCCAATTAGGGGGTGGTGATCCTTCTTTTATAAGAGCTGGTTGTATTGGTGTTGTCACGGCGTGACACTCCCATGCTGGTATAACTGAATTGTAAATAGTGACGATTCCCCTTACAATGAGAATTTAATCATGTCGTGTGCCGTGGACGGGACTGTTCGTATGGCTAGGATACCTGGTCTTCCAATAATGCCATTGTACGGAGAATGTGAACGTATCACCATAAAGTTCATCCATGCCGTAGTTGAATGCTCTTTATCTCCAATGGTTACCAGCAGACGTAATTGCCCTATCGGCCAGATAGTGTCTCCACTGAATCCAATAAGCGGCGACGACCGGCATCAATTGGCTTTTAATTTATGGTCTTAGTTGTACGAAGCAGTGTTCATAGAGTACCTCCGCCGATGATCCTCCATCCACATACATACGACGGACGTTATGAGTTCTAATGCTTACCTAAATCGTGAGAGGCGCATCAGCCATGTTGCTCGTCGTGATTGGAGGGAATAAGATTTCCTTGCCGCGTGAAATTTTTTGACTAACTTTCTTCTTCGTCCGGCGCTGCCATGATTGAAACATGTATATGGTCATAGGCTTATCCTTTTGGGAATCATTTTTGTCATGCTTTTTGTTATCCTTCCCATCCTTCCAATCCTTAACTAGATGTTTGAGTTTGCTTGATTTAATCAGCGACTCTATATGCTTCTTGAGCTGAATGCACTCTGATACTTGCATTTTTGTATGGGGTTCTATATTCTCTCGATATCCTCTCGAATTGATCTCGGTTCTAAGTGGAATGATTGTTCTTGGTCACTAAAAATGAGAGTGATTTTCTAATCTACTAAAAGTATTAAATGCATTAAAATGTAAACTTAAATTTAAAAGTAATTAATTAATAAAAATTAATAAAACTTGAATTAAAATTAAAATTAAAATTAAAATATAAATATGAAATGAAGAAACAGTAACTCTTAAAAATACTCAAAGAAAATTGATTCGGAAGTAACCTTGATTCGGAAGTTGTTGATCCGGAACTTCGTTCGGAACCTTCACTCAGAACTTTGAGTCGGAACTTTACTCAGAACCTTGATTCGGAAGTTTGGTGATCCGGAAGTTTATTCGGAAGATTTGTAAAGAACATTCATCCGCAACTTTGGAAATAACATTCATCCGGAACTTTTGTTCATTCGGAAGTATTGGTTCATCCGGAACTTTAGTTCATCCAGAACTTTCTAACTGATTCGGAACTTTTAAAAAGAAAACTCATTCGGAACTCTAAAAACTCATTCAGAACTTTTTTAACTAAAATGCTTCATGCGGAAGTTTTGTTCATTCGGAACTTAGTACTCATTCGGAAGTTTTATTCATCCGGAACTTTATGTTCATTCGGAAGATTTGTTCATCCGGAACTTTATGTTCATTCGGAAGATTTTTGGTTCATTCGGAACCTGGGAATGCTCAAGAACAGTAACTATCCCGAAGAACAAGGAAAACGATTTTAATCCAAAATCAAGCTAAATAAGCGAAAAGGTTTTACCAAATTAACCACAAATCATCTACCAACTACAAGGATCAAATCCCAATCACAAAAACACAAATTCAACAACTTTTTAAAGATCAAATCAATCAAATAAGAACTTAAGAACTTGAAATAAAAGATGATGATGAACAAGATGAAATGGAAAGATTAAACAAGAACTTGTATTGATGATTAATGTTGAACAAAATAAAACAAAGATTAAAATTACAAGATTTGAAAAACAAAGATCAAAATCACCAAACACCCTAGTGGTGTTGGTGATACCTACGAACAAGAAGAGAGAAAAAGAGGAGATGAAAAAAAAATAAAAAAAAAACTTAATGAAAAGTTTGAGGGGGATTCCTTTTATAGGTGTCCCCTTTGGTTGGTGAGTGAGCTTTCTCCCGTTCTTCTTGTCTTCTAGTCTTTTCAGAAAAGTTGACGTTTTTGATTCTGATTCGGGATTTGTCGTCGATTAAATTCAACTCATCTTTTAATTTCTTCGTTTAATAGACTTGAGTTTCTTCGACTTATATAAATCTTCCATCTTTGGTCCTTTTCTTTGATAAATCTTCGAATAGGCCCAATGACTTCAAATCTTTTGCATCTCTTGGACAATAGACTTCATCTTGAGTCTTTTTCTTCGATAAATCCCGTGCAATCCCATGTTTTCTCCATTATCCATCCGGTTGGCTCTGAAAATACAATAAACACAAAAACAACGCATAATTCCAAACAAATGATATTAAATACGCGTTTTAGTCTCGTTTTAGCCGGAATTAAGTGGTAAAAGGATGGGTGTTTACACACCTATCAAATCCCCTACACTAAACCATTGCCATGCCCTCATGCAATGCTTAGCGATAAAGCAATTTTACACTTTTCTCATAATTAATCAACCTTGGCCTTATTCAAATACTACTAAACAAAAATTAAAGTACTAAAAGAAATTAAAACTTTAAAGGAAACAAAAGGATAGAAAACCATTTTCATTTGAAAATAGCTACGTGGAAATAACTTGCAAAGAGATCGAGGACTTACATTAGGGCTTTGGTGCTGCGAAGATTTATCATCCTCAAGTTTCACGTTCCCCAAACTAAGCTTAAAAACGAGATCATTGTTATTATAAGTTAGCAATTCAAACACTTACACACATGGCTTAATTAAATGCTTAAACTCCCTTATTCCTAGGTGTATCTCTTATATTTTATTTTTGCCTTAGAATGATCATGAAGATGCATTTTTGGACTTATTTCGATAGTTTATTTAGGCTGAAAGCAAAGTAGGACGATTTGATCAATAGTTAGCTAAAGGACAAAATCTCTTAAAACTGCTTCTCGGGATATCAAAAAGTTCATATCTTGGCATAACTCGGTTCACAATTTGAGACCTTTCTCGGGCCGATATTTGGCATGTACTTCATACTTCATATCTTGAGAGACGTGCTTGAGATAATGGTCTTCTCATCGTTCATAGAGTTTCTTCACTTGGAGACTTTTGAGAGGTACTCCAACTTTGTTGACCATGACTTCAAGATTATTTCTTTGATCTCTATTTAGGATTTTGAGATACAACGGTCCGCCTCCTTTTCGGACTTGGATCTATTTATCCTCATACCTTGTTAGGGTCTTTTCGGATAGACTTCTCCATCATCTTTATGGGAGTTGATTGCTTTTCGTCGTGAGTCTTGATCCTTCATATTGACTTTGGGAATAATGCTTTTCACATCACTTTGGATCTTTAGCAATAAAATGGAATCCTCATGCCTTGTTAGGGCCTTTTCGGACTCCCCAATCTTCGCGCCCCGCTTCATAAGTTATGCCTTGGCTATGAACTCTTATCATTACCAAGCAACTTTTAAACGATCTTGGGCTAGAAGCTAAGTAACTTTTCAAATCGTACGACCTTACTTATTGCAGATAAATTATTAGCAAGTGATGGGAGAATAGGCAAATAATTACACCAAGTGAGTTTGCGCAAGAATACCGACTTATAATTGACTCTATCATTTCTCGTCCTCCACAATTTAAAATCTCAAGTAATGAGACTTGTGGATACTTAGCCTAATAAACCAATTAAGGTCTACATGGTTAAGGATACTAGCTAGAATAAACTTGGATAAGTCTATTCGGGTTGAGTCAAAATAAACGCAACGGGCCTAATATGTCAAAGATCTCTAAACTAGCTACACCACTTTATTAATATTTTTAACTTTATTGCGGGATATATACATATGAAAGCAACGATAAAAATTTAAAAATTACGACAAAATGGCCAAAGTTAATAAAAAATTTGAAAAATGTTGAAAAAGATGATTTTTCGGTTAAATGAAGGCATTTTCATGGAAAAGTCCACTTAAAACTTCGATAGAAGTCCCCCCTACACTTAAGATAAACATTGTCCTCAATGTTTAAGCATGTGGGAAAAGTCTCCCCTACACTTATGACATTGTGCACGTTGGTTAAATCAAGTTAAGGAAGAGACGACTAAAGTGATCAATTTCAAATGTGAGTATGAAGAAAATTGAATCACGATAATTGAGAGATAGAACCGGATTTCGGATAACACGGGAGCACGGTTCTTCAAAGTTTCCAAGAGTGCACTTATCCCTGTAATCACATCACCACACCAAAACAAACACCCTATAGGGGTGCCCCTACACTTAGGAGGTTAAATGGAAAAGGATAGATACTCGGGCTGCCTCCCGAGGAGCGCTTGTTTTTTATAACCGAGTCACGAGCCTGACTTGACCCAAAATTAGTTCATGGGGAACGTGGTGAGGGATGGAATCATCTCTTGAGAGATGTCCTCACCAAAGTACAATTTCAAACGCTGGCCATTCACCTTAAAGTTGGGCCCATTTGGCTGAGAAAGCTCAATGGTGCCATAGGGAAAAGCATTGGCGATGGTGAATGGACCAGACCAGCGGCTCTTCAACTTGCCTGAGAAGATCTTCAACCGAGAGTTAAAAAGTAAGACTTGATCACCAACGTGGAACTCTCGGTTCTTGATTTTAGCATCGTGGATAATCTTGGTCTTCTCCTTGTAGATCAATGAGTTCTCTCAAAGCTTGATTCCTCAATTCTTGTAGCTCGTTGAGTTGAATCTAGCGAAAATCACCGGCTTTGTTGATGTCGAAGTTAGCCCACTTCAAGGCCCAGTATGCCTTATGTTCCAGCTCGATAGGGAGGTGGCAAGCTTTCCCGTACACAAGACGATAGGGCGTACAGCCGATCGGGGTCTTGTAAGCAGTACGGAAAGCCCACAGAGCATCATCTAACTTATCGGCCCACGCGGCGCGATGCTCTCCCACAGTACGTTCCAAAATTCTTTTCAATCCACGGTTGGATATTTCGGCTTGACCGTTGGTTTGAGGATGATAAGCGGTGGAAAGACGGTGATTGACACCATACTTCGCCATGACTCTTGCAAATTGATCGTTGCAAAAATGAGTCCCGCGGTCACTGATAATAGCACGAGGAACACCGAATCGAGCAAACTGTTGTTTCAAGAATTTACAAACCACCCTCGCGTTGTTAGTGGGTAAAGCCTTAGCTTCAACCCATTTGGAAACGTAGTCAACAGCGACAAGGATGTATTTGTTGCCTTTAGAAGAAGGGAATGGCCCCATAAAGTCGATGCCCCATACATCGAAGATTTCACATTCTTGTATGAAATTTTGAGGCATCTAATCTTTATGTGTGATCTTGCCTTGTTTTTGGCAAGTATCACAATGTTTAACCATCTCGTGAGCATCACGGTAAATGGTGGGCCAATAGAATCCCGAATCAAACACTTTTTTGGAATTGTAGTTGGGACCAAAGTGACCACCGGTGGGTCCTTTGTGGCAAGCCTGGAGAATGTCCAAAGCGGCCGGTCCGTCAACACATCGGAGAATAATCAAGTCAGCGCATTGTTTGAATAGAAAAGCGTCATCCCAAAAGTAAGTCTTAACATCGTTCAAGAACTTCTTTTTTTGTTGGGATGTTAACCCTTGGATGAGAACACCACCCGCTAAGTAGTTTGCAATATCGGCAAACCACGGGGTGCCGTCAAGATTGAGATTTATAGACATTAAGGTCTCAAGGGGGAAAGAATCATTGATCTCTTTGTTCGGATGATCCCCTTGATATGGATCCTCAAGTCTGCTCAGATGATCCGCGGCCAGGTTTTCGGCACCCTTCTTGTCACGAATTTCAATGTTTAATTCTTTAAGGAGTAAAACCCAGCGAAGAAGTCTTGGCTTAGAATCATGCTTTGTCATCAAGTACTTCAACGCGGAATGGTCCGTGTATACGATTGTGGTGGAAAGGACAAGATAGGGGCGGAACTTTTCAAAAGCATAGACAACAGCTAAAAGCTCTTTTTCGATTGTCGTATAATACAATTATGCCCCCGTCATTGTCTTGCTAGCATAGTGGATTGGTTGGAAGTGTTTATTCACTCTTTGGCCCAAAACCGCACCAATAGCAAAGTCGCTAGCATCGCACATCAACTCGAAAGGCACCTCCCAATTAGGGGTAACTAAGACGGGTGCCTTAGTAAGCTTATCCTTAAGCAAGTTGAAGGCTTCAAGGCACTCTTTGGAAAAGATAAAAGGAGTATCTTTTTCCAAGAGGTGGGTCATCGGGCGAGCGATTTTAGAGAAATCTTGAATGAAACGACGATAGAAGCCCGCATGACCCAGAAAGCTTCTCACACCCTTCACGGTTGAAGGTGGAGGTAATTTGGCTATGACATCTACTTTAGCACGATCGACTTCAAGACCGGCTTTAGAGATTTTGTGTCCTAGCACAATGCCTTCTTTTACCATAAAATGGCATTTTTCCCAATTCAGAACAAGGCGAGTGTCTTCGCACCGCTTAAGCATACGTTCCAAATTGGTAAGGCAAGAAGAGAAGGAATCCCCAAAGACCGAGAAATCATCCATGAATACTTCCATGGTTTGTTCAACCATGTCATGGAAGATAGCCAACATGCACCTTTGGAAAGTCCCGGGGGCATTACATAAGCCAAAAGGCATTCTTTTGTAAGCAAATGTGCCATAGGGACAAGTGAATGTTGTTTTCTCTTGATCTTGGGGATCGATGGGTATTTGAAAATAACCCGAGAAACCATCAAGAAAGCAGTAATATTAATTACCCGCTAAACGTTCAAGCATTTGGTCCATAAAAGGTAGTGGGAAATGATCCTTTCTCGTGGCATCATTGAGTTTGCGGTAGTCTATACAAACTCTCCACCCAGTGACGAGACGGGTAGGAATCAGCTCGTTGTTTGCATTGGGCACAACGGTGATGCCGCCTTTCTTAGGCACACAATGGATTGGACTAACCCATGGTGAATCCGAAATAGGGTAAATCATACCCGCATCAAGAAGTTTGATAACCTCTGTTTTGATGACTTCATGGATTTTTGGATTCACCCTTCGTTGGCTTTGAATTGTGGGCTTAAAGTCGTCCTCCATGAGAATTTTGTGTGTGCAGAAGTGAGGATCAATTCCACGAATGTCGGAGATTTTCTAAGCGATAGCTGTTTTATGCTTCTTCAACACGGCGACAAGTCGGGATTTTTCTTCTTCTTTTAGGTCCTTTGCGATGATGACGGGCGACTTCTCGTTGTCTTCAAGGAAAACGTACTCAAGATGAGGAGGTAGGTCCTTAAGCTCAAGAGTGGGAGGATCCTCAATAGATGGTGAAACTAACGATGGATCATCATTAGTCACCTCTTTAGGAGAAGGAGGATCAATAGCAGTAACCGTCGGAGATAGAGGAGAAAGATTGTCTTCTTTGAGAAGGTTTTCAATGAGGCGGAGATCTTCATCCCAATTGGTAGTAGAATCGTCATTGTCTAAATTCACATCTCCCATGGTGGCTTCCAAATCTTTCCAAAGGAAATCACTTTCTCCAAATAGAGAAAGTGATGAGTCAATAGAGGAAACGGTCTCAACATTGGGAAGAGAGGTAGGAATACTTTTACAAGCATCTTTGAAGTGTTCTTCACAAGCCTCATCAAGAACGTCAATACAATTAACACTCTCGTATGAATAAGGTTGTTTAGAAAGCTTTCCCATATTGAAGACGATCTTATCGTCACCCACTCTCATGAAAAGCTCCCCGGCTTCAACATCGATTAGAGTGCGACCGATCCTCAGGAATGGACGACCAATGATCAATGGCACACGAGGGTCCATGTCGTAGTCAACAACGACGAAATCAGCAGGAAAAGTGAATTTGTCGACTCCTACAAAGACGTCTTCGGCTATCCCCACTGGATAAGCAACCGTACGGTTAGCTAATTCCAAAGTCATTTTAGTGGGGACTAGCTCAGGGAGAGATAATTGCTTCCAAACGCTTAAGGGCATTAAGTTGATACTGGCACCTAGATCGGCTAGGGCCATGCAATTCTCTACTCCCGGGAAGTTGCAAGGGATTAAGAAACGACCCGGATCACCAAGCTTAGTTGGAAATTTCCTTAAAAGCACTGCGGAGCAGTTCTCATTAAGTTGGGTCTGAGCGATGTCAAGAAGCTTTTCCTTATCACTTAGAAGATCTTTAAACATCTTAGCATATTTGGGCATGTGAGTGAGAGCCTCGGCAAAGGAGATGTTAAAATTCAATTGTTTAAACATTTTGAGAAAGTTTGAAACTTGAATATCATCCTTGCTCTTTTGCTTCTCTTTCCTCAACCTTGAAGGATAAGGTATATTGGATGAAGAAGAAGGCTTTAGGGGAATAGGATCACTCACAACCACGGGTGGTGGGGAAATGGGGGTAGAAGGTGAAGGAGGCGGAGAAATTGGGGAAGTAGAAGGATGAGGAATAGGAGCAGGTGACTCGTTCTCCTTAGTCACAACCACCGGTGGAGGTATAGGACACTCGGGTTCCTTTGTACCTTTGCCACTGCGAGTGGTGATTGCTTTCATCTCCCCTCTTGGATTCGCAACGGTGTTACTCGGAAGAGTACCCGAAGAAGAGGGTTGATTACCTTGGAAGAAACTAGCCATCATGTTTTTTAAGTCATTTGTTTGACTATCCAAAGTATTTCTCATGTCGGCTCTCAAATCGTTCCCTTGTTTGACCAGGTCTGCTTTCAGGTTGAGCACTTCCCGCTGAAGATTTCCCACGATCACATCGTTAGTCCTCATATAAGTTTCCACTTCTTGGTGAAGAGCGGTGGGTTGGTTGGGAGGAGCATTGTATGCGGGTGGTTGATAAGCAGGTTGCTGGTAGACTTGGTTGTTTCGTTGAGGTAGAGGTGGTTGTTGCTGCTTGTGAGGTGGGATGTATGGTGTACGAGGTTGTTGTTGTTGTTGAGGAGGGCGATTAAGGTTTTGTTATTGGTTTGGGTTGCTAGGAGGAAAACCGGGTGGTGAGAGATAGTTGTTGGAGCGGTAGCTAAGCAAGTTGCGGTCACCTTGAGGTCTAGCTTGATAAGCAGGTGGAGGATAGGTGCCATAAGCTGCATTCACATTTTCAGAAGGGTAGTCTTGGGTGGCAATACAAGTGGTGTAAGAGTGAGGACCCCCGCGTATCTCGCATGGTTGGCTAACAGCATTGACTTGAGCGTTTTTAGCGTTGTTGCTGTTGGTGTTGTTAACGGTGTGGGTAAAAAGCGATTTAAGAAGCACAGTGATTTTGTCCAGTCGCTTGTCGCTGTCACTAGTGCTAGCACTAGCGACATTGGTCCGAACACTCTTGGTTTGCACACGAGATTTATTCTCAATGATATCCCAAGCAGCATTGGAAGTCTTAGCCAAAAGATTACCCCCCCCGAGGCACGGTTTAGTGAATCTTGGTCACTCATGTTTAAACCATTGTAAAAAGTATTAATTTGATGTACTTTGGTAAAACCATGTTGTGGGCATTTTCTTAAAAGATCTTTAAAACGATCCCAAGATTCACTGAACGACTCATCGTACATTTGTTCAAAAGTTATGATTTCATTCCGCAAAGCGGTAGTACGAGAGGGTGGGAAAAAGTAATTGATAAACTTGGTTTCCAAGTCCGTCCACGAAAGAATACTCTGTGGCGGTTCCTTAGCAAGCCAATGCCGGGCTTGTCCCTCTAAAGAAAAGGGAAAAAGAGAACCCATTAAAAAATGAAAGTATCAAATGGCGCCGCTGCCGGCTCTTCTCGTTAAGATCAAAAGTTTTTTGTGAGAACTTGGATTTTGAGATCCGTTCCCCGTGAACGTTACTTTTGATACTTGCATTTTTGTATGGGGTTCTATATTCTCTCGATATCCTCTCGAATTGATCTCGGTTCTAAGTGGAATGATTGTTCTTGGTCACTAAAAAGGAGAGTGATTTTCTAATCTACTAAAAGTATTAAATGCATTAAAATGTAAACTTAAATTTAAAAGTAATTAAATTAATAACAATTAATAAAACTTGAATTAAAATTAAAATTAAAATTAAAATATAAATATGAGATGAAGAAACAGTAACTCTTAAAAATACTCAAAGAAAATTGATTCGGAAGTAACCTTGATTCGGAAGTTGTTGATCCGGAACTTCGTTCGGAACCTTCACTCATAACTTTGAGTCGGAACTTTACTCGGAACCTTGATTCGGAAGTTTGGTGATCCGGAAGTTTATTAGGAAGATTTGTAAAGAACATTCATTCGGAACTTTTGGAAATAACATTCATCCGGAACTTTTGTTCATTCGGAAGTATTGGTTCATCCGGAACTTTAGTTCATCCGGAACTTTCTAACTGATTCGGAACTTTTAAAAATAAAACTCATTCGGAACTCTAAAAACTCATTCGGTACTTTTTTAACTAAAATGCTTCATGCGGAAGTTTTGTTCATTCGGAACTTAGTACTCATTCGGAAGTTTTATTCATCCGGAACTTTATGTTCATTCGGAAGATTTGTTCATCCGGAACTTTATGTTCATTCGGAAGATTTTTGGTTCATTCGGAACCTGGGAATGCTCAAGAACAGTAACTATCCCGAAGAACAAGGAAAACGATTTTAATCCAAAATCAAGCTAAATAAGCGAAAAGGTTTTACCAAATTAACCACAAATCATCTACCAACTACAAGGATCAAATCCCAATCACAAAAACACAAATTCAACAACTTTTTAAAGATCAAATCAATCAAATAAGAACTTAAGAACTTGAAATAAAAGATGATGATGAACAAGATGAAATGGAAAGATTAAACAAGAACTTGTATTGATGATTAATGTTGAACAAAATAAAACAAAGATTAAAATTACAAGATTTGAAAAACAAATATCAAAATCACCAAACACCCTAGTGGTGTTGGTGATACCTACGAACAAGAAAGAGAAAAAGGTGGGGAGAAGAAAAAAACTAAAAAAAAACTTAATGAAAAGTGTGAGGGGGATTCCTTTTATAGGTGTCCCCTTTGGTTGGTGAGTGGGCTTTCTCCCGTTCTTCTTGTCTTCTAGTCTTTTCAGAAAAGTTGACATTTTTGATTCTGATTCGGGATTTGTCGTCGATTAAATTCAACTCGTCTTTTAATTTCTTCGTTTAAAAGACTTGAGTTTCTTCGATTTTATATAAATCTTCTATCTTTGGTCCTTTTCTTTGATAAATCTTCGAATAGGCCCAGTGACTTCAAATCTTTTGCATCTCTTGGACAATAGACTTCATCTTGAGTCTTTTTCTTCGATAAATCCCGTGCAATCCCATGTTTTCTCCATTATCCATCCGGTTGGCTCTGAAAACACAATAAACACAAAAACAACGCATAATTCCAAACAAATGATATTAAATACGCGTTTTGGTCTCGTTTTAGCCGGAATTAAGTGGTAAAAGGATGGGTGTTTACACACCTATCACACTCCTCTGTACCGTGACCTTTGTCATTATGGAACTCGCAGAAGCGAGTGCCTTGAAGACGATTAAATGGAGTTGTCATTGGCGAAGGTCTCGGAAAATTTGCTCCTTCTATCAATAAGATATCTCGATAAGTCATCTTTAGAGGGGTGAATTTGTCATCCGACCGTCCTCCTTTTGCCTGATCTCTGTAATCCGAGCTCCTCCCATTGTCGTGGTTGCCTTGGCTACCTGATTGCCTTCTGGTTGATCTTTTGATTGATAGCCATGGTTCCCCTTTGTGGGGTAAGCCGCAGCGATAACGGTCTCCCCTTACACACAATTTCGAGCCCTTTCCATGAGTTCGTCAAATTTCTCCGGATGTTTATCGTTGAGGCGCCTAATTAGCTCCTTGTCCATTATGGCGTGCATGTAGTCGGAGATTTTAAGGAGCTCTGGGCACGCTTTTGTGCGCGTACATTCGTCATTGAAACGCTCCATGACGTCTTTTGTAGACTATCCGGGCCTTTGTTTGACTATTGCTAATGAGACTGGATCTCTATTATACTTCTTTCGCTGAGTATCATTGTTTTGGAATGCCGTGCGTAATTCATCGAAGTTGTTGATGCTTCGATGGGGGAGCTTCTCAAACCAGTCACACGCATTGCCAATCAAGGTTGAATTGAACATCTGGCACCATATGGGCATCAACCATCGTTCAATTTTAGCCTGTGTGTCAAACACCTTTAGGTTATCCTCTGGATCACCAGATCCGTCATAAGTTTTGACGCTCACCGGCATGCGGTGCTTCTTTTCCTCGGAGTAATTCCATATAGGAAGAGTGAAGGCATCCTCCCTCTCGCTACACCATGGAAGGGAGAGATCTTCCTCCTCTTCAGTATGATAGTAGGTGTCGCCGTAGCGTCCTACATCTTCCGATGGTTCAGAGGTAGAATACCTAGGTCGGCGGCATCTGGGGTGATGATCATCAGAGTCAGACCCCGAAGGGTCGTGATTGGGGGGGGGGGATTCCCCACCTTTCTATTGATTATGATAACCACTTTTGTGAGAAGGGGTAGGAGTTCTCTTCCCACCAGAGTTCATCCTACGCCACACACTGGTGCGACGATTATCCACAGGAGGAGTTTCCAGCATCGCGCTTCCAGTGGAGCTGTCGGATTTATCCTCATCCCCCTGGGCTTCTTGAAATTCTTGCGTGATGCAATCCCCTATGCGCTCGAACACATTCCATGGTCGAGGTGGTTCCTCGAAGGGAGGATGTTCCTGAGCCCGAGGCTCCCTCCCCTTTTTTCGTGCTTGAGGGGGAGTACCATGCGTGGCGCTGCTGAAGTTAAGTCTGAATTGGAGGTTCCTTCCCAGATTTAACCTTGCCGAGATGCCTGGGATGATTCTGTCAAAGTTTTGCATGAGTATGCATTCGAGGTCCTCATCATCGAGTGAACCAACTTCCAAGTCCTCCTCGACCACTGGTGGCTTTTGTAGCTTATTAATAGGGGCCTTTGGCATAGATCCCGGATCAGGATTATAAAGAGTGAGGGTTGGTGGTTGGGTATTATCGGACGTGCCTGCCCTACCGAGAGATTGAAACGTGTTTCGATTATTCGGTCCTCCTGTTTGGCCACCAGGAAGCGGGGTTGAGGTGACTATACCGTCACCCGCGGACTTCTGATTTCCAGGACTCGTGTTCCTTAGGTTTCCCTGAAAGTGTCCCTTCGTCATTGGTAGAGATTGAGTTTGGTGTAGGGCCCCACGGATGGCGCCAACTTGTTGATACAAAAGTTGGATGATCCTAGCTTGACCCGAATTAGGCTTAATTTGGGTGCTTGGGTTCCGGATCCTGCACCAAGTGAACTTCTGGTTGGGATCCTGCACACTAAAATAACACGCTGTTAGGCTTACCGTGGGAACGTATCCCACGATTAAACACCAGCGTGAGAGTAAGTAATCCATTTGAGGTTAGGAATCAGTTGCAGATTAAGAGTATGAAGAATATGATACCTTTGTGGAACCCTTGGGGTTCCTTATATAGGCGGTGAAATCCTAATGGGCTGTCATCGATGCTTCGGCCCCAAGCAAAGGATAAGTGCCATAATTAGTTTGATTGTTATCTTCTAATTATGGTTAGTGTATATCCTCCACTTTAGGGTAAATCCCAATCCTAATAAGATTGTGATTCTGTCTAACCCTGTACCGGCCGTGCCGGGCCGTGGGTCGCACACATCTATGTGGACACTATTCATTCGAAGCTCATAAGCTTAAATGACATTAATCCAACCCATCCGTGACGGGCCGGATGCGGGTAGTACCCATGGTCCGGGTCCATGACCCGGTTGGGGACTATACGTCATCTCTGAGTAATGCTGCAAACAAAAGAGAATCGGTTAGAAGTGAACCCGAGGCCAGAGCCCCGGGGTCCACCTTCGACAGTCAAGTTAGTATCCGGTCAATGCATACTAAAAGATGTGTAGATGAGAGAGATAACATGTTAGAAGAATGATCCCTACCCTTGTATTTATAGGATTATGGTATCTTGTAGGATAAGTAAGGTGTATGGGCCACATGCCTATTGGGTCGCGGGCATGTTGGTCGGGCCCTTTACCGACTATACGTCGACATGTCCTCCAGTATAGTATGATACGGTTCATGATCATGTCATTCTAGACTCATTCATGTATCACGCTCACTAAATAACAGTGTGCGGCTTGCTGCTAGGACATCCTCATGGGTCGCCCGTAACATATAGCTCCACTCGTAATAGACTACCTTTAGCAAAACGATGATGGGCTGGGGTTGCAAATAGTGAGCGTAGCCACTATACGCCATCAAGTCCCCCCAGTCTAGCATATGAGGTTATCACCAAGGTTACTAGACTTTCACACCATATCCGCTACCTGTAAACATATTCACGATGAATGAAATGGGAAAACACATATACGTAAGACGGGTGGTTGTGCTCGAATGCTTTGTTTCCCGTTACGTTATGGTAAAGACCCCTTAAGAAGAAAACATGTTCTATATCCGGGGTAACACTAGCATTAGCAAGGTATGATTCTTGTTAATCGCTAACGTGAGGATGATAAGAAGGTTTTGTGAAGGTGGTGGTGGAACCCGTATGTTGCACCGTGAATACTTTGAAGGCGTACTTCTTATACCCACTAATGATGCAACATAATACAAATATTTCATTCGTCTTAAGGCCAACAGAGGACGTACTTCTATGGCAACTTGATGCGAATATGATATCTAACTTATGGCCAACTAAAGACCTACTTTCATGGCCGGATTATATGAATATTCATATGGCATAGCACAAGGCTTTATAGTAATCAACTTAACGCAGGGCTTGCGATACCTTTTACGTTGTTGGAAATAAGTTTTCCCAATAAAGTCTCGGTCACATCTTATTTAGCATAGATCACGAGTTATAGACTATTTAGAACTTTGTTTCTTGGAGCGACCTCCTTTAGGGGGAGATTGTTAGAAATACGTTTTTACGTATTTATGAAGGATCGGTCGCTCCAACGATAATTATGTAATGGGCTCGTGATCTATTTAATTATTGTATAGTCCATATAGCCCACATGTAGGGTGGGCTATATATATCCCCTCCTAGCATGTTAGGAGGGGTTGTTGATTCTCATTTTACACTTAATCATTATTCATCTTTCACTTTCTCTCTCTAACTCTCTCCCTTCTCTCCTTTCTCTCTCTAATCCTTCATCTAATTCCTTCATCTTCTTCATCTTAATCAATCAATCAACCATCCAAATCCATCAAATCCATGATATAGAATAGGCCATTAATCACGTAGACCTTCAATTGGTATCGGAGCCATGGTTACTTTGGTTTATTCTTGTTTTATTTCTTTTTGATTTTGGTGGGTTTTTGATTTAATCATGCTTAAACTTTAAAAAGTTTGTATTTTTTATAAAAAGTTTGTGTTTTTATGTGTTTAATCATATCAAATCATCAAATTTATTTACTTTTTAGATAAAAAATCACAAATTTTTATATAAAAAATCAAAAATTTCTTTATCAAATTTCAAAAAAGTTTGTGTTTTTATAAAAAGTTTGTATTATTTTGTTTTTTTTATCACAAATTTAATAATCAATTTATATAAAAAGTTGGTATGTTTTCTAAAGTTTATCAATTTATATAAATTTTTATCCTTTTTTTTTATTTTTTTATTTTTTAATCAGTTTATTATTTAAATTTTTATTAATCAGTTGTGTTGTTTATCATATATCTGTTATTTTTTTTTTTTTATTTTTTTTTTTTCGCTCATCCGTCATTTTTGGTCAGTTTTCAGTTATCAGTTATAATTTTTGGATTTCTTTCTTAATTTTTTGGTCAAACTACCTATTCTGTTAAACCTTTCTGTCCTTTCTGGTCCATCATTTCTGTCCTAAATTTGTCCATCAAAACTGATCCTTAAGTCCAGAATCAAACTAAAAGTTCCGAATCAATTTTTTAAGTTCCGAATCAAACAGAAAACTTCCGAACCAAGAACTTCCGGATCAAGCCAAAAGTTCCGGATCAAGAAGTTCCGGATCAAGAAGTTCCGGATCAAGAACTTCCGAACCAAGAACTTCCGGATCAAGCCAAAAGTTCCGGATCAAGAAGTTCCGGATCAAGAACTTCCGAACCAAGAACTTCCGGATCAAGAAAAAAGTTCCGATTCGGAACTCTTCCGAATGAAGCAACCATATTCAAACTCAACGGGCAAATCATCGTCTTTTGAATAGACTCATTCCCTCGAAACTGACACTAACACACCCAAGACTCAAAACCTTAAACAACACAAGACTCAAAACCTTTTAACTGACTCACACCATACCCAACTCTCGTCCAAAAACAAACCCACGACCCACACTATCATTCTGACCCACACCCTCCCTCATCGACACTCAAACCCTCGCAACACTCTCAATCCCCAACACAAACCAATTTTAAAACACCCTCGACTCATTTTGAAAGACTCGACTCACCTCACAAAGACTCGACTCTCACCATCATTCTCACCAACCCACCCTCGACTCATCCAACACTCTCGGTCAAACAAACACCCGCGACTCTAAACTCACCCGACGCTACCATCACACCTCAAACAAACCTCACCTCACAGACTCCCCCTCGTAACAAACCCACTCGACACCCTCTCGAAAAACTCCAAATCCACCCACTCGAACCCCTCACCCCAACCAACCCTCACCTCACCTCACCTCTTCTCAAAAAAGATCTCAGTTTCAATAAAGAGAAAAACTTTCATAGATCCGACACACACAAACTGACACACTCAAGAAGGACACTACAGTAGAGAGAGAGACTCATCAAAAACTTAAATTAGAAAACACCTACCCGAGACCCTTATCAGATCTTGACGACATCTCTTGATTTCACTTTTAATGATTCAATTATGAAGTGATTGATCCGTAGTTTGTTAAGAGTTGTTTCTTTTAACTGAGTTTACAAGAAATCAGGCGGATTTATCTGTGTGGATTTGTGTTGCTGTGAAATTAAAGAGAGAGAGAGATAGCAGTAACAAGGGCGGAGTAAACAAAGTAATCTCAGGAGGCTGTGTGTGAGTTTCGTAGGTTTAAGGAGAGAGAGAGAGAGAACTAAAAGGGGTGATATTTGTGAGAGAGATTATCATGGGCGGATTAAACAAGAAGTGAGTGGGCGGATAAAACAAGAGGTGTTATCTATTTTAGTGGGCCACGTGTTTTGTGTTTGACGGAGATAACAAAGATAGTCCCTTTGACTGGACGGTGTAAACAAAGTTTTGGGATAATTATTTGACTTGGGAAACCGATTAAAGCAAACGTTTTTTTTTAAAAAACTTTATTTTTAACGTTTAAAGAAAACTTATAAACATTTAAAGGAACTTTATTTTCACCATTTAAAGAAAACGTTTTTAACTTAAATCAGATTTTCAAAAAGTTTTTTATTAGGACTTTATTTTCTAAATCACATTTATTTTTTTATTTTTATTTTTAGTTAACTTAATCCTTTTTACTTTTTATTTTAAAATATCACATTTTATCTTAAAAATATCACTTTTATATTTTTATTTTTTCACTTTTATATTTTTAGCATTTTGTTTAGTAATTTTTGGCAAATCGTGTCGAAGCGGGTATTTTCAAAGTTAATGTGGAAAAACATTTGCCGGGTTAAAAGTTATTGTGGCCGGTTGTAAAGCCAAAACTGACGAGTGAAAGTGACGGGATTTTTACTTAGCAAATACGGATTTTTGATCGGGTTTCATTCATAATCGTTTGAGCCGTCAACATCTTTTGAGCCGAATTGAAGTGTAAAAACCCGACAACACCAACATCCACATCATTTTTCTTTATCTTTCCTCGATTTTAAATGGATTCGTTCAATTCGACACTTCAAGAGGGAGACTTGCATCACAAAGCTCGAGAAAGTGGTATAAATTCATTTCAAATGCTCCAGTCTCATCTGGTCACTCTTTCGGGAATTCAAGGAGGGAGCGAATTTGTGACAATCTTTGGACAAGATCGTCATATATTCATCGACTCAATCTTCACCACTTTGACCCAACTCGCCGAGCAACTCAACAATAACAACTTTAATCACTCTGCATCGGCACTTGCATATAAGGCTCTTGTGACACACCTCACGCCTTTCCTCCAATTTAATATCATCAAGCCTGAAAGTTCAATGATTTGCCAATCTTTTCTTCGAGATACAAATACCGAGCTTCGAGTTTTTCGTGATACAATATTGAAACTCATGACCTCGGTCTCGTCTTCGATTTATGAAAGATCTCGACTTCAGCAAACGTATGATAATGGAGTGCAAAAATCAATGCCGCAGATGCAAGAGGAGAATGGTCATACGGTTGAAAACTTGGAGCCTAACGATGCCAAGAGCACAGAATCAGGAGGACAACATAATGCCAGTGGCACGTCAGGGAATGTTCACGAGATTTCTCTTGCTGACACCTTACCCATTTATGACGCAGAGCCTGCAAACATGGTACAATGTAATGTGGTTTATGATGTATATGCTGATGATATGCCGCATTTTGAGGATTCTGAACCTAATTATGACAAACATGGGATGGAAACGAGTGATAGCAATACCACTTCTGATTCATCCGATGTAAGTCATAATGGGGGAGAGATTGTTCAGAATGCTAAACATCATGATAATTATCCTATAACTGATTCATTGACTGCTTCTGATTCCAAGATTAAAGAGCTCGAAACTATCGTAGCTCGGCAATCAAAAGATCTTGAGGATGCCAAACTTGAATTTTCTAAGAAAACGGATAAATTTGAAACATACTTTGAAAAACTTGAAAAGTCAAACGTTGTTCTTGAAAGAAAATTGGATCAAACTGTTCTAGATTCTAAAGCTGAAAAAGATAATCTTTTGAAACAAATTCAACTGCTTGAATCTAAGTTGGCATCCCAAGATAACGTGCTCAAAGAAAATGAAACATTAAAGGCCCAATTACAGGAAAAGGTTTTTGCTATAGCTGCGTTGAAAAACGAGTTAAGGAAAACTAGAGAACCTAGTGTGGACACTAAGCTTGAAAAACCATCAATCTTGGGGAAACCACCTACAAATCAGTTCGTCAGACAACCGATTGTCAGACAACCTACTGCATTTAGATCCGAGCGACCACAATCCTCGAGACCGCGGTTTGCCTCCCAAGTTGATTTGGTTCATCTTATTAGACCAGTCACTCCAGCAACTAGGCCCAATGTGATCACTCCAGCTTTAGCTAGACCAAATCATATGATTGCCTCTAGTTTCCCTAAAAATACCAAGACCACGTCTAGAACTAGTTCAAATGACGTTTGCCATGAATCTGATCTTAGGGAAGCTAAGCAAAAGACACATGTAAGAGATAGGAATTTCAAACCTAGTCAGATGCCTTCTAGTTTACCCAACACTGCTAACCGTAGCATGTCCAATCCTAGGAGCATCAATCAATCATCTAGGGATTCTAGATCTTACTCGGACATTAAATATGCTACTTGTAAAACATGTAGAAAATGTGTCTTTACGGCAAATCATGATTCCTGTATCAAAAAATTGCTTAATGAGGTGAACTCCCGTGCTAGACTTACATCCCAGTGGGTTGCTAAAATCAAACCCGTTGGTAAAATGTGGCGCCCCACTGGTAGAACTTTCACTATTGTAGGAAACGAGTGCCCTTTAACTAGGATAGTCTCCGATTCTACTAAGTCTACTAGGGAGGAAACTGATAAAGATGATACTTCACTTACGTCTAAACTTAAGGTTTTCTATAAAAGGAAACGTTTGCCAGCCAAGACTAGTGAATCATCTACTCAGGTCTCCTCTGAAACAAGTAAAGCCAACTGTGAACCCCCATGTGCTTCTATAATTGATATTGCTAACCCACATCAAAGCATGCAAATTCCTAATGAGATTGCAGGTACCAAAGTTGATGTTCCAAAAGAACGAAGCGGTCCAATCGTTGTGTACCGTTCAACTAAGGACACTCTTAGAGTTTGGTTGCTGAAGAAGCAGATATCAGAGAAACAAATGTCTCAAGGGATTCATGGTTAAGCTGCAAACTAGGACTTATAGTCACATCACAGACTATAACTCGCTCTTCAAAGAAAGGAAAGTTTATCGCCGATGGTAAACTTATCCTAACAACGAGAAATTAAGTTTTCTCGGGCATGAGCTAAAATTAAAAACATTCGAGGTTTTTAAGCTCATGCACAATGACTTACAGTTAAATGTCAGACTGTAACTCGAACTTAAAATAAAGGAAAGTTTATCGTTTATGATAACTTATCCTCTTAACGAGAAATTCACCTTTCTCGGTCATGAGCTTGTATTAAAACATTCGAAGTTTTAAGCTCCGAAAGGAAAGTGTATCTTTTAAATAAGAGAATTTTTCCTCGTAACGAGAAATTAACCTTTCTCGGTCATGAGCTTTCCGCTAAAACAGTCAAAGTTTCAAGCTCATGAAAACGACTTCTAAGTAAATGTCAGCTTAGGACTCGTCCTTCAGATAAAAGGAAAGCTTATCGCCGATGGTAACTTATCCTTAACAACGGGAAGTTCACAACTTCTCGGACTTGAGCTCGTTTTTAAGATATTCAACATCTTAAGCTCAAGTAATTATTTTTCAAAACTTTGAACACAATTTTTCGAGAATTTCTCAAAAGGTTTTTTCTAAATCTTTCAAAATTGTGTGTTCAAAAATGTTTTGATAAAAAGAGCATGTCTTCTGGAATCGATAATATTTACGAACCTAGAAATGTCATTCAATAATGACACGGGGTTGTAAATAAAGTTCGAGCAGAAGTTCAAACTTTTAAAACATGTTCCATATGGTTTGCTATTATTTCAGATAGCAACCCGCTTTTCATAATCAAGTCAAGCATTTCACCGGAAAGCTTTGACTCAACAACGTGAATTAATTTTCTCGGGAACGTGACGAGGTGACCAGCATTCGTGAACAAGAACCATGTGAATCTTTCATATGATGTTCTCCATCATTCAGGTCCAACCTCGTAAATTGCTAATCTTGTGAATTCATTATTATATATGATCTTTGCACGTAATAAATACCTTACACTTGTGTTTAAAAGGTATTTAATTTACGTTTCAACACACCCTCATTAATTTGAGGGGGAGCTTGTGTAATTCATGAAGATAATTGGATTTGCATTTTTCTTCCCAAATTTTCTTAAAATGCTATTAAATCAATTGATATTAAAAACATCGATTGGGTTAATATTTTTAATATGGGGGAGAAAATGTGATTTAATATGGGATATGATCAATCATGAATGGTTTGACTTAACGTGATAGCTCATCCCGACATGTGCAAAATGTTTTCGGTTATCGTAGCATATGTTAAGGGGGAGCAAAATGGATTTGCACTTCAAAATGGATTTCATGGTGACATACACTTACCCAAAACATCTCTATTCACGACGGTGAAGATTGTGGTGACATAAGGATGGTAGGATAGGTTAAAGTCCAATGATTTCTCTAGAACCGGAGGAATCTTCCCAAGGACATTCCGTAGCTAGAAATAGTAGTCCTTAGGAAAGATGGAGAAAGATTGTGAACGTAGCTGAATGCCGACCAAGTACTTAAGTTAGCACTGGAACAATCACAACAGGTGCTAGTGATGACGTATTGGTAAGCATTGAAGGGGTTGAAGAATGAAAAAGAAATGTAAAGATAAAGGGTGTAAAGAAAGAAGCCCTCCTTACAACTTTAGGCAGAAACCGGGTCAATACATATGCTATTGAGGTCATTTTTGTTAATGATTCTCGATATTGAAGAAAGACATCATGGACCCAGTGATGCAATGCACAAACCTTCCCAGCTAACTCAAATATCTCTCAAAACGTATTTGTTTTAATCACACGGAGATCAACACGTTATCTATTGATTTATTCACTCCGAATAAATTGGTATTGAAAAGGTGTCACTCCTCTCCAGCCTCCGATCACTAAAAATCCAAAATGCACGATCGAGTCTAGAGCCATTTGAGATCATCAAATATCTCATTAGGACACACTTTCATTATTCCTTGCTTCTTCACACACTGTGAAAAGTAAGAAAGATCTTAAGAGTCCTACGCAATATCTTCATGATCTTGCCTGAACATCCGAGTAATACGAAAGTATTTACAATGAAGATGGAAATCCTTCTTGAGCGAATATCAAAAAGCTCATGGTAGGTGACTTGTTCGATTCTTTATGAATCAAACTTGTGATAACTGGAAAGCAACAGTGGTTTAATTCTTAAATGAATTTAAACACGTTCCAGGCCTCTACGCAATATCTTAATGATCTTGCCAGAACATTCAGAGTAATACTATTAAATATTTACAGTGACGAATAGAAATCCTTCTAGTGTTAACATCAAACAGCACTTGGTAGGTAACTTGCAAGATTCTATATGAATCAAGCTAGTGACAACTGGAAAGCAACGATGGTGCGGTTCTTAATTGAACTTCACTTGTTCCAGGAACATGAATTGACGGCTTCAAATCATGCGGATAATATTTATCCAAATGATTCACTCTTTACGTTCGCAGTCAGCTTTGGACGGTCGAGTAAAGAGAACGGGTTTACCCGCGAAATCTTGTCAAGGAGGTTCTTTATTGAAACTACCTGCCACAAGTACGATATTTAATATCGTCCAACGGTCTTCACCGACCGGAGGTAAATTGCTACCGAATTAGAATGAAATGTTCAAGGCCATTTCATCCGTGTATATTGTTTGTTGCTAACTGTCTTATGCAGCGTAACAAAAAGGTGGCATTGCGGTGTACAATCCAGAAGAAGTCGTCACCACATGCTTATACTACATACAATTAGTACTTCAACAAATTCAAGAAAGCCTGAAGGTCAAGTCTTCCGCTGTATCAAACTCTGAAGCTTTCAAGAATTTAAAAGTATAAGTATGTGGAACATGAAGTCACAAAGAGGCAAATATCACAAGTGAAGAATGCACAAGGTCAAGGCAAGGAAACATGCTCAAGACTAAAGTCAAAGATCACATCAAGCATATTCACAAGAACAAGATCGAAGACTCAAGCATAGATGCTAGGTTTAAGATTTTGTAAAAAGATGTGACCTCCCTTAGGGGGAGATTGTTGGAAATACGTTTTCCCAATAAAGTCTCGGTCACATCTTAGTTAGCATAGATCACGAGTTATAGACTATTTAGAACTTTGTTTCTTGGAGCGACCTCCCTTAGGGGGAGATTGTTAGAAATACGTTTTTACGTATTTATGAAGGATCGGTCGCTCCAACGATAATTATGTAATGGGCTCGTGATCTATTTAATTATTGTATAGTCCATATAGCCCACATGTAGGGTGGGCTATATATATCCCCTCCTAGCATGTTAGGAGGGGTTGTTGATTCTCATTTTACACTTAATCGTTATTCATCTTTCACTTTCTCTCTCTAACTCTCTCCCTTCTCTCCTTTCTCTCTCTAATCCTTCATCTAATTCCTTCATCTTCTTCATCTTAATCAATCAATCAACCATCCAAATCCATCAAATCCATGATATAGAATAGGCCATTAATCACGTAGACCTTCATACGTGATAAGTGTGAATACGACATCCGACTTTAGCACACAACAAGTTAGCAAGACCTTTTGCATGCTAAGTGCGAATATGGAGTTTACGGTATAGTGTAGTACCATTGATACCACACACGGTATCATTTGCACACGTCCATGACGTGCGTGCTCTGGAGTGTCTTGTGCGCCTTCATTGCGTCTTAGATACCAGAGCTGTAGGTGTAGTATCATTGATGTAGAAACTAGAAGGGGGGGGGGGGTTGAATAGTTTCTCTTCGATTGGTGACCAAATTAAAATTACTTTCAATTTGGTTTGTATCAAAACTATCTTTTACATAAAGCTAGGTTGCATAATGATTAGGTTCAATTCAAATGCACTAGCAAAGATAATAGGTAAGTGTAATGATAATGAAATAAGTAAAGAGTAAGGAAGGAGACAACCTAGTGGGAAGACACCAAGATTTATAGTGGTTCGACAACGAGGCTCTATCCTCATTTCTACTCCACTCCTCGAGTACACCTACTCGAGATTTCCACTATATCCACAAGCTCCCTTCTCGGCGGAGAAAACTTACATCGTTGCTTACATTATTTTCCGACACTAAGCTAAATGTCGAGACCTAATCTTTAGCTAGGAACAATCTACACAACGTTGCCTACTTCACAATTTAACGACACAAGGCTAGATGTCGAGTTCTAATCTTAAGGTAGAACCAATCTTCACGACGTTTCCTACTTCACCATTTTACGACACAAGGCTAGATGTCTAGTTCAAATCCAAAGCTAGAACCAATCTTCACGACTCTTCACTTTGAAGCTAAGTGAGAACTTCACACAACACTACTACTAGTCACTTTCAAGTTTAGTGAGAACTCACAAGACACAACCACATCACTTTATAGTTTAGTGAGAACTCCTAATCAAATCTATTACAACTCAACTAGACTTATCCAAGTACACACATGTAGCTTGGATTTACACAACACAAATCCAAGCAAACACATATGCAATGGATATACACAACAAATCCAAGTATTCACAAATAACTTGGATGAACACAACTAATCCAAGTATTCATAAATACATTGGATTGACCTAAAACAAAAAGGGTATCATGATGAATATGACTAGCTCATAGATTCATCTTTATCTCAACACTAGTGAGTGAGTGATCTTCTCATTGGACAAGGTAAAGGAGGGGATCAAGAGGATGATCATATGTAAACATCCTTAACACTTTAAGTGATCATTTACTAATGATTATAATAAAGAAAATAGAAAGGGGGCTGAGAAAAACGTCCAAGAGGCTTGATGGAACATGAGATTTGACCCACTATTTAAAGGAGACAAAGTATAACGGATCTATAACGGCTAGCTGTACGCGGTACCTTATCTCACCCGGCGGTTCCATATCGCTAAGGAACCGCGTAGGTACTTAAGGTACCGCTACTAGAGTACGCTCCGTTTTTTGTCTTTTTGTGGGTAGGAATATCTGAGGTATTTGAAGCCTTCAAAGGATATTCTAACAGCATTTGGAATATGCTATTTTCAAATTTTCACTTTCCATTTTAATAAAACATTTTCTAAAAAAGAAAGTTTATTAAAAAGTCTTTTGTCACATTAACAAAAGTGAGTTTTAAGTATAATCATTTTGATGATCACTAAGTATGATTAAGAAAGGTTAGTGATATGATTATTACCTTGATGATAGTGTTAGTTAAATAATTCGTTTTGTGTTTTACACTAAATGTGTTGTATGGTTTGTTGTGATCAAAACTAAGAAAGATTAGTTAACACTAATAATGTTTTTAGGCATTACTTGCATTAACAATCTCCTCTTTTTTTATTACGACAAACTATAAACTCATTTACGTAGAAACACAAAATATCGAATTATTAACGAGTTTATCACTATCATTTCTCCCCCTTTGTCGTAGCAAAAAGGTTAGCACAAGTCTTCAAAGAACATCGAACTTTGCTAGTAGCCCCCCCTGGTGGTTGCTCCCCCTTGCTTGGGGCACCAAGTATATGAGCTAAGGTGACATGCTACACAAAGGTTAGTAGAAAGGAAAGAAACACCAATGTATATATGATCACTACCTACTAAGTAACTTGAGAGGGAGAGAGAGAAGAAATCTCAAATTAGAAGCAAGTATTTTGCTAACTTTGTCCAAAAAGGTAATTGACAAAATCAAACTTCAATCCAATGAAGATGATAAGCTTTTCAATGGGTTAATGTTTAGAATTGATGGAATCACCCATAAGCAATTGTAAAAATTAACCATGATCAACTCAAAATAGAACTAATGAAATAACACACAAACAACACAAAGGTTACATAAAAGAAAAGACACAACAAAGAAGATAGTCATACACACAATATGAGTATCTAAAAGCAATAAATATGGAAAGTAAACCACTAAGCATAAGCTAGTCTAATAGTGATAATTTTCCAAGATTGCTAAAAATAAAAGACTCTAAAAAGACGACGATGCATCATTCGAAGTTTTGTCCACCGGAACGAAAACTTGAATACGAGGTCGAGTGAGGAGGAATTAAAGAAAATTTAACTTCTCATACACATGAGCAAGTTTAATTTGTTGAAATAGACAACAAGCACACGAGGATCCATGATGCAACACAAAATCGGTTGATGGGGGTATAGCATCAAACCTAGGGTTTGGTGGTGGAGGGTTAATGGGTTTGGGAATGTTTTCACAATTCCTTGTGAGGTTTGGGATGGTTGAGAGGTCATTGAGTTGAGGGGTATTGAAGGATTGTGGTGGTGGGGGAACATTTTATTTTGCTCCGGTGATGGGGTTAATGGTATAAGTCTCATTCCAATACTTGATTGGAGAGAAGGTAGGGTTTTTGGGTGGTTTGGAGGAAGATGGTTCATTCTTCTTAACCTAAATAGGTCGAACCGAGATTATCGGTTTCTTTGAAATCTTGGATGAGGAAGCTTTGGGTGAATGGGGTTGTGACAAAGAAATGTCAAGGTTAGGAATGTAGGAGTTAGGCATTGTGAGAGTGTGAGAATAAAATCTCAAGGTTGGGAAGGTGTGAGAATGAAATCTCAAGGTTGTGTGAGAATGAATTCTCAAGGTTGGGAAGGTGTGAGAATGAAATCTCAAGGTTAGGGTATAAGTAAAATGTAAACAAGGTAAGAATTTGAATACCAAATGTTAAGTGTCAAGGAATGTTTAGTCAATTTGAATAAACAAGGAATCTTGACTGGGTATAGGGTTTTAAAAATTTGACCAAAAAATTCGTCAAAAACTGATTTCTGCCCGCGGTACCTTAAAGGGACCGGTGGTTCCTTAGCACATAAGGAACCGCACGACTTTATTGAGCCGCGTACAGTGGACTTGAAACCATGTTTTTCCAGGGTTTTGGGAAAAACTAAGACTTTTTCAAAAAGTTGCAAATCTTGGAATTTTACCTCTATTAGCACCAAAATATGCTAGGGTTGCATAAAGCAACACATTCACAAAGAATGTCTTGACAAAGGGTGACAAAATAATTTAGATATCATTTTGAACCAATTTTAGTCAAGTTTTTCGAGGTTGTGATAGATTTAGGTTCAATTTTAATTTCAAATGAAAGTTGATTAATGTGCACATAAGGATAGAAACACATAAAACTAAATCCATAGATCAACAACATGAAACACTCATGAAGGAAGCAACTACAATGATAAATAAAACTAACTAATGCATAGCTAGCTTAACATTAAATCTAGATGAGTAGTCTTCTTTGGCTTGGTTTTGTTGAAAACCATTTATTTAGAAAACTCATCATTCATCTCCTAGGAGGAGGCATGGAGAACAAGGCAAGCAAAAACTCTTGCAACCTCCTATGTAGTCCAAACATATCCATCCTAAGGTTATGGATGATGTAGTGGTTGTAAAGACAACATGGACAACTAGGACCATGTGTTTGTTGAAACCCATAGTATGGATCACCCAAAAGGAGGGAAAGTGGAACACCCAAAATTGGAATGTTTGAGTTGGGTGGAGGTGGAGGAGGCATGTTCTCCAAGGGTGATGTGGGTGAAAGTGGAGGCATGTTCCCTAAAGGGGAAATGGGTGAGTGTGGAGGTATGTTCTCCAAGGTTGGTGAAATGGGTGAGTTAGGAGGGGTAAATGGTGAAGTCACCAAAGTTTCATCAAAGTCATTCACAAAAGGAATGATTTGGATTGGTTGGGGTTGTGTGGTCACATCCAAGGGTGCACTTGGAGTGAAGGGTGAAGAGAGCTCATTCATTCTTGAGTTGAATGAAGAGGAGGTAGAACCAATGGAGTGGTTAGTACCATGGGTGGATGATGTCTTGCATGGAGCAAGAGGTGGTGAAGGTGATGAAGAAATGAGGATAGGAACCATCTCATTCTTAGGTGTGTGGAGGGGTGAGGAGTTAGGCTTGGCTACCTTAATCCTTATTTTGAGTTTTTCCTTGGGGTGGAGGTCTTGGAAGTGTTTGAGGTTTTGGTACACACCATGGTTGACAAGGGTGGTTTAAGGGTTAGGGAAGGATGTTTTGATGTGTGAAGAACATGACTAACAAGGTGGGTTTAAATGGGTGAGGGGATGATCCAAACTAGTAATGGGTTAAAATCATTTTAGGTGAATAATGAATTTAGGTAACCTAGTTTAGGAAATGTGTAGTTTATTACAGAAAATCATGCAGTGTTTTCACAAAATTAAGAAAACAGTGTAAAGCAAAAGATGTTGTCGTGCACAGTGGCGGCGGTTCCTTATCTAGGACCGGCGGTTCCTTATCGATAAGGATCCGCGGGTCGATATGCAACCACGACCAGGGGGCTTTCAAAAATTTCACCTCCCAAATTTTGGTTAACCCAGAATTTTACCAAAAGATTTACAAGCCAAAGTTAACTACAGATCATAATCTAATAAGCTAACTATCACAAAGATGCACAAAGCTATGTAAATCATAAACATCATGGCATAAACAATATTAAGGATCAAAATAGATAACAATCCAAACATGTAGCATAAGTTAATAAACATTCAAGATAACAAAAAATATTGTTCAACATTGCATGTTTACCAACATGTATTCTTTGAAAAACTTCAAAGATTTCACCTTCTCTTTTTGCCCAATCCCTTGATCATATTCCCCAAGAACTTGAAACCTTTTCTTGATTCAACCCGGTCTTCGTGCAATTCCCCTCGAGTTCTAATGTTTTCATGTTAAAGATGCTCCATATTGAGATCTTCCGGTACTTCACTAGAATGATGAGGCGGAGGAGCTAAGTCTTCAAATTCATCCTCGAATGGGTTTGAGGATGGGTGGGAATTACTCGAAGAGTTGAAGTGAGAACTAGTACCTATGCCATCACCATCACTTGTTGGCATGTCCATGTCCTCATCATCCATCTCTTGATGATCAGATTTTCCCGATCCTCGATCACTTCTTGTCTTTCTTGCATATGCCTCTTGAATAGGCAACATAACCCGATGAACCGGGTAGAAGTGAGAAAGATCGAGGTGGGGAAAATCATGAGCAACCCTTTTGAAAAGGCGAGTAAGAAGCATAGCATAGGGAAGGTTTGTTTTGGGCTTCTAAAGGGCATAATTGATTCGTCGAGCGATATAGAATGCCAAATTGTACTTGGTGGATGTAAAGATGCAACTCAACATATGCACCATACAAGCTAGGATATGATCCCAGTTTCCACCAAGACAAAAGACATTCTCCCAAAGGATATTGACCCATTGGACCATAAAATCCTTAAGGTCACTAGAGAGCACTTCATATCGATTCACATTTCGTACATTTGAATAAAGGCTTCTCACAACGTTTCCATCACGGTCTTTCGAAATGATGTCAAGGATGAACTCTAGATCAATTTCGGTGAGGTCATTTGGAGGTTTATCGTAGGATTCCGAGAGAGCATCAAGTCTCCATTTATCCGTAAAACGACAAGTGCCTTCATATGGCACACCGAGAATTTCACCAAAGTTTTCGAGGGAGTATTGAATCAATTGCTCAATCAACACGAAACGAATGAAAATTTCTCCATTGTATTCAAGCATGGAGTAGGTGCTAATGAATTCAAGATGGAATAAGGGGTAAATATCTTCTTCTATGTTGAGGAAACAATCAAACCCCGAAAGCTCAAACATAGATTGGATATAGTCATAACCCGTTATTTCCTTGTCAACGACTCTACCCTCATGGAAACAGAAAGGGATGGAAAAGCGTTTTGAAGTTGGGGGGAAGCATAGGTTTGGGAAAGGTTTGGCATGTATTGTCTAGTGTATTGATGACCCTTTTGAAATTAAGAAGGCATGATTAGTACCTAAATAAACACAAGAAAATATTTCTCCAATCACTCATATGAAAAATAAAATCAAAAATTGAAAATATGAGAATGTGTTATATCAATTTCTTGACAAACAAAGGATTGAATCCATATCATTTTCATGTTCATAATGCATCTATTCCATCATTTACCAAGAACACATGAACTATGTTGGATCAACAATGGACTAGAACATTGGTTTTTCAAAACAAGGTTTTTAGGTAAGCATTAACAATGTCATTACCTACTTGTTCATGGGTTCATCTCAAATCAATATTTTAATCAAAATAATTAATCAAAATTCGGATTTGTTCTATAAGTGGGTTTTAGTGAAATCTTAATGAATATGAACCTAAGGAATCATAGTAAAATAACCATGTCAACCCACATTCCTATTAAGGTTTTAATTCAATTTCAATTTTAAAAATCCCCAATTATGAAAGGATGAACCCTAGAACGAAATAGATGAAATTGAAAGAGAATACTTACAATTAATTGATGTTAGATGAAGGATGAGTGAAACCCACAACTTGGAATCAATTAATTTGAGTGATTGGATGTTTTTGAAGCTTCAACAATGGTGGAAAGCAAGAAAAACGTCGGCTGTGTGTTTTTGGGAGAGAGAGATAGTGGTTTGAAAAGAATAAAATAATCAAACTGGCGCTCTGACAAAAGTTACTGCCCGCGGTACCTTATCGATAATGAACCACGGGTTTGAGCCGTTGAGATAAAGAACCGCCTACAGAGGCTGGTTTTTATCAATGAAAAACGCCAAATTTTAAAAACCAAGTTTTTCTAAAATACTTAAAAATAGATCATGAGCCTTTTAGAATATCATTGGATCATCATAACACTAAGCAGTATGTTTTAATGAAGGATTACGAGTTGAATCAAGATCGAAAAGAACCGAAACGGACAAACGACTACTCGTAGCAAAACGGCAAGTGGAGAGAAGTCAAGGGAAGTGAATCAAGACTAGGACCAATGCTCAAGGGATTAATGACAATCTTCTAATAGTGGTAACGAAGAGCTTGTGTCATATATAGTGGTTTAAGACGTGCCTTTCTGGCGAAACGTTAAACGACTTTGGTAATGAATAAATACAAAGCTATTATTCATGTATAGACTAAGATCACTTTCAATAATAGTCTTAGTCTAAACCAAAATATGAGCAAGGTATTAATTCACTTTCTCTCCCACAAAGGGCCTACTAACAGTATGGGTGCAAACCATGGAAATCATGCTTGATACTTTAAGCTACTACTAACTCACTCTACATCACCATAGTGAGTCAAGTATCCAAGCAATGAAGGTTTGAGAGGATAAAAGGAAAGAATCACAAACCACAAACAAATGTCAAGGCAAGGATGCCAAGAGCAAGCACATAGTCAAGTAATGATCAAAAGAATGATCAAAGGGCGTGTGGACGAACGAAAGCGTACCTTGGCCACAAAGAGCAATCCATCAAGGAGTCAATGCTATGCCCAATCAATGACTATGATGAGTACTAAGTCTTCAAGGACTAGTATCAATCCCAATCATCTTGGTATCATCATTCAAAGATGTTGAAGATTAATGAAGATGAGTCTTCTACAAGTGCAAGTGACTCAATCCACAACCAATTAAGTGATTGATCTTCATGAGTACCTACACAAGGCAAGATGCAAACTAGTAGATACATTTCAAGAGTATATCTAAAATGCATAAAGGCTACTAATCTTAAGTGGGATACAATATTATCATTTAAAGAACCTATTTTTCAAGAACAAAATAGTTTTGACCAAAGAGAAGCTTTAGTACAACTTGACCTTCTAATTTGAGGAGACAATGGATCGATCTAAGTTTCAAAGTATAATATACTTCAAAGATCTTGAGTGACCATCGCTCTGATACCAAGTGTAGAAATTAGAAGGGGGGGGGGGGGGGGTTGAATAGTTTCTCTTCGATTGGTGACCAAATTAAAATTACTTTCAATTTGGTTTGTATCAAAACTATCTTTTACTTAAAGCTAGGTTGCATAATGATTAGGTTCAATTCAAATGCACTAGCAAAGATAATAGGTAAGTGTAATGATAATGAAATAAGTAAAGAGTAAGGAAGGAGACAACCTAGTGGGAAGACACCAAGATTTATAGTGGTTCGACAACGAGGCTCTATCCTCGTTTCTACTCCACTCCTCGAGTACACCTACTCGAGATTTCCACTATATCCACAAGCTCCCTTCTCGGCGGAGAAAACCTTACATCGTTGCTTACATTATTTTCCGACACTAAGCTAAATGTCGAGACCTAATCTTTAGCTAGGACCAATCTACACAACGTTCCCTACTTCACAATTTAACGACACAAGGCTATATGTCGAGTTCTAATCTTAAGGTAGAACCAATCTTCACGACGTTGCCTACTTTACCATTTTACGACACAAGGCTAGATGTCGAGTTTTAATCCAAAGCTAGAACAAATCTGCACGACTCTTCACTTTGAAGCTAAGTGATAACTTCACACAACACAACTACTAGTCACTTTCACGTTTAGTGAGAACTCACATGACACAACCACATCACTTTATAGTTTAGTGAGAAATCCTAATCAAATCTATTACAACTCAACTAGACTTATCCAAGTACACACATGTAGCTTGGATTTACACAACATAAATCCAAGCAAACACATATGCAATAAATGTACACAACAAATCCAATTATTCACAAATAACTTGGATGAACACAACTAATCCAAGTATTCAAAAATACATTGGATTGACCTAAAACAAAAAGGGTATCATGATGAATATGACTAGCTCATAGATTCATCTTTATCACAACACTAGTGAGTGAGTGATCTTCTCATTGGACAAGGTAAAGGAGGGGATCAAGAGGATGATCATATGTAAACATCCTTAACACTTTAAGTGATCATTTACTAATGATTATACTATAGAAAATAGAAAGGGGGCTGAGAAAAACGTCCAAGAGGCTTGATGGAAAATGGGATTTGACCCACTATTTAAAGGACACAAAGTATAACGGATCTATAACGGCTAGCTGTGCGCGGTACCTTATCTCACCCGGCGGTTCCATATCGCTAAGGAACCGCGTAGGTACTTAAGGTACCGCCACTAGAGTATGCTCTATTTTTTTTCTTTTAGTGGGGTAGGAATATCTGAGGTATTTGAAGCCTTCAAAGGATATTCTAACAGCATTCGGAATATGCTATTTTCAAATTTTCATTTTCCATTTTAATAAAACATTTTCTAAAAAAGAAAGTTTATTAAAAAGTCTTTTGTCATATTAACAAAAGTGAGTTTTAAGTATAATCATTTTGATGATCACTAAGTATGATTAAGAAAGGTTAGTGATATGATTATTACCTTGATGATAGTGTTAGTTAAATAATTCGTTTTGTGTTTTACACTAAATGTGTTGTATGGTTTGTTGTGATCAAAACTAAGAAAGATTAGTTAACAGTAATAATGTTTGTAGGCATTACTTGCATTAACAATTGAGAACGTTGGGGTTGCAACCCTCTTACGCGAGAAGCATGTTCGTGACCCGCGACGGATACGTGATCCATCCTTTTTCGAATGCGTGATTTGTCTTAGTACCGGGCTTGCAATGCCTCTTACGCACTTAGTGTGGATACAAAATCCACAGCCGCTGAGGTCGCAACCCTCTTACGCGACAAGCAGGTTCCTGACCTGTGACGGATACCTGATCCGTGTAATAATATTTACACTCGATAGAGTAGTACTCTACATGCTTCAAAATATAAATGCTAAACTATAATCAAATAAGATCATATCAATGGTATTATGATACCCCTATAGCCCCCTAAGTTTAATGGTGCTATTTTTACTAGTAGTATTAAACTTTTATGTAAAGTATCCGAAAAACTTGAGCAATTTTTAACGCTTACCCTTATGCGACATCACCCACGTTGCTTAGGCATACTGGAAAGGTGGTGGATCCCACCTTAATATAGTGAAAAAATAAAACACAAGGCGTGTATGTATTATAAGAATTAAACTCCACACATTAATAAGGTGAATATGTATGAAATACAACGAATGTAGAAATGCGTAAGTTATAACCATAACCGAGGTACGGTTGTGTATCACGAATGTTCAGATGGGCAGTCTAATAAAATAAGCTGTTTTGAATGCGCGGATCATCGCGACGAAACTAAACAAAATAATACACTTGATCGCGCGGATCGCCGCGATCAAACGAAATAAAATAATGCGTTTGATCGCGCAGATCGCAACGACCAAACTAAATAAAATATTATATTTGATCGCGCGGATCGCAGCGACCAAACTACATAATACGTCCGGACGGGCGGATCTCCGCGGCCGAACTAAATAAAACAATACGTTTGGTCGCGCAGATTGCAACGACCAAAATAAAACATTATGTTTGATCGCGCGAATCACATCGACCAAACTAAATAAAATAAAATGTTTGGTCGCGCGGATCGCAACAATCAAACAAAATAACACGCCCGGACGGCGGATCGCCACGACCGAACTAAATAAAATAATATGTTTGGTCTCGCAGATCGCAACGACCAAAATAAAATATTATGTTTGATCACGCGGATCGCCGCTATCAAAGTAAATAAAATATTATGTTTGATCGTGCGGATCGCAACGATAAAACTATATAAAACATTATGTTTGATCGAGCGGATCGCAGCGACCAAACTAAATTAAATAAGACGTTTGGTCGTGCGGATCGCAACGACAAAACGAAATAATACGTCCGGACAAGCGGATCGCCGCGACCGAACTAAATAAAATAATATGTTTGGTTGCGCATATCACAATGACCAAAATAAAATATTATGTTTGATCGCGTGGATCGCCGCGATCAAACTTAATAAAAAATTATGTTTGATCGCGCGGATTGCAGCGACCAAACTAAATAAAATAAGACGTTTGGTCGCGCGGATTGCAACGACCAAACAAAATAATATGTCCGGACGGGCGGATCGCCGCGATCGAACTAAATAAAATAATATGTTTGGTCGCGCAGATCTCAACGACCAAAATAAAATAGATTGATCGCGCGTATCAGCGACCAAATTAAATGAAACATTATGTTTAAATGGACGGACTAACGTGAAATAACGCGGCTCACAACCGTAATTAAAAATATAATATTTTGCAACGTGCAGACGATTGCGACTGGACATGCCATGCCCGCGAATAAAAAGTAAAAAAGAAAACTTAAATATGTTCGAGCGTACAAACTATCGCCGAAGGACACGGCTCATGACCGTGGATAAAAAATAAAATATGTCGAACATGCCGACTATCGCAGAAGGATAGGCCATGGCCGCTAATAAAAAGGCCAGGCCGTGACACGATATTGATTAGTCGCGCCACGACGTATACGGAAAATATAATAACCAATAGAAAGATATATGTAAATATGTTTACTAAATTAAAAGATAACGTAATATCTTTTGTTAATAAAAAATATCTCAACAATATTTTCTATCAATTCAAAAAATGTGAATAATATCTTGTTATCTATTAAAATATTTAAAAATCGTGTTTACCAATTAAGAAGATACGATCTCTTTTATTAGCACAAGAAAAAAGAAACAACACGAATATCTCTATTGCTGATCATATACTATATTGATAGTGACGTAATGATATCTTTAGAACCTTTCGTTGCATTAGTTTTTCATGGCAGAAGCATGCGATTAGTGGCAAACTCATATTATAGTCGATAGTATTTGTTTATATCATAGCTATGCAATTATTGAAAATAATACTAGTAGATCATTCTGATGACATGCATGCTAATCATGTGAGTGTTATTCAATACTAAACGAAAAAACACATAATGGTTTATGGAGGATAACGAGGTGACATGGCTTTTCCTTCCAACCGTTTGGCTAACACAAAGAAATTATCAAGCCTATTGTGGCTTTGGTATCATCCGTCGCATGTCGTTTTAAAGTAGAGTAACAGTAAAATAATGCGAAGACTTACAAATACCAGTGCGGAAAAAGATAGAAAAAAACGAACCCGTCAAAGAACATGTAATATGTTTTAGTCGTGTCCCACGAATGGCGCCAACTTGTTGAAGCATAGTTTGGCTGGGCCGGTCTCGACGATTCTCGTAGGCCGTTCGTCATCTTCCTGTGTCCTGAGTAATGTTGTAAAAAAAAGAGAACCGGTTAGAAGTGGACCCGAGGCCAGAGCCCCGGGGTCCACCTCTGACAGTCAAGTTAGTATCCAGTCGATGCATAGTAAAAGATGTGTAGATGAGAGATATAACCTATTGGAAGAATGAGTCATACCCTTGTATTTATAGGATTAGGGTATCTTATTGGATAAGTAAGGTGTATGGGCGCCTGTTGGGTCACGGGCCTGTCGGGTCACGAGCCTGTTAGGTCGAGCCCTTTACCGACTATACGTCGACACGCAGCACAAGGGTGTTTGTTTGGCATTATAGCTGAGACCTTTTGGTCTCGGTTGATGTTGTGTTTAGTGGTGTTTGGCTTGGTTAAACCGAGAGACAAGAAAAGGGTTTTTTTATTATTATTTTATTCGGTTAATTACTTTCGGGCTTATTAACTAAACATGTAAAATAATTTGAATACGGACATGAATAACTCACGACTTATTTAACCACGATTTATTTATTTTATTTAATAATAATAAGGCTTATTTCACATAGGTACATTAAATATTAATTCATGAATATTATTAATTAATAATCAAGGAATAATTCATGATATACATTATTAATTAATAATTATTTGTAAAGTTTATTATATTAAAGTTAATTATTAAAAATGATTTATTAACATTATAATTATATTATTAACCATGATCTAATCAAATTAATTAATATGTACTTAATTATACAATTACCAAGTTTATAGTAAAGTTTTATTAAGATATAAACCATGCTTTATTATTAAGTAATAAGTACTTTATAAAATCATGCTATATTATTAAAAAATAATTAACTATAAGATTATGAAATGTTATATTATTTATTAAATAAACTTTGCTATATGATCATTTAATAATCCATGACTTATAAAATATGTTCATTAAGCCTCAGCTTATATATTCTTATTAAACAAGCTTATTACCATTTATGGAAACTTTCTATTTTTTGGAAACATACTATTTATAGAAACTTACTATTTATGGAAAGTTACTATTTTAGGAAGTTACTTTATATGGAAACCTCCTAATTTTGGAAAGTTACTATATATAGAAACCTGCTATTTTTAGAAAGTTACTAGTTATGAAACATCAATTATAATAACACATGAAACACGTAATACAGTAATCAAGAACACATGAAACACTAAGAAATGCATGATAAAACATGAAACTGTAAAACAAGTAAAACAAGTCAGGAACAAGTGAGACAAGTCAAGAACAAGTAAAGTAAACTAAGAATCAGTAAGTTATACATGAACATACAACTCATTCACGTGCTTTATTATGTAGCACTCGTGAAGTCGGAGTAGTATCTTCCGCCTTTCATCTTTAATTCGTTACTGGACATAAGGTATGGATATTCCATCCTTTAGTAAGGACATTCTCTTTCTATGCATGATTAGGATTCCCGTTTGCTGCCATCTGTTTTCCCCAGTAGTTTACATGTCATAAAACTTTTTAATATTTCCATGCTATTATTTTAATTTGCCTGAGCTATATACATGCATGACCATGTCCACCTAGTTATGGAGGTACAATAACGATGACACTTGAGGCACCGACATCATGACTCTTCCGTGACGAGAGTGATTTCTCGCGGCGTACGTTTCAGTTGCCTGGCCATTCTTATTATTATCATGTGGGGCGTATGGGTGCATCCTAGTACATGTTTTACAGGTTTACAAGGTGATTGTGGTGTGTGCTCTACATCCGTCACATTGGAGCTGATCCCTCCACCCAAACTTATATAATTAGAGGTCACCCCTCTAATTGCATGACGAGGTCACCCTCTATGTATTCATTCACGTTGATATATATCATGACCTATATGAGCTATTTGGCAATTAAATTACATTTGCATGTATAAATATAAGACCTTTCAGTTATAAACCAGTTTATAAAACATGTTCAAGGTTTTCCAGGACTTACACATATTTCGCTGAATTTCATATCATTTTCTTATATTTTAGTTATTCTTATCATGTCATTATATCCATTCACTAAGCGTATTACTCAGTCGTATTTTCTTTCTATGTTCCATACGACAGGTACACAAGGACAGACTCGAGCATTTGAGACTACGTGCATAGGATGGAAGCTACCTTAGACTTCTCTCCCTTTTGCATTTAATATACTTATGCTTTGTTTGGACATATGTTTTGTCCATTAGCCTTCTTTTATCCTTATCTGTGTTGAGTTTATGTTGGGATCCGATGTTTGGTTCCGGTTTTCCTTTATGGTCATTTATGTTTTAAGACATGTTACCTAGTTATGATTTGATGACACGCCATAATTATCATGTAACGGTCTTCTTTTAAAGTGGATCGTTACAATTATGGTATCAGAGCCCAAGATTTCGACCTGTAGGCTCTAAAACTTGACCTGCGACTAGTGGGTAGTCACAAGGATCTTCCTAAATTGACGTTTGTTATATTTCATGTATCAATATTTTCAGAAATTTGTCAGTTTTAAGCATGATGTTTTCTTCTGAATTTTTTTTACTAGTATAGGTTGAACCATAGTCGTCCATACTTATTTACATGTTATCAGTCTTTACTCCAGATATTTTCCCTTAAAATTTGACTAGTATGAATTGAACCATAGTCGGTCATACTTAGTCACATGTTTTATTTCAAATTTTGACTAGTATGAATTGAACCATAGTCGTTCATACTTAGTCACATGTTTCTTTTAAATTTTGACTAATATGAATTGAACCATAGTCGTTCATACTTAGTAACATGTGTTCTTCTGAATTTAGACTGGTATGGGTTAAACCATAGTCGTCCATACTCAGTCACATGTCTTTCTTTCGGAATTTGTGGGTTGAACCATAGTCGTCCTCACTGGTCAATGTTAAATCACGGTTGATTATGCTTTTATGTTCTTTATGGCAATTATGTTTTCATGTTGATAATGTTTTCATGCTGATTATGTTTTCATGCTCCCTTATATTGATTATGTTTCATTTTTCTTCAAATTGCTTATGCTTTCATGCTAGACATTGATGGATTACATTTAATCATGCTTTCATGACAGTCATGGTTGGTTTTCATTAATCATGCTTTCATACTGGCCATTATTCAAATTCATTTAATCATGCTTTTGTGCTTCATATGCAATTGGAATTATGTCTACACTGGGACAACTATACTATCATGATGTTCCCTTTAGTGTAGTCTTTTAACCATTTAATCTGTTACTTTACTTTGATCATGTCAGATGGTTGATAACCGTATCGATCACCTCATGTACCAAATTCCATGTGTACTCCATGTACATTATTCCATGTGTACTCCATGTACCGAATTCCATGTGTACTCCATGTACCATATTCCATGTGTACTCCGCGTACCGTATTCCATGAGTATTCCACTTACCGATGTTGCTCAAGTGCTGAAGTTGCTCGTAGCTTGAAGATCCGAGACAAAGACGAAGGTGATAGATCGGAACGACCAAACAAGAAATACACTTTAACCATCAGATGTTACCATTCCATTTTATGTCTTTATCTTCTCAGCTATATGTCACGTGTCATTTAGTTTTCTTTTCAGGCATACGAGTGGGAACCAATACCAGCCGGCCACTCAGCTGAATAGTTACATGAATCACGGTCATATTTATGACCGTCATGGAGCTGACAGGCAAGGCGATAGTGACAACTACCTTGACAGCAAATATTGTGGCAATAACGATAGAAACTCTGGTAACGGACGTGACTAGAAGTACAAGGGTCAGCAGTCCAAACGATCACCCAATTTTTCCATTAGAACCTAAAAGTTTCAATTTTATTTGTTTTCACATCTCGAGAACTTATGTCAAGACATCAGTCAAGACACATGTCTCACGTATATTTTCTGAGGACACATGTCAAGACATCAGTCAAGACGCATGTCTTACGTATATTGTCTGAAGACACATGTCAAGATATCATCAAGACACATGTCTCACATGTGATTTCTAAAGACACATGTAAGGACACCAGTCAATACACATGTCACACGTATATTTCTCAAAACATGAGTCAAGTCACATGACTCACGTATATCTTCTAAACTAGACCTTAGTCATTCAGGGTACCCTCCAAGGGGTATACCCATCATGTTGTGACACATATGGATTAGGCCATTAAAATTTCAAGTATCATCACTGGGGTATTATACATGTTTGGACACGTAGTGTTCGTTCTGTGTGAGACGGGCGAAACATATTCAGTGAAATCTGCCGCGTTTACTGCATGTATTGACATGACACTTTAATTTATCGATCACATATTACATATAGCCATGTCTATAAAGGACGCCGTTTGCATCACCCATGTGTACAAAGGCTTTCCTTTCAGTCTGATGATAAGATCCATTCTGCTAACGCCATTTCCTTGGACATATGCGAGTTTGATATGATTCTGATTATGGACTGTTAGCAACACATCACACTACGAACGATTGCTATTAATATCGGGTTATGTTCAGCAATATTCAGGTGCCTGAACACATTCATCATGTTTTGCTACCAGGAAAATCTGTACAAATTATTTCTGCTTTACAAGCACGTGCTTTTTATCCCAGGGCTACGAAGATTTTCTAGCTATCATTTATGATACGATTTCTAAAGTTCTAAAATCCATGATCAGCCTTTTGCTTTTGAGTTTCTGGATGTTTTTCCAGAAGAACTTCCGGGTATACTTTCCATTTGAAAGGTGGATTTTAACAGCGAGCATGTTCCGGGAGCAGAACCAGTCGCCAAGGCTCTTTATCGCATGGCTTCTTGAGCTAAAAGAGTTGAAGGATCAGCTACAAGAATTTCTGGAACAAGGTTTATTCGCCGAGTGTATCACCATAGGGTGCATCGGTTCTATTTATCGAAGAAGAAGGACGGTAGCATGAGATTATGTATCGATTACCATAAATTAAACAAATCACCATTCATAACCGTTACCTCCACCACGTATTGATGACGTGTTTAATCGACTACAGGGTGTTAAGCACTTTTCCAAGATCGATTTACGATCAGGCTACCATCAGTTGCGAGTGAAAGAGCAGGACATTTCCGAGACTGTCCTTCACACACGTTATGGTCATTATGAATTCGTGGTTATGCCTTTTTGGTCTCACGAATGCCCAGCTATAATTATGTATTTGATAAATCAAATTTTCATAATTGTAAAATTTCGTCATTATGTTGATTGATAACATTCTGATCTTCTCCAAGTCTAGAGAAGAGCATGAAGGTCATCTTCGCATCATGTTACAAATTTCTACGAAAAAAGAAATTGTACATTGAATTTTCCAAGTACGAACTTTGTTTGATTACAATGACACTCTGAATCACATTTTTTCTCATGGTTAGTTTTACCATGACTAAGCTTACGCGTAAAGGAGAGATTCCTACACTAAATTACGTGTTCCAAAGGATCCTACGCTAAGAGAGGTCTAATTTACCGAGACTCGTAGTTTTTTTCCAACTTCTATGTATCCAGGTTCTACAAAATGTACCATGATCTCAAACTATATTTGGTGGAGTAGTGCGAAACAAGATGCAGTTATTTCAGCTATTAGAAAACTTCTAAATAGAAGTGGGACAAGATTTCCATGTATTTTATTACCATACTACCACAGACTCAGAGGAGGGATGATGCTATTGGAGTTGCTACCGACCGTTGACAAGTGTGCGCATTTCCTCCCTATAGGTAAGAATTTTTGCAGTTAACCGGTTGACGGAGATATTTGAACACGAGATTGTACGATTTCACGGTGTTCCGTCAACAATAATATCAGACAGAAATTTACGTTCACGTTCACGTTTACGTTGATGCTCATAATTACGTCTCACATGCGCGATAACGATCTTGTACGCGTTCACGCCCTTATTCCAATTCACGATTTTCTTTTCACGTTCACGTTCATGACATTGTTCACGTTCATGATCGTATTCTATCTCACGATTTACGTTTCACTTTTCATTCTGGAAAGGGCTGCAGAAAACTTGGGAGACCAGACCCAAGTTTAGCACAGCGTTCCATCCTCAGACTGACGCTTCACGTCAAATTTCACGTCTCGTCTCATATCGTTTGGCGTTATCTCCTCGGTTATCACACATCCACGATATGTTTCACATATCACGTTCACGATATGTTTCACGTATCACGTTCATCATATGTTTCATGTATCACATCCACCATATCTCCACGTATCACGTTCACAATTGTTCACGTATCACGTTTACAATTGTTCACGTACTACGTACACAATATGTCTCTCATATCATTACTCAGCGGTTACTAATATCATTCTTTTCATGTTATTTCGTATATTATCATTTCATGTATCTTCTTCATGTTATTTCTTATCCACTCGATCAGATTCGTGAGGATATATCTTACGTTGAGGGACTAGAAACGTTTCCGTATAGTCAAGACAGGGTCATGAACACCAAGATTATTCTTTTCGTCAAGATCCTTTGGAGGAACCGTTCCAAGCTGGAAGCCCTTGGGGAACGGAGGAGTCCATATCGATTTCTTATCCTCATTTCCTTCCATAATACGGACATGTTCTTTTCAGCCACGTCACGTTTCATGTTCTCTTCAGCTACGTCACATCCATGTTCTTTCCAGCCATATCATGTTTCTAATTCGAGGACGAATTATTCTTTTAGAGGGGAAGAGTTTAAAATCTGCATAAAATACATAAAGACAATAAATACACGAAATCACGGATTAATTAAAACTTTATAATTAATTAATACATGAGAAGTATCATGAACATTAATTTAATGCACGAGAAGTATTGCGTATATTATATAAATAATAACAAGTATTTATTTATAATAAATAATGCACGACAAGACTTAACATGAATTTAAAACGCGTATACACGATACACGAGAATTATTTAAAACACGAAAATATAAGATAAGGGGTGTTTTGTGGCCGGCTAAAAAGAAAAGAACAAGAAAGGGGCCAAAGGCCCGTCCCAGCAAACAATTAACTAAACAAACTATTCCATTTCATTCATTTTTTTACAAAAACAAGAAAAATTAAAGGCCCTAGCTAGGGTATGCTAGCCGCCGGCCACCATGGAAAAAGGAAGGAGAAAAGGACGTCTTAATCTCGATCTTGCAGGGTGTTAGTGTTATTCATTTCTCTTTTCCATCTTTTTCGGTAATCATCACATCTAAATCTTTTATTTATATTCCAAGGAATTAATTATAATCAAATGGAATATAATATGAAAACATGGAATCAATAACAAAACATGAAGGTAATCAAGTTTGGTTTGGGTTTCGTGGCATGGAAAACCGAGAACCCCAGTTAGGGTGCTCTGTTATTCCCATATCAATCCATAACACAAGATTCTAGAGAGAGAAATAGAAGAAAAGTAGAGAGAGAAACTAGAGAGATTTGGAAGGTTAAACACTTTAGAGAGAGAAAGTAAAATGGTAACCAACACCCTCTTCCACACATGGAAGAGGGTATATATACCCTAGGCTTGTTGGGACGTGGGCTTTGTGACTTTGGTCGGGCTTGGCTTACACATGGGCTTACGCCCTAACTTAGACAATATTAGCTTAAAGTCCAAGCCCGGTTAACCCGACTAACCTATTACAATACAAGACCATTAACAACTAAGATGACCTATTACATTCTTGTTCGACTATATAAAATATAGGGGTAACAATCTCCCCTAATGTATTGATCATCTTAAAAAGCATAAGATGATTGAGTGAATACATTCTTGTAGAGGAGATATTCCTACTTTGGTCTTGTATCTTTGTCTTGATCTTGTTTGTAACGGCTTTCTTCCTTCATGCTTTTGTGATCTTTATCTTGAGCCTTTGTCATTTGACTTTGAGTGCTTGAGATCTTCAATCTATTCTTGATAGTGTTCATCTTGAGCTCTTGTGACAACATGACCTATTACATTCTTACATTCTTAAGTATCTTGATTATCTCCATCTTGTGCTCTTGTGACTTCTGAATCGACATCGGTTACACAGCTACGCCACCTTCTTGATATGCAACAACATATATAGACACGGATAAAATGGCTTTGAACATTTCATCCTAAGTCGGTAGCGTTTTACCTCCGGTCAGTGAAGACCGTTTAGACGGTATTAGATACCGTACCTGTGATCGGGTAGATTCGATTAAGAATCTCCTTGACAGGGTTTCCCGGCGGTAGAAGCAGTTCTCTTTACTCGACCGTCTCAAAGCAGAGTGCGAACATAAAGAGTAAATCATAAGGATACATTATCCATCTGATTAGAGTCGTCAATTCAGAATTCCTGGAACAAGTTTGATTCAATAGGAATCGCACCATTGTTGCTTTCCAGTTTGTCACAAGCTTGATTCATAGAGAATCTTGTGAGTTACCTACCGCAGTGCTGTTTGATGTTGACACTGGAAGGATTTCCATTCGTCACTGTGAACACTAATGAGAGTCACTCTGAATGTTCTGGCAAGATCACATGGATTTTGCAAAGAAACCTGGAATCAAGTTTGAATCAATTAAGAATCCAAACTTAGTTGCTTTCTAGTTCTCACAAGTTTGATTCGTATAAAATCGCACAAGTTACCTACCATGAGCTTGTTTGATGCTGGCTCAAGCAGGATTTCCATCTTCATTGTGAATCGTATCACTCAGATGTTCTGGCAATATCACAAGGATAATGCGTAGGAATCGATTGTGTCCTAATGAGATGATAAATAGATCTCGTTTTGGCTCTAGACTCAATAAGTGCATTTTGGTAATCGGAGGCTAGAGCAGTCTGCCACCTTTTCAATATTAACTAACTCGGAGTGAGAAAGTCAATAGATACGTGTTGATCTCCGTGACAATGAGACAAGTTTCTTTTGAGAGAAACTCGAATGGCTGGGGAAGGGTTGTGCATCGCATCACTGGGTCCATGACACTTGTCTTCGATAGATGTGTTAACCCGGTTTCTGCCTAAGTTGCATAGAATATTCAACTCCTTCAATGCTTACCAACACGTCATCACTAGCACCTTGTTGTGATTGTTCCAGTGCTAACTTAAGTAATTGGTCTGCATTCAGCTTCATTCAACTCCATCTTTCCTAAGGACAACTATTTCTAGCTATGGAATGTCCTTGGGTAGATCCCTCCAGTCATGGTTGGATCATAGGACTTAGTTTCCTATCCTAAACCACCTTTTGACTCCATTGTTCCATCGTGGACAATAGGTTGTTTTGGGTAAATATCGTAACCATAAACTATTGAAAACCATTCAAAGTGCTTGATAAAAATCAAAACTTTTAACACTTGAAAGTTTTACATTTCCGAAACGCTCCCCCTACACATATGCATCGATATACGAAATGGTTTAGCATGTGAAGGAAAGAGTTGCACTTGAGTCTTTAAGATCACATGTTGCAATATATTACATTTTAATCACATTTTCTCCCCTTATCTCTAATATAAAAACATCATATTAGAGATACCAATTGATTAAAAAATGAAAATTTCTGAAAACCGATTGGGAGAGAAACATGTGTGCACGCATGAATCATGGAACATTAAGTCGGGTTGCTCCCCCTCAACAATATATGTGTGTCTTGAGAAAAAATTTGACAAAATTTTGGAAAAACGACACCACAAAATATGTTGAGGTACGGAGATGAGATGCCTTTTCCGATATAATATATTACATTTGACAATTTCATATCATTTTTGGAATGTGTTGGATACATAAAATATGACAATTTTAGAGATGTACCCCAACAACATTAAAGGCTTGATTTTAAAATGCTCCCCCTCAAAAATTGATCAAAATAACATATGACAATTTTGAGATATAAGAACCACATATGAGGAAGGGAGTGTTGAACACACAATTTTGAAAGATTTAGAAAAATCTTTTGAGAAATTATTGAAAAATTGTGTTCAACGGTTTTAAAATAATTATGATAGAAGACTTCTCTTCTATTGCTTAGGGAAAGCGCACTGAAACGTACACTTCCCTTTCGGGTCCGTTTTTCATGAGCTCAAAACTTTGATTGTTTTGTGACTAGCTCATGACTGAGAAAGATAAATTTTCCGTTGTGAAGGATAAGTTATCAGCCGTGATAAACTTTCCTTTAGTTGAAGTTCGAGTTCTAAGCTGACATTTAATTAGAAGTCATTTTTTCATGAACTTAAAAACGTTGAATGTATTTATGAGAAGCTCATGACCGAGAAGTATGAATTTCTCGTTGAGAAGGATACATTATCGTCTGTGATAAACTTTCCTTAGTTGAGGTCTGAGTCCTAAGCTGTGATGCGCTTAGAAGTCATTATGAGAGAATATCAAGCAACTTCATTTGCCAAAACCTCCAAGTCTTCTGGAGTCATAAACTACATACCAAGACGGAAAACGAGATACTGAAACCAATTTTGTGATAGGGCTTTTGTAAACAAGTCTGCTATCTGGTACTCAGTTCTGGCAAAGTATAATTCCACGAGACTACGTTCCACTTGTTCCTTGATGAAGTGATATCTGACTGTGATGTGCTTGGTACGGGAGTGTTGAACCGGATTGCAAGATATGTCTATGGCCGACTTTGAGTCACACTACATAGGTATTTATCAAAGTGGAAGCCATAATCCGTGAGTTAAGTTCTCATCCAGAGGACTTGAGCACAACACGCGGATAGAGCCACATATTCTGCTTCAGCTGATGAGAGCGAAGTACAATCCTGCTTCTTTAACGACCAGCTCACAAGCTTGTCTTCCCCTAGAAATTGTACGCTACCAGAAGTGCTTTTGCGACTATCAAGGCAACCTGCGTGATCAGAATCTAAAAAAGCTGTTAGATGAAAACCGGTTTCCTTCGGATACTAGAGTCCCATGTGAATGGTATTCTTAAGGCACCGAAAGATCCGTTTTACCTCTTTGAGCTGCTTTTGAGTAGGTCTGGCTTGATATCGTGCACAATAGCATGTGGCATGATGAATATCAGGCCTGCTGGCTGTAAGGTACATAAGTGACCCAATCATACTACGATATCGCGTTTGATCTACGGGATATGAGTACAAGTCAGCGTCTAGGGATTTGGTCGACAATGGTGTACCAACGCGAGCACATGAGGTCATACCATGATTTTTAAGTATCTCTTGAGCATACTTAGCTTGGTTAATGAAGATACCACGTGGGGTTTGATGAATCTGGAGGCCTAAAAAGAATTTTAGCTCCCCCATCATTGACATTTCAAATCTACTATGCATTAATTTTTCAATACGTTTTGAAAGTTTTGGGTTCGTAGAACCAAAAATAATGTCATCAACATAAACTTGCACCAGCAGTATGTCATCCCCATATTTATTAGTAAAGAGAGTAGGATCAATAGAACCTTGGAAAATCCTTTGGAAACCAAGAAGTTTTATAGTTCTTCGTACCATGCCCTTGGAGCTTGTTTAAGTCTATATATAGCCTTCTTAAGACGGTACACTTTGTCAGGATCATGAGGATCGATGAATCCTTCCGGCTGATTCACATACACTTCTTCCTTTAAATGACAGTTGAGAAAAGAAGTTTTAACGTCCATCTGAAAAACCGTGAAGCCCTTATGTGCAGCATAAGCAAGGAATATCCTGACTGCTTCCAAACGAGCGACAGGAGCGAATGATTCATCGTAGTCTATGCCTTCTTGTTGACGGTATCCCTTAACCACAAGACGAGATTTGTTTTTGATGATGGTTTGTTCTTCATCCAGTTTGTTTTCTAGATCCATTTGAAATCTAAAACTTACATCCATAGGGTCTGCCAATAAGTTCCCAAACACTTAGGCGTTTAAACTGATGAATTTCATTTTGCACTGACTCAATCCACGCATGATCAGTCATGGCTTGTTTGATGTTTGTAGGTACAGTTGAACTCACGGTGAGTGCATACATACACACATCGCCAACGGTTTCGAGTTGTCTGTGTGTTTGAACTGGTTGTGAAGGATTTCCAATGACTTGCTCCAATGGATGATCACGTGTCCAATGGTGACTGGATGGATATCGTTGGTAGAATGTATGCATGTTGGACGGATCAACATGTTGAGTAGAAGACTCTCCGACCTCGTGTACCGGTGTAAAGAACGGATTGATAAATTCTTCTTCGTCAGGTTGTGCATCGACTGCTTGATTATTGTTTCCTTCGTCAGCATTGATGGTTGGTGATGTTGGTTGTATGAAAGTTTGTTGAGTTTGTTGAGTATCCAATGGAATAGTCTCTTGAGCAACGGTTGCTGAAGTAGAGGCAGTTGTGTCTTGTTGACTTTATTCGGGTGCATCAGCAGTATTGACAGCGGAAGGCTTTGACACAACTTGATTGTTTCCATAGTAATATTCATCAAACATTAGATCATATAAATCAACCAACTCATTCATTTGTGTCATATCCGTCGAGTCTGTTGTAGGAGTGCTTTCTTGACATTGTTGCACGAGACGTACACTATTTTGTGTAGGTGCCATTGCTGGACATTGAGGTACGGGACTTGAGCTATTATGATCAAGTACCATTTGTGGCAATTCGTCAAAGTTCACATGAATTGTTTCGACAATAATATTTGTTCTCTTGTTGTAAACTCGATATCCTTTTGACAATGTAGCATACCCCACAAAAATACATGCATCACCTTTTTCTTTCATCTTGTCGAGATTGTCACCGTCTTTAAGAATCTCGCATTGTTGGAAATACGTTTTTAGGTATTTAGAAAGGATCGGTCACTCCAAAGATAGATTCAAGTATTGGGCTCGTGATCCAATATGTAAACATATAGCCCACCAGAGCCCACATATAGGATGGCTATATAAACCCCCTCCTAGCATGTTAGGAGGGATTGAACACCCCGTTATTTTATTCATTCTATCTTTCTTCCCTTTTATCTCCTTTCTCTCTCTAGTTCTTTCTTTTCTATCTCTGCTTTAGATAATAAAACACTTGCTAAATCCTAAGAAACTTTGGACCTACAATTGGTATCAGAGCTTTGGTTGATTCTTAGGATTTACGTGTTTTTATCTGTTGATTTAGTGGTAAAAATTTTCTCCTTTCACAATTTTTTCTCGTCTATCTCTTACTTTCAGTTCTATTGATTCGGATTTTCATTCACAGTTTTTTTATCAATATTTTCACCTTTATCAGTTTTATCATAAGTTTCAGTTTTTTTATCACAAGTTTCAGTCATAACTCTTTTGTTCTTGTTGGTAAAAGTGATACAGTCATAACTCTTTATCATTTTTTTTTGTTTTATCTCGATGCAGTTTTTTATATACTTTGTCATATCAAGATAATCTTTTGTCTCCATCTGTATTACTATTGTCTTCTTGCAACTGTATCTGGTTATCAATTTTTATTGTTTCTATCATACTTTTGTCCAATCGGGTGTAATATTTTGATATTCTGATAAGATAGCAAAGTTCAGTATCCGGATCGTAAGAACCAGGTTTGTACATTCCGATCGCAATAACCCTAGGTTCTACTTTGCGATCACTTATTCCGATAACCTTTATTCCGACGTGGATTGCGATCGTACTTTGCGATCGTGGATTGCGACGGGATTAAGGAACATTGCGACGTAACTCTATCCGCATTCCGATCGTCACATTGCGATGGAAATATAGATATTACGATGGTGAGTGTTTTGAATATTTCGATGGAAAATTCGATATTGCGATGGTGAGTATTTTGAAATTGCGATGGAGTCTGTTGGTATTGCGATGGGATGTGTGAGTATTGCCATAGAATGGTTGTATATTGCGATACATGTTTGATTGATATTGCGATGACTTTCTATATTACAATATAACCAAAGTTTAAACTCAACTAACTGACCAACGATTAAGACTCGAACTCGAAATCCACACAGACTCGACCCACAAGAACTCCAAGACTCTCTCGACTTGACTCTCGACTCACTCCTATCTCGACTGACACCAAAATACCACACTCACTCTCAATTGTTAAACACATCCTCGACTAATATCACTCGACCCAAGACTCGACAGTTGGTCTTCTACAACCACTTGACCTGATCACTCGATTTTAACTGTCTAACCAACCAAAGAAACCAGAGACTCGACTCAAACCAACGACACCCGACTCACCCATCAACAAAATTCATACCCTCGTCTAACACTGACTCAGCAAAAGACAAGACTCGACACACCCACAATAGACCCAGACTTTCGACTCATCTCTCGACCAACCACACAACACTCAACACATTTTGAAATCAACACACTCACTCCTTAAAAATATTTGTGGTCACTCTCTCGACAAACACACTCATTTTTTTCGATTTAGTCCAAAATCAAGCACATGCATAAACAATCAAACCAATACCTACCTGAGACCCATGATTGGATCTTGAAGCCTTGAATACTGCGGTTCATCTTGAAAATGTTCGATTTGCAACGGGGGGATCAACGTGTGAGTTTTGTTCTTGGCAGCATGTTTGAGATGTGTTAGGAGAGATAAAGTTATAGGACGGAGGTTACTATGTTGGAAAAGCGGTTGTGTGTTTTGAGGTTAGAGAGATTAAGTTTCAAATGACCTAATATTTAGGAGTATTATATATCCGAATTTTTTAGTTTGGACTGAGTTAGTGGTTCATATAATTGGCCATGTCTTGTTTCCATGTGTGATACACGTTTTCTTCTTGTCACTTATAGGTATAAAAGTTAATCTCTGTATCCTTAGTATTTCCTAGTCGGTGATCCATCTATTTTTTTTAGTTTGTTACATAGTAATTGGCTAATTTCTAGTGGACATCGTTATGACTTATGGGTATACTATTTCTTGATTATTAATCGTCGGTATCCACGTGTTAGATACGTTCATTGATATTGGGTTTTATTTCAACAACAGTTTGCTATATTCTTAGTTGGGCCGAGAATATATATTTGAATTGGGGCTGAATTGATTTACGGGTATTGTTATTGGAAAGACTCGGGTCATTTTTTATATTTTGAATTTAAAGTGGTTATACGACAAAGAAATTTTTATTGCTTTGGTCTACTAAGGAGTTGGACTTTAGACAAATTTCGAGGATTTTAAGCTCCAGTTTATTTTATCAACATTTGAGCCGGCAAACATTATTGAGCCGAGAAAAGAGTTATATAATCAATCAAGGATTTTTAAGAGTTATTTACGGATCTTTAGTTTCTTCACGAATTGTTAAATTCCGAAAACAACCACACTTATCTTTCATCAAACTTCAATGGAATCGTTGAGTTCGACATTTCAAGAGGGAGAATCGAGTCACATGAAAGTTAGAGCTAGAGATAACAGAATGACTTCATTTCGACTACTTCGGTCCCATCTGTCGAACATTTTTCTACTTAAAGAAGGAAGCGGATTTGTGACACTCTTTGGTCAAGATCGTCATATATTCATGGAATCGATACTCATCATCTTGAACCAACTAACCGAGCACCTCCACAATGAAGACTTTAATCACTATGCATCGGTACTTGCATATAAGGCTCTTGTGACACAACTCACGCCTTTCCTCCATTTCAATATCATCAAGTCTGAAAGTTCAGTGATTTGCCAGTCATTTCTTCGAGATACACATACCGAGCTTCAAGTTTTCCGTGGTACACTATTGAAACTCATGGCATCGGTATCGTCTTTAGTTTATGAAAGATCTCGATTACAACAAACGTATGATAATGGAGTGCAAGCATTTACGATGCAAGAGCAATATGATCATACGGTTGACAACTTGGAGCCTAAAGATGGCAAGAGCATGAAATCGTGAGGAAAGCATGATACAAGAAGCATGTCAGGTACAAATAATATTCTTCATATGTTGTCTGAAATGAATGCACTAATTAACAATCCTCCTAATTGTTTTACGACGGCTTCTTTAACCAATTCTGTTTCTAGGACTGAAGAGCTTGAAACAATTTTAGCTCAACAATCCAAAGAGCTTGAGGATGCAAAAATTGAATTTTCAAAGAAAACGGACAAATTTGAAAAGTATTTTGAATAACTTGAAAAGTCAAATGTTATTCTTGAACGAAAATTGGATCAAACAATTCTGGATTCTAAAGCTGAAAAGGATAATCTTTTGAAATAAATTAAGTTGCTTGAATCTAAGTTGGCATCCCAAGATGAATTGCTCAAAGAGAATGAGACTTTAAAGGCTCAAGTACAGGAAAAGGTCTTTGCTATAGCTGCGTTGAAAAACGAATTGAGAAAAACTAAAGGATCTAGTGTGGATACTAAGCTTGAAAAACCATCAATCTTGGGGAAACCGCCTCAAATTCAGTCTGTTAGACAACCGACTGCATTTAGATCCGAGTGACCAAAATCCTCTAGAACGCGGTTTGCCTCCCAAGTTGATATGGTTCATCTTTCTAGACAAATCACTCCACTATCTAGGCCCAATGTGACTAAAACAGCTTCTGCAAGACCTAATCACATGATTGCCTCTAGTCTCCCTAGACATAGTCCAAAGAACACGTCTCAAACTAGTTCAAATGACGTTCACCATACATTTGGTCTAAGGGAAGCTAAGCTAAAGACACAAGTAAGAGATAGGAATTTCAAACCTAGTCAGATGCCTTCTAGTTTACCCAACACTGATAACTGTAGCATGTCACTTCCTAGGAGCATCAATCAATCATCTAGGAATTCTAGATCTTACTCGGACATTAAATATGCTACTTGTAATACATGTAGGAAATATGTCTTTAAAGCCAATCATGATTCTTGTATCAAGAAATTACTTAATGAGGTAAACTCCCGTGCTAGACTTAAATCCCAGTGGGTAGCTAAAATCAAACACATTGGTAAAATGTGGCGCCCCACTGGTAGAACTTTCACTATTGTTGGAAACGAGTGCCCTTTAACTAGGATAGTCTCTGATTCTACTATGACTACTAGGGAGGAAATTGAAGAGGATGACACATCACTTAAGCCTGAACTTAAGGTTTTCTATAAAATGAAACGTTTGCCAACTAAGACAAGTGAATCATCTCCTCAGGTCACCTCTGGCACAAGTAAGGCCAACTGTGAACCCCCACATGGTTCTAAAATAGATATCGCTAACCCACATAAAAGCATCCAATTTTCTAATGAAAATGCATGTACCAAAGTTAACATTCAACAAGCACACAGCGTTCCAATCGTTGTATACCATACAATTAAGGACACTCTCAGAGTTTGGTTACTGAATAAGCTGATATCTAAGAAACAAGTGTCTCAGGGGATTTGCAGCTAAGCTTACAGTGTATAATGACATATAGTCACACCACAGACTGTAACTCGTTCATCAAAGAAAGGAAAGTTTATCACCGATGATAAACTTATCCTCAAAAACGAGAAATTAAAATTTTCTCGGACACGAGCTTACATTTAAACTATTCAAAGGTTTTAAGCTCGTGTATATGGTTCATATTCAAATCACAGTCTTTGACCCGAACTTCAGAGATAGGGAAGTTTTCTCGTCAATGATAACTTACCCTCAAAACGAGAAATTAAGTTTTCTCGCACACGAGCTTACACTAAAACTATTAAACGGTTTAAGCTCGTGTATATGGTTCATTGTTACATGTAAGACAATGACCCGTTCTTCAAATATGGGAAAGTTTATCGCCGATGATAAACTTATCCTCACAACGAGAAATTAATTTTTCTCAGGCATGAGCTTATATTAAAAACATTCAAAGTTTTTAAGCTCATGCACTATGGCGTATAATTATATTTCAGATTATGCCCCGGACTTCAAAAATGGAAAGTTTATCACCGATGATAAACTTATCCTCCCAACGAGAAATTAAGTTTTCTCGGGCATGAGCTAAAATTAAAAACATTCGAAGTTTTTAAGATCATGCACAATAACATAAAGTTAAATATCAGACTGTAACTCGGATTTAATTTTAGGATAACTTATCTTTAAAGATAACTTATCCTCGTAACGGGAAATTAAATTTTCTCGGTCATGAGCTTGTATTAAAACATTCCAAGTTTTAAGCTCAGAAAGGAAAGTCTGTCTTTTTAATAAGAGAACTTTTCCTCATAACGAGAAATTCATCTTTCTCGATCATGAGCTCTACGTTAAAACATTCAAAGTTTTTCAAGCTCATGAAAACGACTTCTAAGTAAATGTCAGCTTAGAACTCGCTCTTCAGTTAAAAGGAAAGTTTATCGCCGATGGTAACTTATCCTTAACAACGGAAATTTTACAACTTCTCAGACTTGAGCTTGTTTTGTAAGATATTCAACATCTTAAGCTCAAGTAATTGGTTTTCAAAACTTTGAACATAATTTTTCGCGAATTTCTCAAAAGGTTTTTCTAAATATTTCAAAATTGTGTGTTCAAAAAATGTTTTGATAAAAAGAACATGTCTTCAGTAATCGATAATATTTATGAACCTAGAAATGTCGTTCAATAATGACACGGGGTTGTAAACAAACTTTGAGCAGAAGTTCAAATGATTTAAAACATGTTCAAAATGGCTTGCTATTATTTCAGATAGTAACCCGATTTCATACTCAAGTCAAGCATTTCACCGAAAAGCTTTGACTCAACAACGAGAATTAATTTTCTCGGGCATGGTTTACTTTATAACCATGTAAGGGATTGTGTTTACGTAATAACACAATCTAACACGAATATATGTACATGTCAGTGCATTTATTTTTTAAAAGAAGAGAAATCTTGTTTTTATGAAGTTATCATCTCCACCAACCGTAGCAATTTACAACTGATATCTACATACTAGACGATGCGACTACTCAAACGGCGACTACAACTCTTTCAATAGAACACGGGTCAACAATTGAGGGGGAGCAATTGTCCAGCATTCAAAATCTTTGACGCTGAAAGTGCCGAGTTCACATATTGGTGTCAAGACAACGATATCAATCGTACACATGGAGTCAAGAGATAACTTTAGACGTGATGCGGCGACCAACATTCGTGAACAAGAACCATGTGCTTCTTTCATATGATGTTCTCCATCATTCAGGTCCAACCTCATAAATCGCTAATCTTGTGAATACATTATCATATATGATCTTTGCATGTTATAAGTACCTTTCACTTGTGTTTAAAAGGTACTTCATTCACGTTTCAAGTACACCCTCATTAATTTGAGGGGGAGCTTGTGTAAAGCATGAAGATAATTGGATTTGCATTTTTCTTCCCAAATTTTCTTAAAACTTTATTAAATCAATTGATATTAAAAACATCGATTGGGTTAATATTTTTAATATGGGGGAGAGAATGTGATTTAATAATGAGATCAATCATGTTAATGGTTTGACTTAATGTGCTGGCTCATCCTGACATGTGCGAAATGTTTTCGAATATCGTGGCATATGTTAAGGGGGAGCAAAATGGATTTGGCTGTCAAAATGGATTTCATGGTGACATATACTTACCCACAACATATCTATTCACGACAGTGACAATTGTGGTGACATAAGGATGGTAGGATAGGTTAAGTCCAATGATTCTTCTAAAACTGGAGGAATCTTCCCAAGGACATTCCATAGCTAGAAATCGTAGTCCTTAGGAAAGATGGAGAAAGATTGTGAACGTAGCTTAATGCCGACCAAGTACTTAAGTTAGCACTGGATCTTTAACACCCCCAAATTTACACGCAGCGGAATACATCTTTGGGTGCTAAACAATGATACAAAAACACATAATTTATAAAGAACGACTCGAAAAGAGACGTTTCAATTTCATCGTTCCCAAAACATTTGTCAGAGTAGCGTAGTCCCAAGAAATCGTAACCAAAGTACAACCAAAACAAAAGATTTAAAGTTTTTTGAACAAAAGGAACGACAAACATTCAAATAGTTTATATTACAAAAGCAGTGCACAACATCATTCTCGTGGCTTCCAAGCTTCACACTTCCTGATTACCTGAAATACATGTGAGAAAATCATCAGCAAAAATGTCGAGTGAATATATAGGTTTATATAATCATTTTGAACACAAGCAAGACTATAAATTTGTAGCATACTTGAAGGCAACAAACATCAAATAATAATTTGCATCAACAATAATAATTGTATATAGCATAAATCGCAATAAGCTCATGGAACCGAGCCCTTAAACACTTCCTTTAGAGGTCTGATAAGACAGGAATTTATTAATTGTCATTACCTCCAGATTATTGGTACATTGTCGTATACCTGACTTCTCAATACAATATGCTCAAACAGTGTGGAGGTCGAGCCTAAGCTTCTATGACAAGTCCACACAAACTGAACCGAGGCGGCTTCCCCCAAATATCTATTAATTGTACTAGCGGCTAGCCCATCATAAGCTAGTTAACGGTCCAAAATTGAGGCTTTAACAAAGGCAATCACTTAATGCAATTTAAAGGCAACCACGGGTCCATTCATAGAAGGACAAGCATACCATAAAAATCTTGTGTTCTAAGTTTACAAAATATGTATTCCCCCTCGCGGGTTATAAAAATATTTGAATGGGCTCAAACGAGGCTATCGACTCACCTTATGTAGTAGAAGTAGTTGAAGACGATCGCCGACGATAGTAAATGCCCGATAAATACGACAACCGCAACCTAGCAAATAAGGTGCGTACATTAATAATAGACTCGAGAAATAAATCATACATAACAACATCAAACTCAAACTCATAAAACCACAATACACTCGAGAGTAAACGATATAAATAACTTCATTATACTTTACTACTCATTTACTTTACCATTTTACACTTTTAACAAAGTCTGCCGGCACATACTACATGTACTAGCTTATTTAACCCTTTTTAAACTTGTCAACCGTTTATGAAACGACTCGATAAACTAACTTACTATATATAGAAAGTCCTCCTAGAATTTTATCAAATGAAATTACTTTTAAAGTCCTTTACCCGACTCATTTTCAAACTACAAAAATCCGGACAGATTTACATTAATTTTTCATACAACCGTTTTAACTTATTTAAACGACTCCGTTTACAAAACCGACACTCGGGTTTTAAATTAAACTCAACCTCTAAGGTAAACAACTCATTATCAGTAGGTTACATATTTCAAAACTTCCATTTAAAGTCCCCGAGATTCGGTCCAAATATCGACAACAGCTATATGTAGTGTCGATACTCGTCTCCCGGTACACGATCAATCAAAACATCATAACTTCGCGCTCGTTTGAAGCTAGAAGCTCCACCTTATATGAAATAGAAGCTAATAAAATTATATACAACTCTAGGCTATAAGTTAATCCATTTTCAGAACATAAAAATTCGGATTTTACAGTTTACTTACTGTTATAAAATGACTACCAAAATCTTGTACAAAATCAACTTTTTGATCAAAACCAACCATAGAAATGTTTATTCCTATACCCTAACATCAACATATATGAACCATAACATCTAAATAATCATCAAAATTAAAACCTTTGAATCAAAATGAAGTTTTTAACAAAATTCTTGCAACAATCACCATTGATCATGGCAAGAACACCATGCATGATCATGGTTTCTACCTACCACCATCAAAAAAATAAAAATGCCTTGCATGTAAGAATTTTTCATACCAAAATGATCCTTGATCAATTTTAAGAGTGGTTCTATGATTAGTTTTGATTAGATCATCCTTAAATTCAAGTTAAAATTGTTTGAAGTTTGGTTTTGGTAGGGTGGTGGTGTTTCGGCAATATAGAAAGAGAAAGAGAGGATGAGAAAAAATTTTGAGTGGAATTTGTGTGTGTGTGTGTGTGTGTGTGTGTTTGTTTAAGCTTTTTATATAGTGGTTGAGGGACCTTGGTTGCAATATGGCAATAGTTGTGGTTCAAAATGAAAATAGTTGGCTAAAAAGCGGGAAATAATTATTAGTCAATTTTGAAAATATTTATGGGGCTCGGGTTTCGTAAAAATACTTTTTAAAAGTTTAAACGCACACGAAAAATAATAATATAACGACTCGATACGTAATTAAAACGATATCGTCGAAAGTATTAAATATCGAAACAATCGATAATAAAATATAAAATTTTGGGCATCCGTCGATATCGTGATCACTAGTAGTCCTCGTTGCTCGACAGAATATTCAAATAAAATATTAAATATCGGTTTCAACTTAAACCGTTAAACATAATAATATTTAACGTCATAAATACTTCAAAAATATTTGAAAAGTAAGATTAAGTAATGACCTTATATTTGTGGGTTTTACATCCTCACCACCTTAGGAGAGCACCGTCCCCGGGGCTTACTTCTCCTTAGGTCCGTCTACGAATAAATGCGGATACTTCTTCTTGAAGTAGTCCTCTCGCTCCTAAGTGTATTCAGGTCCACGTCGGGAATTCCATCGCACTTTCACTATCGGGATCCGACTTTGCTTAAGCCGTTTCACCTCTCGATCCATAATCTCCACCGGTTCCTCAATAAAATGTAGCTTGTCGTCCAGTTGAATCTCCTCAAGTGGAATTATCAAATTCTCGTCCGCCAAACACCTCTTAAGATTAGAAACGTGAAAAGTATTGTGAATAAGACTTAAATTCTCTGGCAATTCCAACTTATATGCCACAGGACCAACTCGATCAATAATCTTGAATGGACCTATATAGGGTGGACTAAGCTTTCCTCGCTTTCCAAATCGAATTACTCCTTTCCAAGGTGATACTTTCAACATAACCATGTCGCTAATATCAAACTCCAATGGTTTTCTCCTCTTATCCGCATAACTCTTCTGTCTACTACGAGCTGTCAATAAACGATTCTTGATTTGCAGGATCTTCTCAGTCGTTTCTCTAATCAATTCAGGACCCGTCAATTGACTTTCTCCAACCTCACACCAACCAACTGGTGATCTACACTTTCGCCCGTAAAGTGCTTCAAAAGGCGCAGCCTTAATACTTGCGTGATAACTGTTGTTGTATGAGAACTCCACCAAAGGTAAGTGTCGGTCCCAACTATCTCCAAAGTCTATTACACACTCTCGTAACATATCCTCCAAGGTCTGAATAGTTATTTCACTTTTTCTGTCTGTTTCCGGATGATACGCAGTGCTCAAGTCCAACTGAGTCCCCAAAGCCCCCCTGAAGCGATTTCCAAAACTCAGATGTGAACCGACTATCTCGATCAGAAATAATTGACAAAGGAACTCCATGTCTACAAACAACTTCCTTCAAATACAATCGAGTAAGTTTGTCTAAGTCATCAGTTTTCTTTATCGGCAAGAAATGAGCCGACTTAGTCAACCGATCAACAATCACCTAAATCGTATCATAACCACTAGAAGTTCTCGGAAGTCCCAAAACAAAGTCCATAGTGATCCTCTCCCATTTCCATTATGGAATTTCAGGTTGTTGTAGTAAACCCGAAGGTCTCTTGTGCTCAAACTTCACCTTAGCACATGTCAATCATTTACTAACATAAGTAGAAATGTTAGCCTTCATATTCGGACACCAGTAGCATTTCTTCAAGTGCTGGTACATTTTATCCGATCCTGGGTGAATCGAATATTTAGACTTATGAGATTCATGCATAATTAGATCTCTCAGTCCTCCATACACCGGTAACCATACACGATTCTCAAAATACCGAATTCCGTCATCACGAATTTCGAATATAGGTGTCATCCTTCTACCCAAGTCTTCATTTCTCACATTCTCCTCTTTCATCGCCTTTGTTTGAGCTTTAATTATTCGATTAGATAAATCAGAATAAGTTTTCATAGCTAAAGTTCTAACCCTTTTGGTTATTTCTCTATCCTTCCTACTAAGAGCATCGACAACTACATTCACCTTGCCGGGATGATAGCAAATTTGAATGTCGTAATCACTCAACAATTCTACCCATCTTCTCTGCCTCATATTGAGCTCCTTCTGATCCAAAATATGTTGCAGGCTTTTATGATCGGTATATACCACACTCTTTGTACTGATAGTGTCTCCAAAGTCTAAGAGCAAAGACAACAGCTCCTAATTCCAAATCATGTGTAGTATAATTCTCCTCATGCTTCCTCAATTGACGAGATGCATACGCGATCACTTTCTCCCTTTGCATCAACACAACACCAAAACCCTTACATGACGCGTCGCAATATACCACAATGTTTTCAGCTCCGTCGGGCAAAGCCAAAATTGGTGCAGAACACAACTTCCGCTTCAAAGTTTGGAATGCTTCTTCTTCTGAACCCCACTCATACTTCTTGTTTTTCTGTGTAAGTTTAGTAAGAGGTTTAGAAATTAAAGAGAATCCTTCTATGAATCGCCGGTAGTATCCAGCTAATCCCAAGAATTGTCTAACTTCAGTTGGGGTTGTAGGCCTAGCCCAATCTCTAATAGCTTCAATTTTGGAAGGATCAACATGAACACCACTACTATCTATCACGTGCCCAAGCAATTGGACTGAATCCAACCAAAAATCACACTTGGAAAATTTTGCATACAAGTTCTCCTTCTTCAACAACTCCAAAATAATCCTCAGATTACCTTCATGCTCCTCACGACTTTTGGAATAAATCAGGATATCGTCGATAAATACAATTACAAACTTGTCGATGTATGGTTTACACACACGATTCATTAAGTCCATGAATACCGCAGGTGCGTTTGTTAACCCAAACGGCATCACTTGAAATTCAAAGTGTCCATAACGCGTCCGAAAAGCTGTAATAGGTACGTCCTCCTCTTTAACACGAAGTTGATGATAACCCGACCTAAAGTCGATCTTCAAGTACACACACGAACCTTGAAGTTGATCGAACAAATCATCGATCCTAGGGAGTGGATAACGATTTTTGATAGTTAATTTGTTCAACTCTCGGTAGTCTATGCACATTCTGAATGATCCGTCCTTCTTCTTCACGAATAATACTGGAGCTCCCCAAGGTGACGAACTTGGTCTAATGAACCCCTTCTCCATTAACTCCTTCAACTGATCTGCCAACTCCTTCATCTCATACGGTGCTAAACGATAAGGTGCCCGCGCCACCGGTGCAGCTCCTGGCACTAGATCAATCTTGAATTCGACTTCTCGCTGAGGCGGAAGCCCTGGCAAGTCGTCGGGAAATACTGTTGGAAAATCACGAATAACCGAAACATCTTCCACACGCCTAACCGGTAGTTCTTTCTCCACCACTTGAGCCAAGAACAAGTGACAACCTCTTTCTACATATTTCCTTGCCTTGATACAAGATATCACCGTCAGACGAGATCTACCGACATCACCTTTTACTACTAACACCTTGCCCTTAACCGGTATGTGAACAACTTTCTCCCCACATACAATCACCACATCATGAGCAACCAACCAATGCATACCAACAATCACATCAAACGAACCCAACTCTATCGGCATCAAATCAATTTCAAACAAATGATTTGCTAATTTCAAAGGACACTTCTTAAATATAGTGGTAGTACTAACTAATTGTCCATCAGCTAACTCGACCTCATAACTAGTATTTAGGCTTGTTGGCTCAATATCAATTAAACGATTAAAGAAAGTCCTTATAAAGCTCCTATCAGATCCTGAGTCAAACAACACACTAGCATAACGATGGCTGAGTAAGAACGTACCCGTCACCACATTTGGACCTTGTGCCTGATCAGCATCCTTAACAACATAAACTGCCCCAGCAACTTCACCTGCTTTCTTGTTCTTCCACTTTGGACATTGAGGGCGAATATGATCACGTTCTCCACATTCAAAACAAGTCATGATCGGAATAGCATTCGCTCCAGTGACAGGGACCCTTGTCTTGAATTTCTCCATAACATGCCCAACCTTTCCACATTTAGTGCACCTTGGTGGACAATCACCAAAGTGACAAGCACCACAGCTCTTACATTTATGGGCTGGTCCCCCATGGTCAGCATTATGATTCTTGTTAGTTGCAGCTCTAGCCCCATCATTTCTCTTCTGATTGTACTGCCTATGGCGGTTACTACCCTGATTACCACTATGTGAATTCTCCCATTTCCTTTTACTACCCTCAGCAGCTCTCTCAGTCCTATCTTGAACTTTCTGCCGCATGAGTGTATGAGCTATTCTTACAGTTTTAACAAAGTTCTTGGGTCGAGATGCAGTTGTCTCACCTTTAATGTACCCAAGAAGCCCTTTAATATATTGATCCATCTTTTTCTTCTCAGTAGCAAAAGAATCTGGACACAACAAAACCAACTCATTGAATCGGCTAGTGTACGCAACAATGTTATTATCTTTCAGCTTCAGGTGCCTCAACTCATCCTCCATAGCAGATAACTCTTCTTCTGGACAGAAATCTTCTTTCAGCAACCTTTTAATTTCATCCCAAGGTTTCCTGTTTGCAGCTTCTAAACCAACTGTAGCAACTTGAGTCTTCCACTAGCTTAAAGCTCGATCCTTGAAAGTAGCAACTGCGAACTTAACCTTATTCCTTTCTGAGCAATCACTAATCTCAAATGTTGTTTCTATTTTCTCAATCCACCTGAATAATTCCAGTGCTCCACCAGTTCCTGGAAATGTAATAGGTCCACATTTCATGTATCCAACAAAAGTACACTCCTTAACCGCAGCAGCAGTCTGAACAACCTCATTTGCAGGATTCTCAGCTACAATTGCTCCTCCAACAACTTCTGGTCCAACAGGTTCACCTTCACCTTCAGCACCCGCACCTCCAGACCCACCTGCTCCTTCAGTGTTAACACGTGCAGCTCTATCCGCATCTAATGCTTTCGCTACCTCTTCAGCAACTAGCCTTGCAATGGTATCATTTGTCATTCTCCTAGGTGGCATGATTATGTCATATCACAAATAGAGAAGATAAAATGAATGAGTTAATTGTAATCATGTTATAGTCATATCATGTACAAAATCACTCATCAAATGCATACACATTCTCGATACAAGAATTCACAATCATTATAAGGATCAAAGGAAACTATTATCATAGATCAACAAGGAATGATCTTAAATACAAATAGAGTATAATGACACAAAATAATAGACACTAGTCACGTGGGGATCCACATGGCTTTGTTGACTGTGACTCGCTTGCAGTAGTGGAACATGCTTCTTCCTCATCGAAGACGTAATTTGATGGTGTTAAATTCACAAAATAGGTATAAGGTCATAATAAAATGAAATAGAATAATTTCCAAAATTTTTAAATAAATATAGAAAATCCTTCAAAATAATTATGGGAAAATTCCAGAAATTTATTTAAATAAATCATTAATAAATGATAAACTTTTATCAAAAAGTTTTAACGATATTAATATATATCGATCAGAGATTATAGTATTTATTTATAAATACTTAGCAATAAGGCATACATAATAATGTATACTAAACTTGTAATCCCAGAAGTAGCTTGAACCTGAAGTCACACGAAATCATGTGCACTGACTCTTTGAAAAATAAAAACCGACAGTTATAGTTTAGGTTTTTAGAAAAAGACCTAGTTCTCTATAACTCATGGCTCTGGTACCAATCTTTAACACCCCCAAATTTACACGCAGCGGAATACATCTTTGGGTGCTAAACAATGATACAAAAACACATAATTTATAAAGAACGACTCGAAAAGAGACGTTTCAATTTCATCGTTCCTAAAACATTTGTCAGAGTAGCGTAGTCCCAAGACATCGTAACCAAAGTACAACCAAAACAAAAGATTTAAATTGTTTTGAACAAAAGGAACGACAAACATTCAAAGAGTTTATATTACAAAAGCAGTGCACAACATTATTCACGTGGCTTCCAAGCTTCACACTTCCTGATTACCTGAAATACATTTGAGAAAATCATCAGCAAAAATGCCGAGTGAATCTATAGGTTTATATAATCATTTTGAACACAAGCAAGATTATAAATTTGTGGCATACTTGAAGGAAACAAACATCAAATAATAATTTGCATCAACAATAATAATTGTATATAGCATAAATTGCAATAAGCTCATGGAACCGAGCCCTTAAACACTCCCTTTAGAGGTCTGATAAGACAGGAGATTTATTAATTGTCATTACCTCCAGATTATTGGTACATTGCCGTATACCTGACTTCTCAATACAATATGCTCAAACAGTGTGGAGGCCGGGCCTAAGCTTCTATGACAAGTCCACACAAACTGAACCGGGGCGGCTCCCCCCATAGATCTATTAATTTTACTAGTGGCTAGCCCATCATAAGCTAGTTAACTGTCCAAAATTGAGGCTTTAACAAAGGCAATCACTTAATGCAATTTAAAGGCAACCACGGGTCCATTCATAGAAGGACAAGCATACCATAAAAATCTTGTGTTCAAAGTTTACAAAACATGTATTCCCCCTCGCGGGTTTTAAAAATATTTGAATGAGCTCAAACGAGGCTATAGACTCACCTTATGTAGTAGAAGTAGTTGAGGACGATCGCCGACGATAGTAGATGCCCGATAAATACGACAACCGCAACCTATCAAATAAGGTGCGTACATTAATAATAGACTCGAGAAATAAATCATACATAACAACATCAAACTCAAACTCATAAAACCACAATACACTCGAGAGTAAACGACATATATATCTTCATTATACTTTACTACTCATTTACTTTACCATTTTACACTTTTAACAAAGTATGTCGGCACATACTACATGTACTAGCTTATTTACCCATTTTTAAATTTGTCAACCGTTTATGAAACGACTCGATAAACTAACTTACTATATATAGAAATTCCTCCTACAAGTTTATCAAATGAAATTACTTTTAAAGTACTTTACCCGACTCATTTTCAAACTACAAAAATCCGGACAGATTTGCGTTCATTTTTCATACAACCGTTTTAACTTATTTAAACGACTCCGTTTACAAAACCGACACTCGGGTTTTAAATTAAACTCAACCTCTAAGGTAAACACCTTATTGTCAGTAGGTTGCATATTTCAAAACTACCATTTAAAGTCCCCGAGATTCGATCCAAATATCGATAACAGCTATATGTAGTGTTGATACTCGTCTCCCGGTACACGATCAATCAAAACATCATAACTTCACGCTCGTTTGGACCTAGAAGCTCTACCTTATATCAAATCGAAGCTAATAAAATTATCTACAACCCTAGTCTATAAGTTAAGCCATTTACAAAACATAAAAATTCGGATTTTACAGTTTACTTACTGTTATAAAGTGACTACCAAAATCTTGTACAAAGTCAACTTTTTGATCAAAACCAACCATAGAAATGTTCATTCCTATACCCTAAAATCAACATATATGAACCATAACATCTAAATCATCATCAAAATTAAAACCTTTGAATCAAAATGAAGTTTTTAACAAAATTCTTGCAACAATCACCATTGATCATGGCAAGAACACCATGCATGATCATGGTTTCTACCTACCAACATCAAAAAAATAAAAATGCCTTGCATGTAAGAATTTTTCATACCAAAATGATCCTTGATCAATTCTAAGAGTGGGGCTATGATTAGTTTAGCTTAGATCATCCTCAAATTCAAGTTAAAATTGTTTGAAGTTTGGTTTTGGTAGGGTGGTGGTGTTTAGACAATATAGAGAGAGAAAGAGAGGATGAGAAAATTTTTTGAGTGGAATTTGTGTGTGTGTGTGTGTGTGTTTGTTTAAGCTTTTTATATACTGGTTGAGGGACCTTGGTTGCAATTTGGCAATAGTTTTGGCTTAAAATGAAAATAGTTAGCTAAAAAGCGGGAAATAATTATTAGTCAATTTTGAAAATATTTACGGGGCTCGGGTTTCGTAAAAATACTTTTTAAAAGTTTAAACGCAGACGAAAAATAATAATATAACGACTCGATACGTAATTAAAACGATATCGTCGAAAGTATTAAATATCGAAACGATCGATAATAAAATATAAAATTTTGGGCATCTGTCGGTATCGCGGTCACTAGTAGTCCTCGTTGCTCGTCAAAATATTAAAATAAAATGTTAAATATCGGTTTCAACTTAAACCGTTAAACATAATAATATTTAACGTCATAAATACTTCAAAAATTTTTGAAAAGTAAGATTGAGTAATGACCTTAGTTTTGTGGGTTTTACAGGAAAAATCACAACAAAGTGCTAGTTATGACGTATTGGTAAGCATTGAAGGGGTTGAAGAATGTAAAAGAATTGTAAAGATAAAGGGTGAAAAGAAAGAAGCCCTCCTTACAACTTAGGCAGAAACCGGGTCAACACATATGCTATTGAGATCATTTTTAATGATGCTTGATATTGAAGAAAGACATCATGGACCCAGTGATGCAATGTACAACCCAACCCAGCTAACTCAGATATCTCTCAAAAGGTATTTGTTTTAATCACACGGAGACAACGCATAATCTGTTGATTTATTCACTCCAAATAAATTGGTATTGAAATGGTGGCACTCCTCTCCAGCCTCCGATCACTAAAATCCAAAATGCACGATCGAGTCTTGAGCCATTTGAGATCATCAAATATATCATTAGGACACACTTTAATATTTCCTTGCTTCTTCACACACTGTTAAAAGTAAGAAAGATCTTAAGAGTCCTACGCAAAATCTTGATGATCTTGCCTGAACATCCAAGTAATACGAAAGTATTTACAATGAAGATGGAAATCCTTCTTGAGCGAATATCAAAAAGCTCATGGTAGGTGACGTGTGCGATTCTTTATGAACCAAACTTGTGATAACTGGAAAGCAACAGTGGTTTAACTCTTAAATGAACTTAAACACGTTCCATGCCTCTACGCAATATCTTAGTGATCTTGCCAGAACACTCAGAGTGATACCTTTGTGTTCACAGTGATGAGTGGAAATCCTTCTAGTGTTAACCTCAAACAGCACTTGGTAGGTAAATTTCAAGATTCTATACGAATCTAGCTCGTGACAACTGGAAAACAACGATGGTGTGGTTCTTAATTGAATTTCACTTGTTCCAGGAACATGAATTGACGGCTTCAAATCATGCGGATATTATTATCCAAATGATTCACTCTTTATGTTCACAGTCAGCTTTAGACGGTCGAATAAAGAGAACGGGCTTACCCGCGAAATCTTGTCAAGAAGGTTCTTAATTGAAACTACCTGCCATAAGTACGATATTTTATATCGTCCAACGGTCTTCACCGACCGGAGGTAAAATGCTACCGAATTAGAATGAAATGTTCAAGGCCATTTCATCCGTGTATATGTTTTGTTGCTAACTGTCTTATGCAGCGTAACAAGAAGGTGACATTACGGTGTACAATCCAGAAGAAGTCGTCAACACATGCTTATTCTTTTTGCACTTAATACTTCAACAAATTCAAGAAAGCCTAAAAGTCAAGTCTTCCACTGTATCAAACTCTGAAGCTTTCTAGAATTATTAAGGTAGAAGTATGTGAAACATGAAGTCACGAGGAGGCGAATATCACAAAGTGATGAATGCACAAGGTCAAGGCAAGGAAACATGCTCAAGACTAAAGTCAAAGATCACATCAAGCATATTCATAAGAACAAGATCGAAGACTCAAGCATAGTATGCTAGGTTTAAGATTTTGTAAAATGGTGTGACCTCCCTTAGGGGGAGATTGTTGGAAATACGTTTTTCCAAAGAAAGTCTCGGTCACATCATTGTTAGCATAGATCACGAGCTATAGACTATTTAGGACATTGTAATTTGGAGTGACCTCCCTTAGGGGGAGATTGTTGGAAATACATTTTTACGTATTTAGAAAGGATCGGTCACTCCAAAGATAGATTCAAGTATTTGGGCTCGTGATCCAATATGTAAACATATAGCCCATCAAAGCCCACATGTAGGATGGCTACATAAACCCCCTCCTAGCATGTTAGGAGGGGTTGAACACTTTGTTATTTTATTCATTCCATCTTTCTTCTATTTTCTCTCCTTTCTCTCTCTACCTTTCTCTCTCCAGTTCTTTCTTTTCTATCTCTTCTTTAGATAATCAAACACTTGCTAAATCCTAAGAAACTTTGGACCTACAAGCATAAAGATCCAAATACGTGAAAGAATTTGACAGTCGGTTTCCTGCCATTGATTATGTGGTAAGGTGTCTTTTCATGTCTAGGGATGACGAGAAAATGATTCTGAGTATAACAGCCAGTTGCAATTGCTTCAGCCCAGAATAATAGTGGTAATTTTGAAGCAGAAAGCATTGTTCGAGCTGCCTCAACCAAAGTACGGCTCTGTCTTTCGACAATGCCGTTTTGTTCAGGAGTTCGAGCAATAGAAGTTTGATGTTCGACGCTTTCTTCTTGAAAGTAAGATTGCAAAGTCTTGTTCAAAAATTCAGTACCCCTATCCGTTCTTACGGTTAAGACTTGAGCTTGAAGATTACGTTGTATCATCTTGAGAAAGTTTTTGAGAACCTCTGGTGTTTCATCTTTGGACCTTAAAAAGAAAGTCCATGTGTATCTAGAGTAATCATCAACAATCACGAGAATATACTTTTTCCCGTTAATACTTTCTACACACATGGGACCACATAAATTCATGTGTAGAAGTTCTAATCGTCCTTTTGAGCTTGGGGTAGCCTTTGTTTTGAAAGACCTCCGTTTTGCTTTCCCCAACTCACAAGAAGAACAAAGATGGTCTTTGACGAATTTTAACTTAGGAAGACCGGTCACAATATCATTCTTCGAAAGCAAGTTGATGGTGTCAAAGGTCAGATTTGACAATCGTTGATGCCATAACCATGCTTGAGAGGATTAAGCTTTGGCCATTAAGCAAATTGGATTTGATGAAGATGTAACTTGAAGAGTTAATGTGTAGAGATCAGAGCCACGAGAACCTGTAAGAAGGTCATTCCCATCGTAGTCTTTAACATAGCAAGTAGATTTCTGAAAAGCCACTTCCAAATCCGCATCAAAAAATTGACCAACCGAGAATAAATTGTGATTCAGTCCCTCGACGTAATAAACCCGTTTGATAGTGAGATTTCCTTGAACCAAATCGCCATATCCAAGTATCAGTGCAAACTAATCATTTCCAAACCGCACCGTACCTAGAAACTTCTCCACGAAGTCAATGAGAAGCTTGAGATTTCCTGTCATGTGCTTTGTGCACCCGGAGTCCATTATGAATAGGATGATTTCGACGAGCTGCGGAAGAATTAGAAGACAATGTAGCATTTGACAAATGGGAGCCCTTGATAGAAACGGGTTCCAAAATAGTAGTGGGCCTAGATGCAAAGTCTAGAGGCAAGCTGATATTCCTTGACCCAATCACTAAAGTGGTTAACTTAGGTACCCATTTGTATCCGGGTGGTGTAAATCTCGAATACCCCCAAGTACATGTCCTAATCATTTTCTCATAAAGCTTTTTTACCTGTTTTGTTTACGCAGAGTAGTGGATTCTAACGCACTTAGTTTCTTAAGTGGTTTATCAGTAGATTGGTTCAAAGTTCTTGTGGGTTTACTAGTACTAGTGGACACAAGAATAGGCTTCCTAGTTCTAGCATTCACGCCATTATGATTAAAAGCACAAGCATCATGATTGAAAGTACGAACACATTTTCCACATTTAACAAAAACAAATTCAACATTCGAGGTCTTAGCATTTAAATCCTCATTACATGCGGTTACAGACGTTTTATTAGTAGTGGGGATTACTCCTGTAGAAGAAGACACATGTTGATTAGTTTTCCTAATATTCTGAGGTAACCGCGATGTTCCAGTTTGAGTGGGCTTAGTGTTCATCTTATACATTCCTGGTGCTATCACATTTGTGGTCTTATCGTTTCCTATCTTAGTCAAAGTCTGTGGGGATTGCCCAAAATAGATGATTTAGGGCATTTAACCGCATTCGGTTGACGAATGGTGGATGGTTTACCCAAAACAGACTTTCCTTTCATTTTCTCAATGAGTTTTTGTAGCTCATTGATGGCTATGTCCGTTTCTTGTAGCTGGGCTTTCAAATCATTTATTTTGAAACCTTTTTCATTTAGTTGACGAACCGAAGAAGTTGCCATTTCTTGACACTTTTTATGATTATGAGATTTCTCACCTTTTTCTAAAGCAAGTTCAAGAGAAATGAAGTGTTTCTCAAGTTGGGAAAAACTTTTCGAAAGTTTGTTATATGAATGAATTTGTTTCGAAAGCTCAATTTCAAGATTGTGACATTTCTCGTTCGTTTCTGACACTAGACATGCTACATGACAATATTGATCAAGATCGGTATACACACCAAGTATAGCATTCATATGGTCAGCATAAAAATATTCCTTCGAAAGTCGATCAATTTTGTTAGAAAGTTGGTGTTCTTGTGTCTTTAATTTGGTTTGAAGAAAATGAACTTTATCTTCAAGAGATTTAACATAACTTAAATCAGTTAACATTTCCTCAGTAAGAGCGTTATAAAACATTTCCACATTTTTTGAAAGATCATCAATGGTTGGAACAATGCATTATTGAATGACGACTTCTACTTGTGGGTTAGGTTTAATATTCCAAAAGGTATCCCTAGAAACATTTTCATAGTCGACGACACCTTTGTACAAATTAAAAACCCCTTTTTTTATAAACTCAAATTGCTCAACACTTTTGCTTTTCTCATCCCATTTACGTTTTTCATCCAAAATTCGCTTTTCTAACAAAATTGATTGTTTTATAAACTCCTTTTTAAAGATACTTTCTTTTGTGGTTCATCACTGGGTGGTGGAACACTATTATACATATTTTGTGTTGTCCCATATATTTAGATGAAATAATCACGAATTTATGAAAGAAAATAGAAGAAGAAGATGAATTATAGTGAGAGAAAGTAGAGAGAGAAAATAGAGAGAATTGGTTCGAACTTGGTGATATTAGATTGAGAAGTAAGTGAATAATGAACAACCAACCCTCCTAACATGCTAGGAGGGTAGTATATATTGTCCACCCACATGCGGGCTTTCATGGGCTATATATTGGGTCGGGCTTGTCTTTTGGACTTTAAATTAGTTTAAATCCAAGCCCGTAAACCACGACTAATTAACTACCTATTACAATGTTCTAACTAATGTTACAATAATAACCTATGACCGAGCATTCTTGTTTGACTCAATATTTTTTAGGCTAACAATCTTCCCCAATGTGAGGTCATACCCTTTTGATATTTGGAGATCAATGGAGATTATGAATCTCATCATGAATGAGTCTTGAACGTGTAACAATAGTTTCGTTCCTTCATGTTGTGATCTTTGAGCCTTTGTCATTGTCTTTCGACTTAGTCTTTTATCTTGAGATCTTCAAATCATTCTTGACTTGTCTTTGCCATCTTGCCATCTCGTGTCTTTATCCACATGCTCACACTACTAATTGTTGAATAAGGCTTTGGGCATGAATATGTGGTTTTGAATCTTTGACTTTGCTGAGTATACCGTGACGCCACCTTCTAGAGACAAAACATAGACACAGACTGAATGGCTTTGACATTCATCCTAAATCGGAAGCGTTTTACCTCCGGTCGGTGAAGACCGTTATACACATTAAATACCGTACCTATGATAGGTAGATTCAGTTAAGAATATCCTTGACAGAGTTTCGCGGCTGTACTAGCCGTTCTCTTTACTCGACCGTCTCAAATCAAGACTGCGAACATAAAGAGTGAATCAATTGGATATATATCCGCTTGATTAAAGTCGTCAATTCAAATTCCTGGAACAAGTGTGATTCGTAAAGAATCTTACCATTGTTGCTTTCCAGTTGACACAAGCTTGATTCATAAGAATCTCACAAGTCACCTACCGTAGCGCTGTTTGATGTTGATGCTAGAAGGATTTCATTCGTCACTGTGAATATTAATGAATATCACTCTGAATTTTCTGGCAAAACCATAAATATATTGCGTAGAAACCTGAAACGAGTTTGAATCAGTTCAGAATCAAACCACTGTTGTTTTTCAGTTTTACACATGTTCAATTCATAAAGAATCTTGCATATGACCTATCGCAGTGCTGTTTGATGTTAACACTAGAAGGATTTCCACTCATCATTGTGAATACTAAGTAGTATCACTCTGAGTGTTCTAGCAATATCACAAGGATATAGCGTAGGACTCTCTTGATCTTCATCCGTGTGTCCTAACGAGATTTGATTGATCTCTTGGCTCTAGACTCGATTTGTGCACTTTTAGTGGTCGGAGGATGGAGCAGATGCCACCTATTCAATATCAACTATCTCGGAGTGAGAAAGTCAATAGAAGTCGTGTTGATCTCTGTGACAATAAAACAAGCTTCTTTTGAGAGAAGCCTGAGTAGCTAGGAAAGGGTTGTGCTTCACATCACTGGGTCCATGATGAGTTGTCTTCATGATGTGTTGACCCGGTTTCTGCCTAAGTTGTATGGAGGGCTTCTTTCTTTAGACCCTTTATCCTTACATTTCTTTTTCATTCTTCAACCCCTTCAATGCTTACCAAGACATCATTAATAGCACCTTGTTGTGATTGTTCCAGTGCTATCATTAGTACTTAGTCGGCATTCAGCTTCGTTCACATTCTACTCCATCTTTCCTAAGGACTTCTAATAATCTATTGGATTGTCCTTGGGAAGATCCCTCCGGTTCTGGTTGGATCATATGACTTAAACCTAACCACCCTTTTGACACCAATAACGTCGTGAATTAAAGATGTTGTGGGTATTTGATCATCACCATGAAAACCACATTAAATTCTAACAAAGTGTTTGAAAAACATTTAACACCTTGCTAGTTATGTCGTTTCAGAAAAACTCCCCCTTCACATGTGCATCGATAATCGAAAGTGTTTCGCACATGTAGGTAAGAGTTAAAGTGCTTGAGTCTTATATAAGATCACTTTTTAATCACATTTTCTCCCCCTATCTCTAATATATAAAATCTTTTGATATTAGAGATACCAAATTTGATTAAAATATATTTTGAAAAATAGTCTTGAAAATCTCCGGGAGAAAGATGTGTTAATCTTTTGCATGAAGTTAAAATGCTCCCCTCAAAAATTGATCCAATGGAATTGTCATTACGAGGATTTGATCCACATTAAACTTTTGAGGATAGGAGTTGTTGAACACATAATTTTTGAAAGATTTTGAATAATCATTGAAAAATTCTTGAAAAAATTGTGTTCAACGCTTTTTGAAAAATCCTATTTCTTTTTGGCGAAGAGGTTTTTCTAATGCATAAACTTGAGTTCATAGACTTTGAATGTCTTGACGAATCCACTCAAGTGTAACAAGATTTAACTTCTTTTGCTAAGGGTAAGGGCACGAAATCGTACACTCCCCCGTGAATATAGTTCCGGGTTGCAATCTGAAAGTGATTACAAGCCATTGTGTTGAGCTCAAAACATGGAATGTTTTGTGACAAGCTCAACCCGTGATAGATTGCTCTACCCGTTGTTTGGAAATATTGTCCAAAATAGACAATTTCCTTTAATTAAAAGAAATGACATGTTTTGAAAAATATTTACAACCTTCATTCGAGATTTATGTACACACCCGTGTCATTATTGAGCGAAACTTCTAGGTACGTCCATATTATCGATACTGAAGGACATGTCGAGAAGAATATTTTTGGATTTTAAAAGATTTTTAATTTTGTGTTTTGTTTTTATATTTTTTATATTTTTGTATTTTGCTTTTTCATAGATATTTGTAGGTTGATGTTTGATAGATAAATCAAGCAGGCACCTTTGCCAGAATCTCCAGGTCTGCTGGAGTCAAACATCTCATACCAATTTGCCTAACGAGGTACTCAAACCTATCTTTCGACAGAGCTTTCATAAACAAGTCGGCTGATTGGTAATCCGTTCCAACAAAGTATAGTTCAACGATACCTCTTTCAAATTTTTCCTTTATGAAGTGGTATTTGACATCGATGTGCTTCGTGCAGGAATGCTATACCGGGTTGCAGGAGATGGCTATGGCTGACTTTGAGTCACAGTACATTGGTATTTTATCAAAGTGGAAGCCATAATCCGTGAGTTGTGTTCTCATTCAAAGAACTTGAGCACAACACGCAGATAGAGACACATACTCTGCTTCGGCTGATGAAAGTGACGTACAATCCTGCTTCTTGGAAGACCATCCCACAAGCTTATCTTGACCTAGAAATTGTGCACCACCAGAAGTACTTTTTCGTGTATCAAGACACCCTGCATGATCAGAATCTAAATAGGCCGTTAGAAAGAAACCGGTTTCCCTCGGATACTAGAGTCCCATGTGAATGGTATTCTTAAGGTACCGAAAGATCCGTTTAACCTCCTTGAGGTGCTTTTCAGTGGGTCGTTCTTGATATCGTGCACAATAACATGTAGCATGATGAATATCAGGTCTACTTGCTGTCAAGTACATGAGGGACCCGATCATGGAACGATATCTCGTTTGATCTATGGGTAATCCCTCCAAATCAGCATCTAGGGATGTGGTTGATAATGGTGTCCCAACGGGGTCACATTATGTCATACCATGCTTTGTGATTATCTCTTGACAATACTTAACTTGGTTAATGAATATACCACTTGGGGATTGGTGAACTTGAATTCCTAGGAAGAATTTTAGTTCGCCCATCATAGACATTTCAAATCTGCTGTGCATTACTTTTTCAAACCATTTTGAAAGTTTTGGGATTGTATACCCGAAAATAATGTCATCAACATAAATCCGCACAACCAAAATGTCATCCCCATATTTATAAGTGAACAAAGTTGAATCAACGGAACCTTTTGAGAAACCTTTGGAGACTAGAAATTTCGAGAGCTCGTCGTACCATGCCCTTGGAGCTTGCTTGAGTCCATATAGTGCTTTGTGGAGACGATACACCTTGTCAGGATAATGAGGATTGATGAATCCTTCTGGATGCGTGACATAGACTTCTTCCTTCAAAGGACCGTTAAGAAACGCCGTCTTTACGTCCATTTGGTAGACAATGAATCCCTTATGTGCAGCATAAGCAAGAAAAATCCTGACCGCTTCCATTCGAGCTACTGGTGCAAATGATTCTTCAAAATCAATACCCTCTTTCTGTCCATACCCTTTAGCCACTAGCCTAGATTTATTCTTGATGATTGTGTTCTCTTCATCCATCTTGTTTTTCCAGATCCATCGAAGATTTAATGGTGTTACATCGTATGGTCTGTCAACAAGTTCCCAGACTTTAAGTCTTTCAAATTGTTGAAGTTCATCCGTCATCGATTCAATCCAAACATGATCAGCCATGGCTTCTTTAATGTTTTCCGGTTCAGCTGAACTCACTACAAGTGCGAACATACAAACATCGCCATCGGTGTGAAGCTGTCGTCTTGTACGAACGGGCTGTGAAGGGTTTCCAATTACATGAACCAAAGGATGATCTCGGGTCCAATGATGTGTTGAAGGATGTCGTTGATAGAATGTATGCATATTTGACGGATCAACATGGCGAGTAGAAGACTCTCCAGTTTCATGTACCGGTGTACCAAAAGGGTTGATAAATTCGTCTTCGTCAGATAATGCATCGTCTGCTTGATTTGTGTTCTCTGGAGCAATGACAGTAGTTGTGGATGTTGTACGATCGATTGATGAAGTGATATTCTGAGGAGGTAAATCTGCAGCAACCGGTGTTGAAGTAGATGAAGTTGTATCCTTTTGTTGACGATGATTGGTATCATCATTCTTATCATGAGTGACAGCGGAAGACTTCGATACAACTTGTTTCTCCCCAGTGAAATATTCATCATACATTGGTCCATATAACATTTCCAACTCTTCAATTGTCGTGTCGACTGTCATATCAGCTCTAGGAACATTTTCTGGAACCAGCTTTGAACTTGACGGTTCATTGCTGTGGTCTTGAGTTCCGAGTTTCGTGCGGTTGTGAACGGAAGTCGTTTCTCTTTGTGGATCGAGACTTAAACTGTTTTATTCAAGTGCCATTTCTTGCAATTCATCAAATTTGATATGAATAGTATCGACTATCAATTTTGTTCTCTTGTTGTACACTCTGTATCCCTTAGACTGAGTTGCATATCCCACAAGAATACATGCATCACCTTTCTCTTTTAGCTTATCCAAATTTTCACCATCTCGAATAATGTAACAAGTACATCCAAAAACATGAAGGTGTTTGAGTGAAGGTTTTTGATCATGAATTATATGATATGGTGTCTTTTCGTGTCTTGGGATAATTAAGGAACAGTTTTGTGTGTAGCATGCGGTTGACACGGCTTCGGCCCAAAAGTATACTAGAAGTTTTGAAGGGATAATAATGTTCGAGCAGCCTCAACTAAAGTACGGTTTCGTCTTTCAACAACGCCGTTTTGTTCGGGTGTTCGGGCAATAGATGTTTAATGTTCAATTCCTTCGGCTTCAAAACAGTTTCTCAGTTTTGAATTCAAAAATTCTGTACCTTTGTCAGTACGAACCACTTTGACTTGAGCTTGAAGACCATGTTGTATCAGTTTAAAAAAGCTGATGATAACTTCGGGTGATTCATCCTTAGACCTCAATAAGTGGGTCCATGTGTACCTTGAGTAATCATCGACAATTACCAGAATATATTTCTTTCCATTGATACTATGAACACGCATGGGACCACACAGATCCATATGAAGAAGATCTAACCGTCCTTTAGAGCTTGGTGTAGTCTTTGTTTTGAAGCTACTTCGTTTAGCTTTACAAAGCTCACAAGAAGAACAAATATGATCTTTGATGAATTTCAAACTAGGAAGGCCTCTCACAATATCTTTCTTAAAAGAAAGTTGATGGTATCAAAATTAAGATGAGATAAACGTTGATGCCATAACCATGCCTGAGTCGTTGAAGCTTTACCCATGAAGCAAATTAGAGTTGATGAAGTTGTGTCTTGAAGTGAAATTGTGTAAAGATCAGTACCCCGTGTACCGGTAAGTAAGTCATTCCCATCATAATCATGAACAAAACATGTCTTCTTTCTGAAAGCAACCTCCAAATCCGCATCACAGAATTGACCAACCGAGAAAAGATTGTGATTGAGCCCTTCGACGTAGTATACCCTTTTGATTGTAATATTCCCCTGAACCAAATCTCCATATCCTAGGATCGGTGAAAATTGATCATTTCCGAATCGGACCGTACCTAGGAACTTCTCCACGAAGTTCATTAGAAGCTTGAGATTCCCCGTCATGTGCTTCGTGCATCCGGAGTCCAGTATGAAGAGAATTATTTGTATCACCTTATCGATTGGCTCAGTGTCAAAGATAGGGCCATTGTCATCTTCAGTGACTTTGAGAACTTCTTCAACCTTTGCCATGTACGAGTAATGTGTATCGAGTTATTGATCAGAATCTTCATCATCAGTGTCATGAAGCATTGCTCCTTCCTCAACTGACAATTTAACCCCTACTTCCATCTTCTTGCATAGCAACATCTTTTCCTTGTGATAGCTGGAGTCTCTAACCCTTTTCGGCTTCCTGCATTCCTTTGCCATATGCCCATAACCTTGGCAATTAAAACATTGAATCCCACTTTGCTGAACCACTTGACTTCCAACAGTTTCCCTATTCCCAGTAGCAGCAGCAATCCTCTGAGTATCATACTTGGCAGTTTGTCGATCATACCTTGCAGAACCCTCAACATGTGTTGGATTATGTCGATCATACCTAGGAGGAGTTTCACCATGTCGACGTGTGTCATACCTTGGAGGAATCTCAACATATCGGTTCTTTGTGTTAGATGATGTGCGAAGATTGTTGTTGGTGGGTTTGTATATTTTCTTGTAAGTCTTCATTATGAAAGCAATTTGTTGTTTCATCTCTCGATTCTTTTGAGCTTGGTCTTCATCACTATCTTCTTCAGATGATGACTCAGATAGTGGTGATGGTGCTCTTGGTACTTTACCTCTAGATCTTGTGGATGATGAAGACTTAGATGATGTGGAATATCTTGGTGAAGATGATGTAGTGGAATATGGCTTAGGAGCACGAGAGGGATGATCTTGAACATGTTGAGTGGTAGTAACTAAAGCAAGTGGATTAGTCGTCTTTGCAACACGTTCAGCTCGAGTCTCATTAGCTTCATTCTGAAATTGCTTCAAGATATCAAAGAGTCGATGATATGAGACCTCGTCTAACTTTTCTTGTTGTTTCACTAAAGTGACGAATCGTGTCCACTCGGGTTGAAGTTGTTGAAGAAATTGAACATTAACTTGCATGGTGGAGACTTGCAGGTTATATCTTATCATGTCATTCATCATCTTATAAAACCTGGAGTAGTAAGAGTCAATTGATTCTCCATCCCTTGAAGTAAACTTGCCAAAATTCCAAAACAAGTTTGTTTTGACATCTTGTTTGTTGAGTGATTCTCCTTGTTGCAAGCGTTCAATAGCAGTCCACATTTCATGTGTTGTAGGGCATGTATCAACCATGGAGTATATATCATCTCCAATCCCACTTAAAACCATATAGATGGCTTCCTTTTCCGCATCATGCCAAGCACAATTTTCAAGTGTGAGATCGGCTCTTGTTTCATCATGTTCACTTACAGGTATTGGATCAGTAGTATCTGTGGGTGGTCTTGGGGGAATTGAGATCTTCTTGAATATATATGGTCCATGAGTAATACATTTCCTCAAGGCATCACCATTAGGTCTTGTATCATGGTATCGTATGAAACGTGATTGCCATTGAGCATACCGACCAGACACAAGCATTGGTGGTCTCTCTTTGTTACCCGCTACCATTATGTTGTTGTTCGTCACACGATATTCGGCAGTAGAATCCATCTCAATATTCTTTGAAATGATGAAGTGAATATGGATCTTAAGTAGATTTTTTGTGATTGTTGTTGTGGTTAAAATTCTGAAAAGTGCAGTTTTTCTTCAGTCCGACAATAAATTCCCCAGTCCAACAAAACGGTAGACCAAAAAATTTTGTAATCGCCAAATTTTGAAATCGAGCTAGAAATGTCCTAAAACTAGTATGAAAAAAATTTGAATTTACTTGACGGAAAAATTTTTAACCCTTTTTTTTTTAATTTTCGTGTAAATGATATTTCGAAACTAGTCTAGATGGTGGCTAAATCTAAAAAATACTCGAACAAAATTTGGCTAAACAGATCTCAATATCCTATCGCAATGTTGTCCCATCGCAATGTTGTCCCATCGCAATGTCTGTCGCAATGTCTGTCGCAATGTCTGTCGCAATAACCCTGTCGCAATAACCCCTGTCGCAATGTATCTCAATCGTACTAGTGAATCGCAATCTCAATCGGAATATCCAATCGCAATGACAGTCGTAATATCCAATCGCAATAACAGCCAATCGCAATCTCGATCTGAATCCAATCGCAACCTTCAATCGCAATGACAGCCAATCGCAATCTCAATCTGAATATGAATCGCAAAGAGAAACCCTTTTCCTTTGCGATGGTTTCCAATCGCAATAAGGGGATGTTCCGAGATTTTTGCTAAAAAATGAGATTTTTGGCCAGAAATCAGTGATTTTAACCAATCCAAAGCAACCAAATCCATACCACAAATATGTAGGAGATTTAGATCAATATTTAGAGCATGGAAAACACACAAAAAATTGAATTCGTGAGATGAGATAGAGATTAAATCTTACGAATCAAATAAAAAACACAACCAATCACATATCTACCCCATGGCGATTGATACCAATTGTTGTCCCATATATTTAGATAAATAATCATGAATTTATGAAAGAAAATAGAAGAAGAAGATGAATTCTAGTGAGAGAAAGTAGAGAGAGAATTGGTTGGAACTTGGTGATATTAGATTGAGAAGTAAGTGAATAATGAACAACCAACCCTCCTAACATGCTAAGAGGGTAGTATATATAGTCCACCCACATGCGGGCTTTCATGGGCTATATATTGGGTCGGGCTTGTCTTTTGGACTTTAAATTAGTTTAAATCCAAGCCCGTAAACCACGACTAATTAACTACCTATTACAACGTTCTAACTAATGTTACAATAATAACCTATGACCGAGCATTCTTGTTTGACTCAATATTTTTGAGGCTAACATTTTGTTCTTTTGAAAGTTCTTTTCGAGGGACAAACTTAATATGATTGTTAGAATTAGAAAGGTTTATCAAATTACTTAAGTTCGATCAACTTCCTTCTTGATGACGAAGGATTTCGTCGCAGTCAGGGGAAAGCATAAGAGCAAGATTATCAACATAACAAGAGATATCATAAAGACCAGGATTTATAGATTGAACGTTCTTGAGATATTCAGGCTTAACAAAACTCGTTTTCATATTTCTATTGAGCATATTCATAGTTTGAATAAACTGACCCGTTTTGTATACAATGTTGTTTAACGTTTCGACTCTCTTTTCCAAATCAAGAATTTTTTCAATATCCTTTTCTTCACGAGTTTTATAAAGCTCATTTTGTTCTTTATTAACCGACTCTAACTCATCTGGAGTTTATGTAGCAGCAGTTGTTCTTCAAGTTCCGATATCTTTTGTTTTGGCATATGAATTTCGTGTGTTACTTCAGAACAATATTGTTCGTTGAGCACCTTACGTTCATATACTAAACCATTAGATATTGCAACTCGTCGATCAACTTCTTTTACATAATCATACTCTTTAAGCATGTCTATCTCCTCGGCTAAGGATGTGTTTGCTTGCTTCAGAAGTTTATTAGCTTCTTTGTTTTCATTAATTTCACGTTTTAAAGAATCAATAATAGACGCAAGCAAATCACGGTCCTCTTCCGAGTCAGTATCCTGAGTAGCATTTCTGTCATCATTACACATATGCTGTGATTTCGTAGAGATATTGCTATCCTCCGTGTCCATTATATATGTGTTATTGATGCTTTCGGGTTGCTCAGGATGCTATCGTTCATTAGCAAACACATTATAGTTATCATTTGATGGTACCTTTTCAATTGGCTCAGATTCATAGATACGTCCAGAATTGTCAGCAGTCTCTAGAATCACTTCTTGAATCTTTGCCATGTACACATAATGTGCCTCCAACTCTTGATCATCGGCTTCATCATCAGTGTCATCACGCCAGTCAACTTCATCTTCTGGGAGTGGAATTCCTTCTTCTTCTTTCTTACACAACAACATCTTTTCCTTGTGATATCCCGAATCCTTAACCCGTTTTGGCTTCTTACATTCCCTAGCCATGTGACCAAATCCCTTGCAGTTGAAGCATTGAATCCCATTCTTCTGCACAACCGGAGTGCCTACAGTATCTCTAGCCCCAACTTGATTCGGCATCCTCTGATTATCATACCTAGCATCACGATCATACCTAGGTGCATGATCAAGTTCCTTATATCTAACATTGGATGATGTTCTGAGGTTGTTGTTGGTAGGTTTGTAGATCTTCTTATAAGTTGTGGTGAGTAAAGACATGAGTTCTTCAGTCTTCTTGTCCCTTGAAGTTTGTTCATCATCACTGTCTCCGTCTGACTCGGTGTCATACTTTGGAGGTGGAGTGGGGACAATTGCTTTTGCTTTGTTTCTAGCAATATCTAGAGGTTTTGTGGATGAGCTTGATGACCTTGAGGAATGTGTAGGTGGTTGTTGATGGGGAACGGTTTTTGTTGAAGTAGCAGCCACAAAAGCAATAGAGTTCGCAGATCGTTCTACCTTTTCAGCCCTAAGTTCGTTCACTTCATTCTGATGTTGTTTCAATATATCATAAAGTTTGTGGTAAGATATAGTCTTGATATCCTCCCTTTGTTTGACCAAAGTCAACAAACCTTTGCCATTCCGGTTTGAGTTGAAGTAAAAACTGAACATTGGCATGATGATTGGAGATGGTACACTGGTTTCTGACAAGCTCATTCATCATTTTGTAGAATCTTGAGTAATAAGAGTCAATGGATTCACCATCTTCGGGTGTGAATTTTCCAAACTCTCAAAGTAGATTAGTCTCGAGATCTTGAACATTTATCGACTCACCTTGCTTCAATCGATTAATTGCATTCCACATTTCCATAGCATTAGGACATGCAACAACCATGGAATAGATATCGTTATCAATCCCAGTAGGTATGTAGTTAACAACATCGGCTTCAGCTTGGAGGAGTTTCTTTTTCTCAGCAGGACATGTGTCGAAATCCTCCATAGCTCGTGTAGTTGATGAAGTACCATCCTCTGCTTGTGTGGTAATTGGTCTGAATTCAAAAACTAGAGGTGGATTCTCAAGGAAATGACGAAGAGCGGTTCGGGTCTCCTTAGTGTCGAGAAATATAAGGAAACGAGATCTCCACTGAACGTAGCAACTGGCAGTGAGCACAGGTGGATTACTATTGCCACCTTGTTCTAATCGAATTTGATTAGCCGTCGCATTGTTGTTGTTGTTATTAGACATGGTGACTACTTGTGAATGGATGAGGATCTTTGTGGATGTGTTGTGATTTGATTGTGGTTGAAATTCCGATAATTCCAATTTTTTTTCCAAGTCCGACAAAACGGTAAGCCAAAAAATTTTGTATCGCCAAATTTTGAAATTAAGTTAGAAATAGCCAAAAACTAGTAGGGAAAAAATTTGATTTTACTTGACATAAAAATTTTACCTCTTTATTTTTTCTTTTTTTTAATCTTCGTGTAAACTATGTTCCGGGACTAGTCTAGATAGTGGCTAAGTCTAAAAATTACTCGAACAAAATATCCATCGGAATTTCCATCTAAATACATGTCGGAATGTCCATCAGAATACCTATCGGAATGTCCATCGGAATACCTGTCGGAATGTACGTCGGCAAGTTCTATCGGAATACCTGTCGGAAATTACTATCGGAATACCTGTCGGAAATTACTATCAGAATACCTATCGAAATGTCGCTCGGAAAGTTATGTCGGAATACCTATCGGAAAGACCGTCGGAATAACTGATCACCAAACCTATCGGAATACTTGATCGGAATAATGATCGGAATATGTAAACCCTATTCCGATGGAAGATATTGAAAGATCTATCAGAAAGTGAAACCCTTTTCCGATGAAAACCTATCGGAATAGTACCAAATTCCCACTTTTCTTGGACAAAACCCAACCAATTCGAGATTTTACGCCAAAAAATGATCAAAACACCCAAAAATTTTGTGTTTTTAGCCAAAGTGAATATACCAAATCTCTACCACAACGATGTAGAAGATTTGTATCAAGAAAAAATTTGGTTCGGATAATATGGATCAAAATAGGCACGAAAATCAAGAACACAAACACGAATCTTCAATCACCTATCCATTATAGGCTCTTGATACCAAATGTTATTCCCATATCAATCCATAACACAAGATTCTAGAGAGAGAAATAGAAGGAAAGTAGAGAGAGAAACTAGAGAGATTTGGAAGGTTAAACACTTTAGAGAGAGAAAGTAAAAAGGTAACCAACACCCTCTTCCACACATGGAAGAGGGTATATATACCCTAGGCTTGTTGGGCCGTGGGCTTTGTGACTTAGGTCGGACATGGCTTACACTTGGGCTTACGCCCCTAACTTAGACAATATTAGCTTAAAGTCCAAGCCCGGTTAACCCGACTAACCAATTACAATACAAGACCTTTAACGACTAGGATGACCTATTACATTCTTGTTCGACTATATAAAATATAGGGCTAACATGCTCTCGGGTGGTGGTTTTGGCACGGCAGTCGAGACCCACTGACCTAGGTGGGTGGCTTGGCTTAATAGCCGCAACTCTTAACCACCAATGGCTAGCCACGGTGGGAGTTAATGGTCAGGCAGGGTCAATCGAGACCTGGGGTCTCGGTGGGTATGATGTAAAGCCGGTGGGAACCACTGTCTTGGCAGTGGGAACCCCACACAACCGGTGGCAACTCGGCTGGCTAGTGGCTAAGGCCACAACCGCATCACTGGGGGTGTTTGTTTGGCATTAAAGCCGAGACCTTTTGGTCTCGGTTGATGTTGTGTTTAGTGTTGTTTGGCTCGATTATTATTTTATTCGGTTAATTACTTTCGAGCTTATTAACTAAACATGTAAATTAATTTGAACACGGCCATGAATAACTCACGACTTATTTAACCACGACTTATTTATTTTACTTAATAATAATAAGGTTTATTTCACATGGGTACATTAAATGTTAATTCACGAGTATTATTAATTATAGTAATAATCAAGTAATAAATCATGATATACATTATTAGTTAATAATTATTTGTAAAATTTATTATATTAAGGTTAATTGTTAAACATGACTTATTAACATGATAATTATATTATTAACCATGGTCTAATTAATTTAATTAATATGTAATTTAATTATACAATTATCAAGTTTATGGTAAAGTTTTATTAAGATATACACCATGCCTTATTATTAATTAATAAGTACTTTATAAAATCATGCTATATTATTAATTAATAATAAACTATAAGATTATGACATGTTATATTATTTATTAAATAAACTTTAATATATGATCATTTAATAATCCATGACTTATAAAATATGTTCATTAAGCCTCAGCTTATACTATATGCTTCTTAAACAAGCTTATTACCATTTATGGAAACTTTCTATTTTTTGGAAACTTACTATTTATGGAAAACTTACTATTTTTGGAAACTTACTATGGAAACTTACTATGTTTATAAAGTAACTATATATGGAAACCTGCTATTTTTGGAAAGTTACTATATATGAAAACCTGCTATTTTTAGAAAGTTACTACTTATGAAACATCAATTCTAATAACACATAAAACATGTAATACACTAATCAAGAACATATGAAACACTAAGAAATACATGATAAAACATGAAATAGTATAACAAGACATGAACAAGTAAAACAAGTCAGGAACAAGTGAGACAAGCCAAGAACAAGTAAAGTAAACTAGGAATTAGTAAGTTATACATGAACATACAACTCATTCACGTCCTTTATTATGTAGCACCCGTGAAGTCGGAGTAGTATCTTCCGCCTTTCATCTTTCATTCGTTACTAGACATAAGGTATGGATATACTGTCCTTCAGTAAGGACATTCTCTTTCTATGCATGACTAAGATTCCCCATTTGCTGCCATCTATTTCCCCAGTAGTTTACATGTCATAAAACTTTTCAGTAATTTCCATGCTATCATTTTAAGTTGCCTGAGCTATATACATGCATGACCATGTCCACCTAGTTATGGAGGTACCATACCCATGACACATGAGGCACCGGTATCATGACTCTTCTGCGACGAGAGTGATTTCTCACGGCGTCTAATATGAGTGTAATTACTCATATCATTTATATCATAAAACAAACTTAAATTGCATAAAACATATGAATATAGCCTTGTATGTGCATGTTATCTTGTTTCGTGTGTGTAGGTACCAAGATCACAAAAACCGGCAAAGATCGACACGAGTTTGAAGATTCTATCAAGGCCAAAAGTCGGATTCATTTTGTTCACGGATTTATCAAAGTTTATTTGGCCAAGTGGATCCCACATTTGCTTATTGGGCCTGAAAGCCCAATTATGGAAGAAATTTATATACTTTTGGTCAAAAGCCCAACCAAAAGCCCAACCAAAAGCCCAACAACAATAAGAGTATGAGACGTATGGAAGAATTGGGTCCAAAAGCCCAAAGTGTGAAGAATGCATATGAAAAAGTTATATATTACCTTGGGTCAACATTTCAAAAGCCCATGAAGGAAAGTAAGACGGTGGAATGAGTTCATCTATAAACTTTGGTATACGGTCAAAGTCAATAAACAAAAGAAAGAATAAACAAAAAAAGACACGAGAGAGAGAAAAATAATTGGGGAAAAACAATAGCAGATTCAAGAACCCAAATTTTACGGTGAGCAATTGAATCTCACGCTCCCAAATTAATTAGCAAGAATATAGGAGATCAAGGGCCCGTGTATTTTGCAGAGATTCCAGATACAAGGCTACACGTGGACAATCAACACGTCACAGCCTCCTTTTGATTGGTTGATACCAGTGAATACCTGACAAGAGCCAATCACTCAATGCCAAGTCAGCATCAAACTAGCACACTTATGTACACTATAGAAGTATGATAATCTTTGATTTATCAAGAGGGTTGTTGTTTCTAGAGAGAGAAAGTAGTGAGAGAGATGAGAGTAAATATAAATGTATTATGTGAGAAAATAAAACGACCAACACCCCTTTCCATGGTGGAAAGGGGTTTATATACCCAAGTCCCTTATTGGACTTGGACCTCCGGCCTATGAACATGCTCATGTGTCGGGCTAATGTAAACATTAATTAAACTTATACTACGAGCATATAACTATATTGTTGGAGTGACTGAGACTTTCTAAATATGAAAAACGTATTTCCAACAATCTCCCCCAAAGGGAGGTCACTCCAAATTACAAAGTCCTAATCTAGCATGTTAGATCTTCGTTCTTGTGCTCATAGTCCACTTTCTCTTTTCTTCTTTTACTTTTCTTAATTTTTGTGAATATGTATTGAATATCATCAGGCTTTGGCTTAGAACGTGTTCTTTTGGCCTTTCACGTGCAATCTTTGTCTTCTTGTGATGTTCGCCTCTTCGTGACTTCATGTCCCACATACCTATCCTTTGTTGAATTCTTGAAAGTTTTAGAGTTGATACAGCGGAAGACTTTTAGGTCAGACTTTCTTGAATTTGCTAAAATATTTGATGAAGAAGGAATAAGTATGTGAGGACGACTTCAGATGGTACACCGCAACACCACCGTCTTCAAATGCAGCAACATAATAAGACACGAATAAAATGGCTTTGACATTTTATTCTAATTCGGCAGCATTTTACCTCCGGTCGGTGAAGACCGTTGGATGATAATAAATATCGTACTTGTGACAGATAGCTCTAATTAAAGATCTCCTTGACAAGATTTCGCGGGTAAACCCGTTCTCTTTATTCGACCGTCCAAAGCTGACTGCGAACATAAAAAGTGAATCATTAGATTATAAAATCCGCATAATTGAAGCCGTCAATTCATGAATCCTGGAACAAGTGAATTTCAATTAAGATTTTTACCATCGTTTCTTTCCAGTTGTCACGAGCTTGATTTTGATAGAATCTTGCTTGTCACCTACCATAGTGCTGTTTGAGGTTGACACTCGAAGGATTTCCACTCTTCATTGTGAACACTAAAGAGTGTCACTCGGAGTATTCTGGCAAGATCACTTGGATAATGCGTAGAGGCCCTGGAACAAGTTTAATCTTAATTAAGAGTTAAACCATCGTTTCTTTCTAGTTATCACAATATTAGTTCTTAAAGAACCGCACGTGTCACCTACCATGAGCTTGTTTGATGTTGGCTCAAGCAGGGTTCCATCTTCATTGTAATACTTTCGTATCACTCAGATCTTCTGGCAATATTACAAGAAGATTGCGTCGAACTCATAAAAAAATCTTTCTTGTTTTAAAATCGTGTCCTAATGAGACTTTTGATGATCTCGTGGCTCTAGACTCAATAGCATTTTGTTTTGGTGAGCGGAGGCTGGAGAGGATTGCCACCTTTTCAATATCAATTTATTCGGAGTGAATAAACCGATAGATAACGTGTTGAACTCCGTGACATTAAAACAAATATCTTTTGAGAGATATTTGAGTTGGCTGGGAGGGGTTGTGCATCACATCATTGGGTCCATGATACTTTCGTCTTCAAGATGAGTTGACCCGGTTTCTGCCTAAGTTGTAAGGAGGGCTTCTTTCTTTACACCCTTTATCTTTACATTTCTTTTTCATTCTTCAACCCCTTCAATGCTTACCAATACATCATTACTAACACCTTGTTGTGATTGTTCCAGTGCTAGCATCAGTACTTGGTCGGCATTCAGCTTCATTCACAATCCATTCTCCATCTTTCCTAAGGACTTCTATTTTCTAACTATGGAATTCTCCTTGGGATGATTCCTCCGGTTCTGGAAGAATCACTGGACCAATACCTAATCCTACCAACCTTTTGTCACCACATTCATCGTAAGTTAAGTGTGTTTTAGGTAAGTATCCGTCTTCATGAAAAGTTCCTTAAAATCACTGAGGTACTTGTGATATAAATATCAAGAGTTTTTTGTACCATCAGTGTTTTTGTCAACAAAATGCTCCCCCTTAACATATGCGCAGCATATATCAAGTTGGATTTTCTATTAAGCCCTTTTTCATTTTTAGCCAGATATGTTTTACAAGTCTCCTTAATTCCATTTTCTCCCCTTATCCAAAATGTTAACCATTAATGTTTTGGATATTTATTGATTAACCGGTCTTTGGGTTAAAAATGAAATTGGTTGATGGTCGTAGAACATATTAATGCTCCCCCTTAAATTATTGAGTGTTAGTTGTAGTGCTTAAGTATGATATGTTTGAAAGATTTAGAATCTCGTGAGAAATTCTTGAAAAAATTCATACTCTCGCACTACAATATGCCACAAAAGCCTATTATAAACATATTCACATATTCACAATATAAATTTATATGGAGTTGACCTGAGAGAAAACGATCCATATTAAATAGATCGTTCCGTAAGCCTGTGGTGCGCTCCATATGATCTTCCACCTACGAATCGTTCCAGGCTTCGTATCAACCGCCGCTTCCTTAATGTTTCCTCGACCTTCTTAATCATGTACCTAGCACCTTTCATGCATTGGTCTGTCCATCTGTACTTAACTGATGGAAGCGGTAGTCCGACATTGGGAACAGTCAGGTCATCACGAACGTGTTTGAGTGTTCCATCAATGAATTTATGCAGTTAGGAAAATCTCATGAATTGCGTGACTCCTGTATCGTTCTGATAAAATATCCCTGCTTCCGGTTTCACAGTCCCCATGTATGGCAATTTGTCTCTTTGGTATTGACTGAGTGGAGTTGTATGAGGACGTTGCAAGTTTAGCTTCTGTTGGTAACTCTCCACACCAAGTTGAAAGTTTTGATGACGATCCTTCGAGTAAACTGGCGAAGATTTGAACTTAATGCAATTACCATGTCAAGAGATAAGTGATCGCCTTTTTCTTGAGCCAGTATCAGTAGAAGATCTTCAATGTCTTCAAGGCAAAGGTACTGGAGGTCACTTTCATCGATTTTGTATTCTTTTTCATCGGTGCATTTGGAACGAATGACATTCAAATAGTCATAACCAAATACAGCATGAGTGGTGGCTTCTTGTATGCTTTTAATTCTACGATCTGATTGAACAGGATAACTTGGTTGTGTAGGATGGAAGTGGTTGTAAGCTAACCTCTTCTTTGTATTCCAGTGAGAAGTTCCAAGTACTGTGTGAGGATCGTAAATTTTTAGCAATTTCTTTCGCCATTGAGCATCAGGTACTTTGTCTTTAATCCAAAGTATATTCTCTAGATTTATAGCCTTGACCATGGTGAGTGATGTAGCATATTTTTTCGCGCCGTTTTCTAGATACTAGAGATCATGACAGACAAAATATTCCATTGGAATAGTTTTAGAACCGGCACTGACTGTAGGTGTGAGAGGCTGTAACACTGGAGTCTGAATCCCGGAAGTCGTCGCTTTCATGGCCTTTGCAAGCTCATTGTTGTGATATTCAGCCTCATTGTTGTTGATCTTCATGGTATCAAAGAAATCCACATCTACCGCTGACATTTTGAGAAGATCTGGAGTCATAGTGGTTTTCCCGTGAGTATACATAAGGAGATCCGAAAAATCGATTGGATTGTCGAGGAATTTAGTCAGCTCGATTTCTTTTGCCATTGAGAAAGGATGTTGTGGTGCGGCATTGGTAATCCATTGTTTCTCCTATACAGTCTCGTATATGACGAGAGATTCATCAAAAGTCGGTTCTGGTATATTTAAGTCTTCGACTTCCATGTCAGAGTAATGCTGATCCGTTGTAGGAGGTGGAGAGTGGGGTATAGTAGAATCATGTTCATGCATAGACACCAAGGGTTCGTCTTCATGCATAGACACTTGGGGTTCGTCTTCATGCATAGACACTTGAGGTTCGTCTTCATGCATGGGTTCTGCATGTGGTGTAGGAGAAACAATAGTAGTAACCAGTGCACTGGACATACCTGTGTCTTTAGTTTGAGATTATCTGGAGATGAATGTACCATGGAGCTTCTTTTGACGATTTTCTCTATTGCCATCATCACTTGTTAGTGATATGTATGGTGAATCCTCCTTGCTTGTAGTAGTGGTTTCATTATCTCTTTCATCTTCTTCTTGTTCACTCTCCGTTGGTTCTGCATCCACATCCTTTTCTTTGGTTCTAGTACCACTTTCTTCATCTTCTTCAACACCCTTCTTAGACTCCTTATTCTCTTCACCCTGCTTTGACTCTTCTACAGTTTTATCCGTATTCTCACCTTTATCACTCTTTCCCATACCATTCCCATCATTATTATCATCATCATCATCATCCTCATCCCCATCATCCTCATTTTTATCCTCATCGTCATCATTTTTACCATAATATCCATCTTTATCCTCATTTCGATTATCCTCATTTACTGCGTTCTCGACATCGTCTTCATCTTCATCTTCATTCTCAGTCTCTTCATCATCTTCAGGTGTATCTTGAATGATGGTCTTTTTGAGATAATGCAGAAGTTTGCGTTTTGTCTTTGTTGTCTCAGAGCCCATATTGATCAATCGAGTTTCTAACAATTTCATTAATTGAAGATCAGATAAACCTGTTGTGAGTAGAGTTGGGAGCTATTGATCAACATATGACTTCACTTCACGTTGAATGATGTTGGTCATGTGTTCATCAATGGAATTGATAAAAGCAACATTTTCTTTGTCACGTGCATCCTTTTCTTTAAGAAGCTTTTTATGCTGACTTTTAAGTTTTAGACTCGTCACTTTGCTGTTCTCTGAGGGCTTGATCAAGTATCCTTCCATTCAGCAAGTCAATTTGTTTTGCCCGATCATCCAATTGTTTTTTAAGGTTCTGAATAAGTGGATTATTGACCGTGAGAAATGGATTGGAGGTGGATGATACTTGTTGTACAGTAGTTGATGGAGGAGGTGTAACCACAAGTGTTAGTGAGGTTGTGGATGATACAGGTTGTTCGAGGATTGGTGACGATGTTGTTATAGTCACTTGGGCGGTGTTTGGTACTTGTTGTGAGATGATTGGTGGCGGTGTTGGTTCAGTCATTGGGGCGGTAGTTGGTACAGGTTGTTCAACGAGTTCAGGTGTGGGAGTTGGTGTGATGACATTGGTGATGACTAGGGGGTAAATAGTGGAATGGTAGTTGTTGTAACTGAAGTTATAGAACGTCCACCATATTCTCATTCGTCGAGGGATCAGTATTCGTGACTTCGACGCCTTCCTCTTCAAAATTAAGATATTTCATAACATCATCAGAACCAGAAGTAGACTTACTTTGGAGTTGAGTTCCTGGAATGAGAGTTGCATGAGCATCTTCTGAAATGATAGTGCAAGTTGGTGCCGGTAATGATGTTGTGATATTGACATCATGGTACAATGTGTTTATTTCTATGTTGTCACTGCCACCACCCTCTTCACTATGTTCACGACTTTCAAAGTTGAATGTACCAACATCTTCATCATTAGGATCTTCATAAAAGAAAATATCGTCATCAGGTTTGCCAAATTCATCTAAGTCATCAGCTGGTGTGGAGCCTGAACCTTTTGATTTCGTGAAAGCCTCTTCTCTGCTCTTTCTTAGTATGAGACGCAGCTGTTTGTCTTGAGAGATATTTTCTTGAGATGGTTCGTCTTGATCAACACGTTTTTCTTTACCTTTGTGCTTCTTTGCCTTTCTTATCAGCTGTTGCTCTTCTTCTTCGTCATCAGTCTTCATCATCTTCATCACTGAGGTGCTCTTTCCCTTTGCTTTTCACTTTGGGTGAAGAAGTCTTTTGACGCTTGGCAACCCGTTTCTTTCGTTAACCTGTTTGCTTATCAGAAGGATCGGCGTTTGCTCTTTTCATTTGTGCTTCAATGTCTCTGAGCATCCTTTTGTATGGTTCACTGTCCTTAATTCCTTCATTGATTAGTACATTGGGCACTAGAGCATGACGTAGTGAATATTTTGTAGAATGATTATCAGCAGACATAGTGTCCAGCACATAGTCTCTGTCTTGGGTATGGTCAAGCTATGTTAATGGCGGCAAGATTATAACAACGTGTGTGTGTTGCGATGAAAAAGAAAAACAAGGGGGGGTTATTTGACTTGGTCAAATTTTCAAACCAAATTTTGCAGTATTTGCAATTTGGCCCCCCTTGTTATACAAATGTTTATAAAACTTGTAAAGAAATATCAACATGTATCCCCGAATTCTCTTAATTTGTAAACATTAACACACCACAAACTTTTCTATCATTATGACTTAAAGCATATGATATAACCTAAGGCCAATTCAACTTCCTCATAAGGCGCACATTTCACATAAGGCAAACCATATATCGTGTTGCATTTTTCTGAAAATACTTTTGAAGACCAATTCATTTTCAAAACGATTTGATATTTGCTCCCCCTAAAACGCTGACCGGTTTTCTATTTAAAGAGAGGTAGTCATTGTTTTTAAAGAGACAAATATCCATGAAGACCTTTTTCCGGTTTGTGATTTTATGGAACGATTATGGTGGCAATAAGATTTCTCTTATTTTGACAAAATAAGTGCTCTGAAGCGTACACTAATTTGTGTTAGACCAAGTTATAAAGTAAACTTGATCCCTTACAAGGCTTTAAAGTAAACCTTGCCTGAGAAAATTAATTCCCGTTGTGAGCCAACGTTTTCAAAAGAAATACGTGACTTTAATGCGAAAAGCGGGTTGCAGTAAAAAATAACTACAAGCCACATGGGCATATTTTAAAATATTTACAACTTTTATACGGACTCTATTTATGGCGTTGTGTCAATTTTAATCGACATTTCTAAGGCCGTAAATATTACCGTACTAAAAGACATGCCCGATTTAAAATGAAAAATATTTTTGGATTTTCTGTATTTTATATTTTTTATGGTTTTTATATGTTTTATATTTTTGTATTTTTCTTTTTGTGGTTTAAATATATACGATAATATACAAGATCACGATAAAAGGATACTCTAGAATAGTTTACCACCACTATTCTGCAGATTATTCTTCCAACTCCTTAAGTGTCGCCGGTGAGAATGATTTCATACCCAGCTTTTCGATCAAAAACTCGATACGTCCTCGATCTAAGGCCTTTGTGGATATATCCGCCAGCTGATACTCAGTGTTGACAAAATACAGCTCGATTACTCCATTTTCCACTTGCTCTTTGATAAAGTGGTAGCGTATGTCAATGTGCTTCACCCTGGAGTGTTGAACGTAGTTGTAGCAAAGGGCAATGGCGCTTTTGTTTTCAAATTACATCGGGAGTTTGTTGAATCCAAGACCGTAGTCAGTTAATTGTGATCACATCCAAAGAACTTGAGCATAAAAACCGGACATAGCAATGTATTCAGCCTATGTACTTGATATCGCAACGCTTTTCTGCCTTTTGGATGCCCAACTAATCAGTCTATCTCCAAGGAGTTGCACACTGCCAGAAGTGCTACGTCGAGTATCTTGACACCCAGCATAATCCGTATCTACATATGATATTAGTGCAATAGAGGAATCCTTTGGATACCACAGACCAAGATTATGTGTTCCTTTAAGATACCTAAAGATCCTTTTCACAACATGTAAATGCTTTTCGGTAGGCCGATCCTGATACCGGGCACACATGCATATAGCAAATTGCAAATCCGGCCTGCTAGCAGTCAGATAGAGAAAGGTGCCGATCATTCTACGGTAAAGTTTAGGATCGACAGCAATCCCATCCCTATCCTCATCGAACTTGGATCTCTCCACCATAGGAGTATCCACGGGGTCATAGTTTTCATAATGATAATTTTTCAACGATTCAAGAGCTTATTTGGATTGATTAATAAATATGCCTCTAGGATTTTGAGAAATTTGCAACCCTAAGAAAAATGAAAATTTTCCCATCAACGACATCTTAAAACGTGTGGACATGATTTTCTCAAAATGGTCAGACAGTCTTTGAGTAGTGGCAGCAAATATTATATCGTCAACATAAATTTATACCAGTATCATGTCGTTTTCCTCCTTGAGAATGAATAATGTTGGGTCCACTTTTCCTTTGGAGAAGCCTTCCGGGATGAGATAAGACGATAGGAGATCGTACCACGCACGTGGAGCTTGTTTCAACCCATAAAGAGCCTTCTTGAGCTTGTACACGTGCTTAGGATACTCCGAGTTGACGAATCTGTTCGACTGGCTAACGTAGACATCTTCCCTTAATTCACCATTTAGAAATGCCGTCTTAACATCCATTTGGTAGACGATCATATTCATGTGATCAATATACGCAGGGAATAGTCTAATCTCCTCCAATCGTGCAACAGGAGCAAAGGATTCTTCAAAGTCAATACCCAAAGCTTGTTTGTAACCTCGAGCAACCAATCTAGCTTTGTTCTTTAACACTCCACCTAAGTCGTCGAGTTTAACCTTATATACCCACAACAATGTAAGGATGCCAACGTTGTCGGGTAGAGGAAGTAATTCCCATACTTCAAGACGTTGAAATTCATTAAGTTCCTCTTGCATGGCTTCAATCCAAGATGATTGTTACATGGCTTGTTGCCAAGATGTAGGTTCCTTCTCGCAGAGAAACGCATCAAAGAAGCAATATAATGCGTGCTCTTGTAGTTGATGGTGTGTCAAGACTGGTCGATCGATGTCACCAATAATATTACGGATTGGGTGATCCTTTGTCCATTTCGTGTTGTGGTTTTTAATCCGTGGTGGTATGGAGTAAACGATTGTAGGAGCTTCCTCTGAGGTATACGCACCGTTAGGGTTTTTGGTATTTGTGAACCAAAGAATAGAAGCTCTTGTAGGTGAGCAAGTTCCAAATCATGATCATAATAATCCCCTTCAACATCATTAGGTACGAGTGGGGATGATGATTCGGGTGTAGTTTGAGAATTGGTGGGGGATGGTGCATCTGGTTCAATAGTAACAGTAGATGCATAAGACTAATTTCCATTATCTTAAGCAACAACTTCGGGAATCAGAGCTACTGCTACAGGTGTTGGAGAATCAACACTTGGGGAATCAAAAAATTCATCAAACATAGGTTGAAATAACTCATCCCACTCGGGCCTTGTAGGTGGTGTAAATGATGGAGAATTAGGATTGTTGGGAGTTAATCTGAAACTAATAGTACCGGTTCCAATCTCATGAAGTGTGGGTTCAAAGTTGTGTTGCTTAGAAGCCTTAGCTGTCAGCTCATCAAAATCGACATCCAAAGTTTCTACTATCTTCCCAAGACGACGATTATAAATTCGGAAAGCTTTCTTTGCGGGTGAGTAACCAATGAAAATTCCAATATCAGACTCCGGTTGAAGTTTGCCCAAATTCTCACTATTAGTATTTGGACAACACAGTGCACCAACCACATGAAAAAATGAAATATCGGGTTTATGTCCATGAAGTAGCTCATATGGAGTTTTACCATGGCGCTTACGAATGATGGAGCGGTTTTGGGTATAACATGCGGTTCCCACTGCTTCATCCTATAAGAATAAAGGAGTATTCACATAAATCAACATAGTTCTAGCAGCTTCCATAAGTGTACGGTTACGTCTTTCCACGACACCATTTTGTTGTGGAATGCGAGCAACTGAAGTTTCATGTGAAATAACAACCTCTTCATAATAATCTCGTAGAGTCTGATTAACGAACTCCATTCCATTATCAGTTCGAATGCGGTAAACAATAGCTTTAAGACGCACTTGGATCATCTTTAGAAAAGTAATAATATAATTTGGTACTTGATCCTTGGTGGCTAAGAACTTTACCCATTTAAACCTGGAGAAATCATCCACCATGACGAGGATGTATTTTCTACCACTCACACTAGCCGTACACATTGGCCCGCAAAGATCCATGTGCAAAAGATGTAGTGGTTCTTGGTTGGTGTCTTCAGCTTTTGGTTTGTAAGATTTCGTGGTGCTTTTCCCCAAAGAACACGCGGAACATAAATGATCCTTGTGGAACTTAAGTTTTGGTAGACCACGAACAAGCACGTTTTTGGCCAAATGGTTAATAGCATCAAAGTTAAGATGAGATAACCGGCGATGCCACAACCATGACTTGGTCTTAGATGCTTTGGAAAGAAGGCATACATGAGAGGCGGTCATCATGTTTTGATTGGACAGTGTGTAAAGATTATCCCCTCGAGAACCTTTTAACAAATCATTTCCTACAAGATCACGAATGAAGCAAGTATGTTGTCAAAAAGCAACCTCAAGCTTTAAATCCCAAAATTGTCCCACTGAAAATAAGTTGTGACCAAGTCCCTCCACGTAATATAACCTTGAAATCGTAACATTCCCAATTTGATATTAACCATAACCCATGATCTTCGCAATATGGTCGTTGCCAAATTTAACCGTGCCTAGAAACTTGCTGACGAAAATTCTGAGCATCGAGCGGTCTCCAGACATATGATTTGAGCATCCAGAGTCCAAGTACCAGAGGATGATTTGGACCACCTGAAAATATCACCAGACGAAGACAATGTATCAAAATCTAAATGTTCCTCTGTGTTTGAAGGTACAGATATATTTATCTTAGATTTGCTATCAGAAGAGTTCTTAGGCTTCCAAATTTGCTTCCTAGATGCTGGCTTAGATTCTAGTTGTCTAATATACCGAGGTACTTCTTCACTGGTAGGCACAATAGTGGATGCATACCTAGTTAAAGGGCGCTTTTTCCATTTCTTAGTGCTGGAGTTCCTAGTTAAATGACGCTGAGACCTAACTTCAGTGGATGTGATCCTAGTTAAAGGGCACTTAGTTCCATTTGCAGTAAAGGTCCTACCAGTGGGTTTCCATTGCCAACCAACTTGGGTGAATTTCTTCCCTGTTGGAATCCATTCAAGATTGTTCCTTATGAAATACATTTCATTCACGTGATCAACAAGGCATAAATCATGACGCTGAGAAAACATGCATTCATTACAATTCTAACATCTCAAATTAGAATTTACATTTTGCTTTGTCTTAGCTACATGATTCTTTTTATTTAAAACTGAAATAACATTCCTAGGGTGAACTTCTACTTTCTTCTTCGCAGTCCTACTAGTGGAATGCTTGATCCTATCTTTCTTGTCTTGAGATCCTTTAGCCTTAGTAGACACAATTACTCCTGTAGAAGCCAAGGGAACATTAGTGACAGATTTTGATTTAGCCTTGATAGGTGTAAAACCCGCATGCTTTTACCATGAATAGTATCCTTAAGATCGTACGTACTAGATTAAAACTTTCCTATTATAGCATGATTACGATTACTTGTTAGGATTTTACGTATTACGTACGTGTTAAAACACAATAAGTAGTTACTAGGCACGAGCACGTAATAATTATTTGACAATAGTTAATCTCGAACATGCGATCATGAAATCATGAACGTAATTAAATCACGGACTATTAATAATTACACATATATATTTATTACGAGCGTAAATAAATATATTAGGTCACGGTAATTATTTAACGAGAACACACAAAACGCGAACACAAATAAACACGAACAAACACGTAAAACACGAACACGAGAACACACTTATTAATTAGACACGGAAAATGATCGGGTTACCCCATGTGGGCCCCATATGCCACGAAATTAGGAAGGAAGATGGGCCAAGCCCATCAAATTTACTAAAAGGGGGTTAAGGGGAAAAACACTACTCATTTTTATTTACAGAGGATTTTACAGAAAACCTAAAACTTCTCCTCCTCCTTCTTTTTCTCTTTTGGCCGCCACCCTCAAACACACCAAAGGGGTGTGATTTGATCTTTGATCTTGGAATTATTGCTAGTGTTCGTGTTTGTTCATCGTTCTTTAGTACGCATTCGGTAAATCCTTTAACCCTTTTCTTTTGATTTAATCTTCTAAATAATTAAGAACATGTTATGTTTTTAAATAAAACCTAATTAAATCATAGATCTAACATGATATTGGTTTTGGTATAAATCAAAAAGGGTTGTTTAAGGGGTGTTTGTTCTTGGCCGCGCCTAAACCGAACCCGAGAGGGTCTCGGTTTGGCCATTTGACCACCACCAAGACCATATGGTCCCGGTTGGTTGGTGTGGTTCCCACGGCAGCATCAAGACAAGGGTAACCCCGACTTGGTTCTGGGTATGGTGTTGATTTCATGTCCGGTTCATGGTTCTTAGTCAAGATCCGGTTCACGGTGTATGTTTAGATTTTTATGATCTTATGTTAAAATTAAATTAATAACATGACATGATTAATTTAATAACATGACTTAGGTTATATTAATTATTAAAATCATGAAATTATTAACCTAAGTATTTTTATATTTTAGACTTATAAATTAATTAATTATGTAAAAACCATGGTTATAATTAATTAATTAACATGACTTAGGTTATATTATTAATAAATAATAATACATGTTTTAACCTAAGTATTTAACTTTATTTAATTAAAAACATGTTATACTTTAATTAAATATTTTAAACTATAGTTTATTTTAATTACATGAAATAATTAATAAACTATACCTTATATCATATGACTTAGAAAATAATCATGAAAACACTTAGGCTTATATACTTAGCTTATTTAACCAGCTTATTTCTAATTATGGAAACTTTCTATTTTTAGAAACTTACCTAAATAAGGCAGCTAATCTATTTATGGAAACTTGCTATTTTTTAGAAACTTAATTAAATAAGGCAGCTAATCTATTTATGGAAACTTGCTATTTTTAGAAACTTATTTATTTCAGGCAGCTAATCTATTTATGGAAACTTATTTAATTAGGGCAGCTGATCTATCTATGGAAACTTTCTATTTTTAGAAACTTAACTATTTTAAGCAGTAATTCTATTTTTGGAAACTTTCTATTTTTGGAAACTTTTTATTTTTGGAAACTTTGTATTTTTGGAAACTTTCTATTTTTGGTAACTTTCTATTTTTGGAAACTTTCTATTTTTGGAAACTTTCTATTTTTGGTAACTTTCTGTTTTTGGAAACTTTCTATTTTGGGAAACCTACTATTTTTGGAAAGTTACTTATTATTACACAATAAGTATAATAATACATGAAATACCAGAAATACTTAATCAGAGTAAACAGAACATAAGATAAACACAGTTTAAGGCTTTAAAACAGTAGAACATGATAAGAACACATAAAATATGCTAAGACATGACATAAAACCAGTTACGTATTTAGTAAGCAGATACTTATTCATGTATGTATTTATGTAGCATTAGTGATACGGAAGTAGGATTCCTCTCAGTTCATCTTCTTCGTTCATTGAACGTAAGGTACGAATTCCCGTCCTTTCAGTATGGACATTCTTTCCCTATTAGGATTCCCCGTATGCAGCCAACTGTTTTCCCCAGTATATGTTTTATGTGTTTTTGAATTGCTTATGTTTAATTAGAATACCTAAAGCCATATACATGCATGACCAGTTTCACCTAGTTATGGAGGTACCATAACCATAACATTAGAGGCACTGATGTTATGACTTCACCACGGTGGAGTGATTGCTCGTGGCGTCCCTTCAGCTTTTGGCCATTTATATTATATTTATCATGTGGGGCGTATGGGTGCATCCTAATTACATATTTCAGTCAGGATTTCATGGTGAATGTGGTGTGTGCCTTGCATCCTTCACAAGGAGCTGATCCCTCCTACCCAGAACCAGTATATTAAATTAGAGGCAGCCCCTCTAATTTGCATGATGAGGTCACCCCTCCAAGTATTCATACACGGTGGATTTTCATGACCTATATTGGCTAATGGTAAAATATGTTAAACAGTTTCCATAAGATAAACATAAGGCTATTCAAACTATAAAACCAGTTTTATGAACATGTTCCAGGTTTTCCAGGACTTATACTTTTCCGCTGCTATTAAGTCTTTATTATGCTTAGTCGTTCATACTATGTCTATATCCGTGCACTGAGCGTTTTGCTCAGCCGTTACTTTCCTTTCCATGTCACAAAACGGCAGGTACCCTAGGGAAGACTCGAGCATTTGGAGGACGTGCATAGGATGGAAGCTGCTAGAGACTTCTTTTCCTTTTTGCCTTTATATACTTATGCTTGTTTAGTCTTTCATTTATTTCTTTTGGATTTGTTATGTTTTGGGCTTATGTTTGGGAACCGATGTTTGATTCTGGTTTTCCCTATGGTCATGTATGTTTTAGTACATTTACCTTGCATGCTTTGATGACACGCCATAATTACGCGTGACATTCCATTTATCAAAATGGGGTGTTACAATCATGGTATCAGAGCCAAGGCTTCGACCTGTAGGCTCTAAAACTCGACCTGTGACTAGTGGGTAGTCACCAGGAGCTTCCTAAGCCAACGTTTGTTATTCTACGTATTGATGTTTTCAGCGCATTGTTGCTTTAACCATGATGTTTTCAGCACCTTGAGGTTTTAACCTTGATGTTTTCATCGATATTGTTTTACTAATATGGATGGACAACCGTCATTCATATTTAGTTATGTGTCATTGTTTCATGCATAATGTTCCTCGAGAACTGTGGCTATGTGGACTGAACCCCAGTAGTTCATAATTAGTCACATAAAATTTTTTCTGATAAGTTTTGACATATGAGTTTCATTTATTTATGTTTCATGTATCATTGTTGCAGGGATTATGACTAAGTAATGGTTGGTACAGGACTGGCCCTATTTAGTCGCATGTGCTTTTATCGAAACTTTTAACTTTGGGACCGACCCATAGGCGTCCCCTCGCCATGTCTTTTGTTTTGGGACCGACCCATAGGCGTCCCCTCGCACATATAAAGGTTTTTATAAACTACATTACGCATTCATGCATTGTTTTTCATGCATAAAATTTTTCTCATGATTTTTGGCATAAATTTTTTTTATGTCCCCTCATAAGTTACTATGTTTTTATGTCAAGTATGTTTTCATACTGTCATGGTTAAACTTAGTTTCATGCTGATTATGTTATACACTCCTCCATGTTAAACCGTTTCGTGTTTCTTCATGATAATTCCGTCTTCATGTGGATTATGTCTTACGCCTCATTTGTTATTATGCCTTCATGCAAGACATAGTTGGATTCATTGAATTCTGCTTTCATGATAGTCATGGTTAGTTTTCATTGATCTTGCTTTCAGGCAAATCATCTTAAATTTTGTATGACCACACTTTAACGTTTCTCTATGCAACCAGAATGAGGTATATACTGGCATTGCCAGGTTATCATGATGGTTTTCCTAACCGTTTAACCGATATACTCTCCTTAAATCATGATAAATGATCGACCCCTAACCGATCATTTCATGTGCATTCCACGTGTACTCCACGTACCGTATTTCATGTGTATTACACGTACCTTAATCCATGTGTATTTCGCTTGCAATACTTCACGAGTATTCGCTAGTCGATTCTGAATCACCTCAGGCGTATTTTCAATTTGCTGATATTCTACAAGATTGCTGATGCCGTTCATAACTTGGAGATGTTACTAAAGGTTGATGCTGCTGACGTTCAGAGACGCTACGAGATGCGGATGTTGTTCACAACCTGGAGATCCTACAAGACGAAGACAAAGGCGTCAGAGCAAAGCAATCGAACGAGAAGATGCTTCACCAACAGAAGATTTTCATCAATCATTGTCCCTAATTCTTAGTTACATGTCACACGTCATTCGGCTGTCATTTCAGCCATATGAGTGCAAACCGGTACCAGCCGGCCACTCAGCTGAATAGTTACATGAATCACGGTCATGAGAATGACCGTCATGAAACTGACAGACAAGACGATAGTAACCACTACTATGACGGAACTATCCTAGAAATCGCAATCAAAGCTCCGGCCGCGGACGTGATCAGACATACAAAGGATCAGTAGTCCAACCGATCCGCCAAGTCTGGCATAATAACCTAATATTGTAGTTCTATTGAATTACGTCTCGAGACACATGTCACGACATCACTCAAGACACATATCTCACGTATACTTTCTGAAGACACATGTCAAGACATCAGTCAAAACACATGTCTCACGTATACTTCCTGAAGATACATGTCAATACACCAGTCAAGACATATGTCATGCTTATAGTTCCAAGACACGAGTCAAGACACATGACTCACGTCCAGCTATGGGACATTTCTAAGAAATTCAGGGTACCCTCCAAGGGTATATCCATTTTGTTGTGCCATGTATTAATCAGGCCACAAGAATGTCAATACCATTATCGGCGCATCAGTGAGAACTGTCGCGTTGCTGATGTCACTTTAATTTATTTCACCATATTTCTTATGATTCATGACGATGAAGGACGACATTCCTATTCCCACATATACGAAGGATTTCCTTCAGCTTAATGATGAGATCCAAGCTGCTAACGCATTTCCTCAGACAGACACGAGATGAACTTTATCCTAATTATGGACTATGAACATCACACCATGCTACGATTCATAATTATGTACAGTAATGTTCAGGCTCCTAAATACATTCAGCTTGATTTTCCATCAGGAAAATCTGTACAAATTATCTATGCTTACAAGCATGTGCGTTGTTAGCCATGGTCGCTAAAATTTTCTACCTGTCAGTAAGACACGACTACTTAAGTCCTTTTACGCATAGCCAGTTGATTATTCCAAAATCTTCCCATATATTCCAGAAGAACCTTCAAGGAGAAGGACGGTACCATGAGATTATGTGTCGACTACCATCGGCTTAAACAAATCACCATTCATGACCGTTATTCTCCTCCACGTATTGAGAACATGTCCAATCGACCTTATAGTGTTAATCACTTTTCCAAGATTGAAGTCATGATCATGCTGCCAATAGTGACGAGGGAAAGAGCAGGACATGCCCATGACTGCTATTCGTACACGACTCAGTCATGCTAGATTTATGATTTTGAATTAGTCTCATCAATGCTCCAACGGCATTATAAGAATCAGTTTCCATGAACTCATAGCAAATTCATCAGTGTTTTCATTAAGGATAACCTGATTTCCTTTAAGCCTAGAAGAAGAACAGGAAAACCGTATTGATGAGACTGCATTTATACATGGTCTCATCGTCCAAAACGGCCTTAAAATGCATAAAATATCATAAAATGGACCAAATATATGCTCGTGTTTGTTACTTGTGTATTTTTAGGTACGGATATTGAGGAATTGGCAAAAGAACACAAGAATCAATCAAAAACGAACACGGGAAACGAAGTCGCACAATGAACCGGGCCCAAGTTTGGATTTTGCAAAATTACCCTTGAAGAATTGAAGATTGGCAAAAATGGCCCCTCATCTTTGAAGAACTTGTCACATTTGACCCTCAAAATATCAAATGTACAAGTATAATCCTTAATGTTTGAAGATTGTTCAAGACCAGTCCCTGGAATTTGAAGAATATACACATAAGGCCCTTGGATAAAGTTTATAAAAGTTTTGTGCCACTTTTGACAAGTTGTCAAAAGTTGACAAGGCTAAATAGGGCGCTGACAACTTTTTATTACAACTTGAAAGGAAGTTAATACCTTGGGGACTCAATCTGCCAATTAACCAAACATTCCCAACCAACCAGATCCTGACACATCAGCCCTACCCACCCACCAACCCATAACCATTACCCAAACCCACAACCCACCCATGTCATACCCGGTTTTATTTATTAAGTTGGTCAACCTAGTCAAACCCCACTTAACCCGTTTTTAATTCCCACCAAAACAAAGATTTAAAAAATAAATAACCCAAAAACAAATCAAACGCCCTTAATCCCACAATGAACCCTAATCACCCCCAGGTCTAATCAACCCCAAACCAAAGGGGAATTAGCACAACTTGTGCAGATTATTAATTAAGCATCTCCTCACCAAAACCCCACCCTTGATTTGGTCCCCCCCATCTCCTCACAGCCTCCACGTGTCCTCCCCTGCACCCATCACTTTCCCCCAAACCCTATGTCCCGACAAGATCAATGGTTTGATGCAACTCCTTTGTCCCCGAGGTTAATCCTACGTTCCAAATGCATTCAAACATCACCAACACCAGCTGGATCATCACATGGCACATTTTTGACCCAATTTTCATTCAAATCTTCAAGGGCCTTTTAGGCATTTCAGTTAGCTAGGGTTTAGTCTTCTAGTATGTTCTACTTGTAGTATAAAAGGGATATGAGCCTGTTCATAAGCCCTTGTTCCAGAATTTTAGCTAATCACTTGTAATTCCTTTTTTAAGAAAATAAAGTTTGGTATTTGTGAAATGCAAGAGTAATTCCTTTTATGTTTTTAAAAAGTTTGTGTGTTGTGTTTATGCTAAGTTCTGAGTTCCATTTAAATTGTTAAAGAGTTGTTTGAGTTTTCAAAATTCAAAAGATTTTGAAAAGTGCTTTAATTTTCAGAAAGTTTAAAGGAATTGGAAAGTGAAAGTGGACTGATCCCTTTGATTTTCTGAAGTTTGAGTGTTTTTAAAACGTGTTTAAGAAGGTTTAAAGGTTTTTGGAAGGTTTTAAGAAAGAAAAAAGACAAAATAGAATATGTCCAATATTTGTGTTTTGCTTTGATTTTTCTTAGCAGGTTGATTGTTTGTTGATTCAGTTCAGCACCAACCCCAGTTGGTAAGGAGGTGGTATAGCAACCACAAAGGACCCTGGATGTAAGGTCCTTAGGTAAAAAATACTTTTCCCTTTTAAATTTTCAGAAACTTGTAGTTTATATGATTTGCATGATTATTTGATGATTGTTGTTAATTCTGGTTTGAATTGTGTTATTTTGAGTTGTAATGCATGTTAGATGCTAATTTGATCAGATTGAGTGTGTTTAAAAGAGTTTTGGTTTGAAAAATTTTGAAATCAGAACTTAAAGTGGTGTTTGGATAAGTGTTTTAGCAAGGCAATAATCTTGGTTTGTGGTTTAAAAACGTGTTTAAGTCATTAAAACAGGTTAAGATAGGTTGCTTGCTAGTTGTAGTTTAGTATTGATCAAGTTTTGAAGCAAGGTTGTGAGTTTAAAAGGATATAGATAGCTTAAAATCTGCTTAGGCCTATTTGTGCTTATTTTTCATGATTTTTGTGCTTGATTTTTGAAACCTGTTAAGATATTGGGTGATTCAAGGTCTGATTTGGTTTGCATATTGATTGGTGAGTGTGTATGCTTAATTTGAGCCATTGAAGTTCACTAGATTGCAAGTTATAAGCCTAAACAGTCCCCAGACTTGGAAATTTATATCAGCAACTTGTATGAGCCTTTTGTGTGCTTGAAATTGTGCTTGGTGCTAAGATTTTGTGCTATTTGTGTTATTGTGACTCCCTACACTCAGAAAGAGTGTAGGGGTGCCTTGTGTTCCACAAAAACATCACCAAACAAGTCACAAACCAAGCCCCTCTTGGTTTTTAAGCACAAGTGTGAAAACACACTTGTTCATCAGAAATATCACCAGACCTGGGCACAAATTGCCTTCTAAGTTGCTTAATCTTGGATAATTTTGGATTTGGATTGGTGTTTATTAGCTTATAAAGTTACTGGATTAAGTTTTTAAAAAAAGAAAAAAAAATATAAACACAAAAAGGACGTGGCCAGGACTCGAACCTGCGCCACTCCTCTCACACACATACGCTCTAACCATCTGCCCTAGGGTCTTTGACTGGTAAGAGTTTACAAAGTCAAATACTTAAGGGCGTTTTGGTTTGGGCTTATATAAATAAGCCGTGACCTTTTTGGCTTATTTTAGCTTATTTAGTAAACTTTTTGAGCTTATTTCATTTTTCCTAGGTTTTAAATAGAGTTTAGGATTTTTCTGGGTCAAAGTTTTATTTTTCCTTTTATTTAATTAATTTTTAAGATTATTTTTAGTTTTAAAATTAGAAAGTCCATAAAAAATATTAAACAGTATTATAAAAATACAAAAAAATAGTTTTTAGGTTTTAATTTGTATTTTTGAGGTTTACATGTAAAAAAGTTTTCAAAAACTTTAATTTTTGATTTTATTTAATTTTAGGGTTTTTTGGCAAATTTAAAAATTAATATAAAATTAACTAAAAAGTTTTAGGAACTTTTGTTTACATTTTCTTCTTAGTTAGATTATTTAGGATTTTTGAGAATTTTTTAGAATTTATTTGAGGACTTTTAATTTTTTTGATTATTTTATTATTATTTTATTCATTAAAATAAAAAGTTTTATTTTAATTTCTTTTTCATTTTTCCTAGGTTCTTTATCATTAATTAGGACTTTTCCCATTTGTAGAATAATTTTTAGGCTTTTCAATTAATTTTTAGAATTAATTTAAGATTTAATAGATTTTAATAGTTTTTAGGAGTTTAAAAATAGTTTAATTTGGTTTTAAAATTTTTAAAAATAGTTTCTAGTTTAATTAGGTTATTTTTGAGGTTTACAAATTATAAAATCTTGTTTAGGGCTTTTTAATATTTAAAAGTGATTTTTAGGGCTTTAATTAGCATTAAAAAGTCATTATTAAATTAATTAAAAGGTTTTGGCAAGTTTGGATTTTTTTGTAAACTCTTAGAATATTATTTTGGATTTTATAGTAATTTTTAGGAATTTTTAGGTTAAAATTTTAAATTTTGCACTTTTTCACGTTCTACGACGTAACTTTCTAGTAGTGTTTTTGCCTTATTTTTCTAGTGTTTTTTCGTCTTCGTCGTTTTCTCTTCTTTTCTTCTCATTAATAATCAAAAACATAATCAATCATTCATTACACAACACACGTGCCTCCTCGAGAGAACGAACTCACTTTTAGGGTCATTCACACACGGTTTTCCTAAATCGTCGTGCTTGCTTACCCTATTTTATTGCTCTTTTCCTAAAGGGTATACAAAACTCTACATCAATTTTGGCGCCGCTGCCGGGGAGGCGTGTTGTGTTTTGATTGAACATTGTTGTTTTTCTATATTAGCCATAAATATAATTGTATTAATAGCACTCTATTAATACGTATTATCGTTTTTCGGTTTTTGTGTGAATACTATTACTATATTGTATACGTAGAACAATAAATACACAAGTACTCCAAATACGTGAGCAATCACAACCTTGATTCGGGATTTCATCACTCGATCATTGTATTCGAATCTCAAACCAAAGAAAAAGGCAAAAATAGATAAATACTTTCTTGAAGCTTAATCTTGATAATACAAACTATAAGGTGGGTATAAGGCGGTTGTATTTCACAACCTAAAGGAAAAAGGCTCTTAAGTGCTTAGCGCCGCCTCGTTTCCTCCGCTTGCTTGTGCGTATTTGATTTTGAGAGTGAATCGAGGGTTTTGCCGCCCAAAGTATTACTACATATCATATATATTTTCTTTGTTTCATATTGATTAAACCCTCTTGAACGATTTGGTGTTCCACCATCGTTCTAAAGTCATCGAAGGCGTTCACTCCACGTGATCGTTTTCATTCCTTGAGGCCTTTTTAATCAAGAGATTTGATTAGTGAGGAGATTTGTGGACTCATTGTCTACTTAATATATTCACCAATTCCAAAAAGGTTAATACAATCAAAAACCACAAAAAAATTGAAAAAACACAAAATACCAAAAAGAATCTTCTTTGCTCGCCTTCTCGTTGTACGTGACGTTTATGCAAACTCGCTCTAAAGCTAGACGTGCTCGTAAACGAAGAAACAAATCACTCACTCTTTCTAGTGAGGAGTCTCCTATTGACGAACCCATTGTACGAGAAGAACCTACCATGGCGAATCGAACTATGATGGAGTTACTTCAAGCACCCACCGAGGGTTATGGAGAAGCTATTGTGATTCCCGCAAACCTTGCGGAGAATTTTGAAGTTAAAACGGGTTTGTTGTCGATGATCCAAAACAACAAATTCCGTGGTGATGAGAAGGACAATCCGCACAACCATATCCGCCAATTTAATCGTCTTACCGCCACGTGCAAATTCAAGGATGTCTCGAATGACTCGATTAAGATGATGTTATTTCCGTATTCCTTAGCGGGGCCCGCTAAAATTTGGTTACAGAAAGAGCCACCCAATTCTATATTGACGTGGAAGGATCTCGTTTCGAAGTTCGTGAACCAATTTTTTCCGCCCTCTAAGACTACGCATTTGAAGAACGAGATTTCTAAATTTTCACAAGAATCAAATGAAAGTTTTTCTACGGCTTGGAATAGGTTTAAGGAGATGTTACACGAATGTCCTCATCATGGTTTTTCCGATTTGCACCAAATCGACACGTTTTCCAATGGGCTTAACGATCATGAAAGAGATTATTTAAATGCCGCCGCGGGTGGTAATTTTTTGTGTAAAACGGTTGAAGAAGCTTTGGTCATAATCGAGATTAGGTCTAAGGTTTATAGCCCTCGTCACACACCGAGTGTTGCAAAAAGGGGCTCATCATCGTCTCAAAGTATCAATGCATTACATGATGAAGCAAATGAAGAAAACCGATTTTTCGATAGATTTGCAAACCTTATGTCCCATTGGAAGGCTCAAGAAGCTTCCAACACCGCTTCGGTTAAAGCGGTTGCTAAGAGTTGTATTGCATGTGGTGGAGCTCATGATTTTTCCGAGTGCATTACCGCGGATGGTAACACTTCGAATGCTTATGTAGCCACGGGAACTTATAACCAAATCGGTCAAGGTTCACGTTCAAATCAAGCTCCACAAAATCAAAATGCTAATAACTATCGAAACAGCAATCAAGGTGGAAATTACCAAGGAAATCAAAGGAATTATAACAAAGGTAATTACCAAAGTGGAAATGGGCAAGTTTCTAATCAAAACCAAAACCGTGATTTTCAAACTCCTACTCAAGGTTTTCAAAATGCTCACACTAAAAATTTGCAAGGAGAATTTTTAGATTATGCTAAGGCTAATGATGCTAAGTTTGATAACATGCAACGTGAGATGATTAGCTTAAGATCCGAGTTGAAAAACGAGCTTAAAACCGAACTTGCTAATGAACTTAAAACTCATGCTAATAAAATGGAAGGAAATGTCACACGACTCCAACAAAATCAACAAAAAATGGAGCAAGGACAACATGAGATTAAGCAAGAGTTGTTAAAAGCGGATGCTAGGCAATCTAAGTTTGAAGACCGTATGGCTAAAATGTTTGAAGCTATCATGTGTAAGCCCTCTTCTTCGGGTGGTCTTCCTAGTGATACCATCGTGAACCCGAAAGGAGAATTGAAGGTTATTACTACTCGTAGTGGTAAAACTTTCAAAGAACCCATTTCTCGTCCAAGTACTTCTATGGAGAAGGAAAAAGAGAAAGAACCCGAGGTTGTGGTTGAAAAGGAGCACATTACAAGCCCATGAAGTACCGCTCAAACCACACCTACGGTTGAACCAATACCAATCATGGAACCCGAGATTCCAAGGCCATTGCCTATGCCTAATTTGCCCCAACCCACACCACCTTTACCCTACCCATCAAGACGAGACAAGGAAAAGGTACAAGAACGAAATAATTACCAATTTGAACTCTTTATGAAAATGTTTCGTGACTTGCATTTTAATATAAGTTTTGCCGACGCCTTAGTCATGATGCCTCGATTTGCCGCGAACTTCAAAAGTATGTTGAATAACAAAGAGAAATTGCAAAAATCGTCTAGTTGTTCTTCGGTTTTTCTAAGCCGCATACCTCAAAAGGTCGGTGATCCTGGAAAGTTTTTAATCCCATGTGCTATCCAAGACATGGAAGAATGCTACGCCTTGGCCGATCTTGGTGCTAGTATTAATTTGATGCCTCTTGAGATTTTTAAATCACTCAATCTTCCAAATCTCACTCCTTCAAGAATGTCAATCGAAATGGCCGATCATTCTACGATTCTAGCTTGTGGAGTTGCCGAGGACGTCTTTGTGAAAGTTGGGAAATTCTATTATCCCGTGGACTTCATAGTTGTTGATATTCCTATCGATCCTAAAGTTCCGTTAATTTTAGGTCGATCTTTTTTGGATACCTCGAGAGCACTTATCGATGTGCATGCAAGAAAAATCACTCTTCGTTTCAATGAGGAAGAACTCGTCATTAATGCAACCCAAAACTCCACTCTTTCTCATGTTTATTCGATCACATCTTTGTACAATGTCAATCCCATCAAAAACATGTGTCAAAAGATTTCAAATAGAGTTTTAGGAGTTGAGAAAAATGAAGTTCCGTCCCCTCCGCCGATGGAGGTTAAGAGTGTTAAGCCTATGATTCCAATCTCGAGTGAATCTTCGGATTATGAATACGTTGATCCCGATGGGGAGGTTTTCTTTGTTGACAAAAGATTTGAAAACTTGCCACCACCTAAACCAAAACGCTTTCAAAATGTGAGAATTTTTAGTGTGACTAACATTGTTTTAGATACACCAAATATTTTTGACATAATCAAATCGGGTTTTCACAAAGAGATTTTTAAAGATGAAAAAGGGAAAGATTTTGAATCTAATTTAAAAGATTTTTCTACAATTCTAACTTCGTCATCACCGCGTGTCTTGAGTACTACAAGCTCGTCTTCTCCTTTTGACGATGCTTTGTGTGGACCTAGTGTGGGGGAAGCCCCTTATGTTCCCTCCCCTTTCTCCACCGAGGACGAGATATTTGATCCTGGAATTGCTTATATAGGGAAATCTCGGTCTTCCACCGATGCAATAAATGGAAAATCTTTTCATTTGATTGGTGCGAGTCTACCTCGAGTAGCTCAATGTTTTGCCTTACCTATTGTCCCACCCTTCTATTTCTTCTCTCCTATTTTCTTCTATCCCATTGGGATTTGTGTTGGAGTTGTGTTGTCTCGTCTTTCATCCGAAAACGAGGACGCTATCTTTGACCCCGGTATACGTTTATCGGATTTTTAAAGTACTCCACGTGCTTTTGGGCCTTGTTTATCATGTAAGCCCCACCAAAAATTGACCAAACCATGATTATCCCTAAATGATCACATTTATAGGGATTCGAGTCGAGCTTTTGACTCGGTTATCAAAAACAAGGTGCCTCGTGGGGGAGACCCATGCTTATCCATGTACATATTATTGCTTTCTAATTAGTTTAATGTGAGGGGATTTGTGCCCTTCCAACCTTTGTTCCGTGGTTGTTTGTGCATTGTGTCTTTTAGATCATCATCTTCAGGATTGGAGCCTCTCGTGTTCGTTTCATGGGAGCACTCGATCGTTTGCTTTGGAGGCCTTTCCCAATATCCACATATGATATATCCTTTTATGTTCTAACCTTAGGTTTTTAGCACACTTCATAAACTGCTATTTCTTATTGGTTACACCCTTTCCATGCTAGACTAAGCATTCGACTACGTCTCTACTATGGGGGTGTTTGCACCCCTAGACTCGAAACATTGAGGACAATGTTTAACTTTAGTATGGGGGGGGTGAATAGATACTTGCCTTGCCAAACCTTCACGCTTTCCAAAGTTTATCGTTTTGTTATCGTTTTCTTGCAAAATAAGGCTAAAAATGGCCAAATTTTAAAATTTTTCTCATGTTTCATAAGTGTTTGAAGACACGAATGTAGATTTTCCGATGGCGAGAATAAGAGTAATTTTTGACTCGACCGTGCGTGTTGAGCACTTAGCTTTGATTCCTTAACTACACATTAGGCTAAGTCTCTTAAATGAGGACGAGAAATGATAGAGTTAATTATAAGTTACTATGCTAAACGTAGAGTACTCGTATTCTTTCAAAAACTCATGTGTTCTCGTTGTTTGCTTATTCTCCCTTCGCATGTAAATATTTTTGCTTAATAAATATTGACTTAGCGGTTTAGTTTTGATTGTTGGGTTTCTAGTCTTTTCTAGTAGCTTCCGTGTAATTAAATTGGGAAGACATTAAGGTATCGCCAGCGTCACGGTTTTGAAGTATTGGCAACCCGAATAATCGAAAGCTTCACCCAATAATAAGATTTCAAGTGCTCACCTAAATCTAGCAAACAATTTGAAGCCCCACAAGGCCTAAAATCTATGCAAAATTGAAAGTGAATCAAGCCTTAATCTTCGAAGCTTTAAAGATCCAAAATTCGCTTTAGCGTGAGGATATACGTCTTTGGCTAATAAAACCACCGATGAGGCGGATAATAAAAGGCAAGGCAAGACCGAAGTCATAATAAAAGCTTCATGGCGAAGTTGAATAAAAGATGGAGGTAAACCAAAGATAATAAGGTCCTTCCGTTAGGGGGCGTATAAAAGTCTTGGTAATAAGTCTCATGTTCAAAACCGTTATAAAACCGTGTTTATCGATTCTTCTTGTCAACTTAATTTTTTAACATCGTTGTCTATTAGGAGGGGTTATTGATTTAATGGTCTTAGTTACACCGTTAGGACTCTATTTTTAGACCTAAATCTCTATTATCGCATAAGTCAACAATGTATCCTCGTGATCATTAAGACATAATAAAATATAAGAGATACAACTTAGGAATAATGGGAGAATAAGTACGTGATTAGGGCATATGAGTAGTGTTAGCATTACTAACTTATAATGACAATGATCCCGTTGCACGCTTGGCATGGAATTAAGGTGAAAATCAAGGACGACGAAATTATTTCTAACGAAGCATTCACGTGTTCTTATTCTATGAACCTAAACGTCCCATTTTGCGATGAAAATCATACATTATGTCTAAAACGCAAGTAGTAGTAATTTTAGTGCAATGTAGCTAGTTATCATTTCAATAAAAGTGAATAAAATTAAATTTTGGAGATGCTTTGATACTTTATTCTAGCATTGCGTGAGGGCACGGCAATGGTTTAGTATGGGGGAGTGATGAGACTGCATTTATACATGGTCTCATCGTCCAAAACGGCCTTAAAATGCATAAAATATCATAAAATGGACCAAATATATGCTCGTGTTTGTTACTTGTGTATTTTTAGGTACGGATATGAGAAATTGGCAAAAGAACATAAGAATCAATCAAAAACGAACACGGGAAACAAAGTCGCACAATGAACCGGGCCCAAGTTTGGATTTTGCAAAATTACCCTTGAAGAATTGAAGATTGGCAAAAATGGCCCCTCATCTTTGAAGAACTTGTCACATTTGACCCTCAAAATATCAAATGTACAAGTATAATCCTTAATGTTTGAAGATTGTTCAAGACCAGTCCCTGGAATTTGAAGAATATACACATAAGGCCCTTGGATAAAGTTTATAAAAGTTTTGTGCCACTTTTGACAAGTTGTCAAAAGTTGACAAGGCTAAATAGGGCGCTGACAGCTTTTTATTACAACTTGAAAGGAAGTTAATACCTTGGGGACTCAATCTGCCAATTAACCAAACATTCCCAACCAACCAGATCCTGACACATCAGCCCTACCCACCCACCAACCCATAACCATTACCCAAACCCACAACCCACCCATGTCATACCCGGTTTTATTTATTAAGTTGGTCAACCTAGTCAAACCCCACTTAACCCGTTTTTAATTCCCACCAAAACAAAGATTTAAAAAACAAATAACCCAAAAGCAAATCAAACGCCCTTAATCCCACAATGAACCCTAATCACCCCCAGGTCTAATCAACCCCAAACCAAAGGGGAATTAGCTCAACTTGTGCAGATTATTAATTAAGCATCTCCTCACCAAAACCCCACCCTTGATTTGGTCCCCCCATCACCTCACAGCCTCCACGTGTCCTCCCCTGCACCCATCACTTTCCCCCAAACCCTATGTCCCGACAAGATCAATGGTTTGATGCAACTCCTTTGTCCCGAAGGTTAATCCTACGTTCCAAATGCATTCAAACATCACCAACACCAGCTGGATCATCACATGGCACATTTTTGACCCAATTTTCAGTCAAATCTTCAAGGGCCTTTTAGGCATTTCAGTTAGCTAGGGTTTAGTCTTCTAGTATGTTCTACTTGTAGTATAAAAGGGATATGAGCCTGTTTATAAGCCCTTGTTCCAGAATTTTAGCTAATCACTTGTAATTCCTTTTTTAAGAAAATAAAGTTTGGTATTTGTGAAATGCAAGAGTAATTCATTTTATGTTTTTAAAAAGTTTGTGTGTTGTGTTTATGCTAAGTTCTGAGTTCCATTTAAATTGTTAAAGAGTTGTTTGAGTTTTCAAAATTCAAAAGATTTTGAAAAGTGATTTAATTTTCAGAAAGTTTAAAGGAATTGGAAAGTGAAAGTGGACTGATCCCTTTGATTTTCTGAAGTTTGAGTGTTTTTAAAACGTGTTTAAGAAGGTTTAAAGGTTTTTGGAAGGTTTTAAGAAAGAAAAAAGAGAAAACAGAATATGTCCAATATTTGTGTTTTGCTTTGATTTTTCTTAGCAGGTTGATTGTTTGTTGATTCAGTTCAGCACCAACCCCAGTTGGTAAGGAGGTGGTATAGCAACCACAAAGGACCCTGGATGTAAGGTCCTTAGGTAAAAAATACTTTTCCCTTTTAAATTTTCAGAAACTTGTAGTTTATATGATTTGCATGATTATTTGATGATTGTTGTTAATTCTGGTTTGAATTGTGTTATTTTGAGTTGTAATGCATGTTAGATGCTAATTTGATCAGATTGAGTGTGTTTAAAAGAATTTTGGTTTGAAAAATTTTGAAATCAGAACATAAAGTGGTGTTTGGATAAGTGTTTTAGCAAGGCAATAATCTTGGTTTGTGGTTTAAAAACGTGTTTAAGTCACTAAAACAGGTTAAGATAGGTTGCTTGCTAGTTGTAGTTTAGTATTGATCAAGTTTTGAAGCAAGGTTGTGAGTTTAAAAGGATATAGATAGCTTAAAATCTGCTTAGGCCTATTTGTGCCTATTTTTCATGATTTTTGTGCTTGATTTTTGAAACCTGTTAAGATATTGGGTGATTCAAGGTCTGATTTGGTTTGCATATTGATTGGTGAGTGTGTATGCTTAATTTGAGCCATTGAAGTTCACTAGATTGCAAGTTATAAGCCTAAACAGTCCCCAGACTTGGAAATTTATATCAACAACTTGTATGAGCCTTTTGTGTGCTTGAAATTGTGCTTGGTGCTAAGATTTTGTGCTATTTGTGTTATTGTGACTCCCTACACTCAGAAAGAGTGTAGGGGTGCCTTGTGTTCCACAAAAACATCACCAAACAAGTCACAAACCAAGCCCCTCTTGGTTTTTAAGCACAAGTGTGAAAACACACTTGTTCATCAGAAATATCACCAGACCTGGGCACAAATTGCCTTCTAAGTTGCTTAATCTTGGATAATTTTGGATTTGGATTGGTGTTTATTAGCTTATAAAGTTACTGGATTAAGTTTTTAAAAAAAGAAAAAAAAAATATAAACACAAAAAGGACGTGGCCAGGACTCGAACCTGCGCCACTCCTCTCACACACATACGCTCTAACCATCTGCCCCCTTTAACTAGGATAGTCTCCGATTCTACTAAGACTACTAGGGAGGAAATTGCAAAGGATGATACATCACTTAAGCCTGAACTTAAGATTTTCTATAAAAGGAAACGTTTGCCAACTAAGACAAGTGAATCATCCCTTCAGGCCACCTCTGACACAAGTAAAGCCAACTGTGAACCCCCACGTGCTTCTAAAATAGATATCTCTAACCCATGCAAAAGTATACAAACTCCTAATGAGAATGCAGGTACCAAAGTTGATGTTCCAAAAGAACGAAGTGGTCCAATCGTTGTATACCGTTCAACTAAGGACACTCTCAGAGTTTGGTTGCTGAAGAAGCAGATATCAGAGAAACTAGTATCTCAGGGGATTCATGGTTAAAGCTTACAAGGACTTACAGTCACATAACAGACTGTAACTCGATCTCCAAAGACAGGAAAGTTCATCCCGATGATAAACTTATCCTAAAAACGAGAAATTCATTTTTCTCGGGCATGAGCTTATATAAAAAACATTCCAAGTTTTTAAGCTCATGCATTATGGTTTATCATTAAATATCAGATGGTAACCCGTGCATCAAAGAAAGGAAAGTTTATCGCCGATGATAAATTTATCCTAACAACGAGAAATTAAGTTTTCTCGGGCATGAGCTAAAATTAAAAACATTCGAGGTTTTTAAGCTCATGCACAATGACTTACAGTTAAATGTCAGACTGTAACTCGAACTTAAAATAAAGGAAAGATTATCTTTTATGATAACTTATCCTCTTAACGAGAAATTCACCTTTCTCGGTCATGAGCTTGTATTAAAACATTCGAAGTTTTAAGCTCAGAAAGGAAAGTGTATCTTTTAAATAAGAGAACTTTTCTTCATAACGAGAAATTAACCTTTCTCGGTCATGAGCTTTTCGTTAAAACAGTCAAAGTTTTCAAGCTCATGAAAAACGACTTCTAAGTAAATGTCAGCTTAGGACTCATTCTTCAGTTAAAAGGAAAGTTTATCGCCGATGATAAACTTATCCTTAACAACGAGAAGTTTACAACTTCTCGGACTTGAGCTTTCCTAAGATATTCTAAATCTTAAGCTCAAGTAATTGGTTTTCAAAACTTTGAACACAATTTTTCGAGAATTTCTCTAAAGGTTTTTCTAAATCTTTCAAAATTGTGTGTTCAAAAATGTTTTGATAAAACGAGCATGTCTTCTGGAATCGATAATATTTACGAACCTAGAAATGTCATTCAATAATGACACGGGGTTGTAAATAAAGTTCGAGCAGAAGTTTAAAAGATTTAAAACATGCTCCATATGGTTTGCTATTATTTCAGATAGCAACCCGCTTTTCATAATCAAGTCAAGCATTTCACCGGAAAGCTTTGACTCAACAACGGGAATTAAGTTTCTCGGGGACGTGACGAGGTGACCAACATTCGTGAACAAGAACCATGTGAATCTCTCATATGATGTTCTCCATCATTCAGGTCCTACCTCGTAAATTGTTAATCTTGTGAATTCATTATTATATATGATCTTTGCACGTAATAAATACCTTACACTTGTGTTTAAATGGTATTTAATTTACGTTTCAGCACACCCTCATTAATTTGAGGGGGAGCTTGTGTAACTCATGAAGATAATTGGATTTGCATTTTTCTTCCCAAATTTTCTTAAAAAGCTATTAAATCAATTGATATTAAAAACATCGATTGGGTTAATATTTTTAATATGGGGGAGAAAATGTGATTTAATATGGGATATGATCAATCATAAATGGTTTGACTTAACGTGATAGCTCATCCCGACATGTGCAAAATGTTTTCGGATATCGTGGCATATGTTAAGGGGGAGCAAAATGGATTTGCACTTCAAAATGGATTTCATGGTGACATACACTTACCCAGAACATCTCTATTCACGACGGTGAAGATTGTGGTGACATAAGGATGGTAGGATAGGTTAAAGTCCAATGATTTCTCTAGAACCGGAGGAATCTTCCCAAGGACATTCCATAGCTAGAAATAGTAGTCCTTAGGAAAGATGGAGAAAGATTGTGAACGTAGCTGAATGCCGACCAAGTACTTAAATTAGCACTGGAACAATCACAACAAGGTGCTAGTGATGACGTATTGGTAAGCATTGAAGGGGTTGAAGAATGAAAAAGAATTGTAAAGATAAAGGGTGTAAAGAAAGAAGCCCTCCTTACAACTTTAGGCAGAAACCGGGTCAATACATATGCTATTGAGATCATTTTTGTTAATGATTCTCGATATTGAAGAAAGACATCATGGACCCAGTGATGCAATGCACAACCCTTCCCAGCTAACTCAAATATCTCTCAAAAGGTATTTGTTTTAATCACACGGAGATCAACACATTATCTATTGGTTTATTCACTCCGAATAGACTGGTATTGAAAAGGTGGCACTCCTCTCCAGCCTCCGATCACTAAAAATCCAAAATGCACGATCGAGTCTAGAGCCATTTGAGATCATCAAATATCTCATTAGGACACGCTTTCATATTTCCTTGCTTCTTCACACACTGTGAAAAGTAAGAAAGATCTTAAGAGTCCTACGCAAAATCTTCATGATCTTGCCTGAACATCCGAGTAATACGAAAGTATTTACAATGAAGATGGAAATCCTTCTTGAGCGAACATCAAAAAGCTCATGGTAGGTGACTTGTGCGATTCTTTATGAATCAAACTTGTGATAACTGGAAAGCAACAGTGGTTTAATTCTTAAATGAATTTAAACACGTTCTAGGCCTCTACGCAATATCTTAATGATCTTGCCAGAACATTCAGAGTAATACTATTAAGTATTTACAGTGACGAATGGAAATCCTTCTAGTGTTAACATCAAACAGCACTTGGTAGGTAACTTGCAAGATTCTTTATGAATCAAGCTAGTGACAACTGGAAAGCAACGATGGTGCGGTTCTTAATTGAACTTCACTTGTTCCAGGAACATGAATTGACGGCTTCAAATCATGCGGATAATATTATCCAAATGATTCACTCTTTACGTTCGCAGTCAGCTTTGGACGGTCGAGTAAAGAGAACGGGTTTACCCGCGAAATCTTGTCAAGGAGGTTCTTTATTGAAACTACCTGCCACAAGTACGATATTTAATATCGTCCAACGGTCTTCACCGACCGGAGGTAAATTGCTACCGAATTAGAATGAAATTTTCAAGGCCATTTCATCCGTGTATATTGTTTTGTTGCTAACTGTCTTATGCAGCGTAACAAGAAGGTGGCATTGCGGTGTACAATCCAGAAGAAGTCGTCACCACATGCTTATACTACATACAATTAGTACTTCAACAAATTCAAGAAAGCCTGAAGGTCAAGTCTTCCGCTGTATCAAACTCTGAAGCTTTAAAGAATTTAAAAGTATAAGTATGTGGAACATGAAGTCACAAAGAGGCAAATATCACAAGTGAAGAATGCACAAGGTCAAGGCAAGGAAACATGCTCAAGACTAAAGTCAAAGATCACATCAAGCATATTCACAAGAACAAGATCGAAGACTCAAGCAGAGATGCTAGGTTTAAGATTTTGTAAAAAGATGTGACCTCCCTTAGGGGGAGATTGTTGGAAATACGTTTTTCCCAATAAAGTCTCGGTCACATCTTAGTTAGCATAGATCACGAGTTATAGACTATTTAGAACTTTGTTTCTTGGAGCGACCTCCCTTAGGGGGAGATTGTTAGAAATACGTTTTTACATATTTATGAAGGATCGGTCGCTCCAACGATAATTATGTAATGGGCTCGTGATCTACTTAATTAGTGTACAGTCCATATAGCCCACATGTAGGGTGGGCTATATATATCCCCTCCTAGCATGTTAGGAGGGGTTTTTGATTGTCATTTTACACTTAATCATTATTCATCTTTACTTTCTCTCTCTAACTTCTCTCCCTTCTCTCCTTTCTCTCTCTAATCCTTCATCTCTTTCCTTCATCTTCTTCTTTATTAATCAATCAATCAACCATCTTAATCTATCAAATCCATCACATGGAATAGGCCAATGATTTCGTAGACCTTCAACTCTCACAAGGGTTGCAGGATTGAAGATCCAAGGTCTAAAAAATGCAGCGGATATAAATTATTGCGTGAGTTTTAATTTTATTTTCTTAGCGAGTGAGTAGCTACTTATTAATCCATGACATAAGTTTCTTACAAATAAGGCGAATTACTTACTATTTTAGGTCGGACATATATCAATTGTGGGCGGTTTTTCGAGTAATGGATGAGATGGTTACTTAGGATTAAAACCTGCTTCCTTATTTTCAGATTTTACACTTCTTATATTTCATGTTTTAAATAATGACAAATTTGCTCTCAAGCAATTTGCTCAAATAATAAGCGGTCTTAGAGGCAAAATAAGTGGGTGTATAATGGTAACACAATTAATTTGTATGAATAAGTCGATGCACTTTTATTTATGAATGACAATGATCTCGTTTTTAAGCTTGGTATTAGGAACGTGAAACTTGAGGATGATAAGTATTCATGGTACCAAAGCCCTAATCAAAGTCATATATTTCTTTATGAGTTATTTCCATCAAACTATTTCTAGAAAAGCCAAAAATATATAAGCAGAATTGTTTTCTTTGCATTCAATTGTAAAAAATCAAGATCATGTGTCATATAGTTTAGCATTGTGTAGGAGCATATCATCTTGGCCAAGGTGGGTTAATTATGAGAAAAGTGTACCTTTGTGCTTTAAAATATGTCATTACATGTGGGCATGGCAATGGTCAAGTGTAGGAGATTTGATATGAGTGAAATCTCATATCAATTATAAGCTATAAAACCCCTAAAACACAAGGAAATTACCAAGTTTTAAAGTGATAAAACAGAATTACGTGTATTCTTTATTGTTTGTGATTGTGTAGGTAAAATGATACGATTTGTTGCAAACACGAATTTCAAGGCATGATTATGAAGAAAAAGACAAAAGAAGGACCTATTTTGACAAGTCTCCAAAGTTCAAGGGCCTAATTGGTTGATTTCAGAATTTCAAGGACTTTACAAGAATATTCAAGAAGATAAAGGACTATATATGACAATTCAACATAGTTATGGGATCATTTTGTCAAGTAAACAAAGTCAAAGGGCTTAATATGTTGATTCTACAAAGAAAGAACATAAAATATCAAAACAGCCAAAGATGGAGAACCAAATCTACCATTTTACAAAGAAGAATTCAGCTTGATCCGTGTGACAATGTGAGAGCCAATCAGAATGCAAGAAAAATGTCAATGGATTGCCACATACTCTCCATTAATGAGGAGAGAGGGAATCATAACAGTGCAGTCCACTCACTTATGCTAGCCAATCATATTTCAGCATTAGGATAATGATCCGTGTGCGCGTTTAGCATCCAATGTAAACATGCCACGTGTTCCTCTCAAGCCCAGAATGAAGAACGAGCTAGAGGTGTTTTCACAAGAAATACATGAAAAATGACCACCAAGCCAAGACGAATATAACCCACTCACTTAATTACAATGAAATCAAGCAATTCAATTTTCCCCAAATCTGGCCAAGAACAAGGATGAACTCATTGCAGGTTTTTACCACGTGGAAGCTTTCTATTGGTTAAGACACGTCATTAGCCTCACCTAATCTCTACTCTCAGTCTATAAATACCCTAGATAGGCCTTCATTTCAAGGTATGTAGAAAAACTGTAGTTTACACATAGTTAGCTTAAACTCTCTCAAATTTTCCCTTTCATAGCCTAACAACTTTAGACTGTCTGACAAGCACTCTAAAGTTTGTTACTAGTTAGTTGTAGCCGTGCAACTACCTTTCTTCCATTAATAAAAATTCAAGTTCACAATTCACTCTTACTTCTCATATTACCTTACTGTCCTACTGTTCATGTCAAGTTTCTCTTGATTTTGATATTCATCTTGGATATCAGAGTTAGTTAGTGTGATTTGGAAGCTTTGTATGATCAAGATTGTTGTAGTTCAATTCACATCCAGTTCTAGCTTTTTTGTTCAAGTCAGACAGCAGACAATGGAGATGGTGATGATTTATGGAGTTCTATGATGATCTTGTTGATTGTATAGAGTTTATTTGGTGGTTGATTAGTATAAAAAGCAAGCTCAGGGCTTGTTTCTCCATAAATGGTGGCTTCAAAGCTAAAAGGAACACATTTCTTTCTTTAAATACCCCTAAACAAGTATTGCATGTTCAATTTTAGTTCCTTAGTGTAATTTTGCTTGAATTTTCCTGCTACTTGATCTAATTGGTCTGTTTGAGTTGTTTGAGTGGATATAGCTTTTATCTCACAGCTTAATTCTGTTAAGCTTTACCTTAATTCTGTTTATAGCTTTAAGACCTGTTTGGATTAATCTAGTTTTGATAATACAGTAAGTGAATTGGTGTCATTTTTGTTTGCATACAATTGGTAACAGATATAGAGTAAGTTTGCAAGTTTTCATGTCAAAACTTTAAGTCAAACATGCTAATGACCACTAACAGTTCAGGTTAGACTAGTCTTTTCAAAACAGTCAACTTTAGACCTCCATTACTTGCTCATTTCTGAATGATAGATCATGTTCTTTAGCTTTCTAGATAGCTGAACATATGAGGTTTAAGAATTTTTCAAGCATTTAGCCCCTAGTTCATTGTAGAATAAGCTGAGCTTAACAAAAAGTCTCTGTGATAAAAGGGCTTACTTGCCTAGTCTGATTTTTATTTTCCACTAATTTACTTCACAAACTTAGCCATTTTCTTTCACAATTCAGATAGAAAAGTGATAAGAAGTAGATTTAAACTTGGTCAACTTTTGGTCAACAAAAGTCAACAAAAGTCAACATATGCTCAGTTTTGGCTTATTTCAATTTCTGGCTTATTCTGTTGATGGATTTTGGAATTTCTTGGACAGGTCTTAATATTTTGAGCTCTTAGATGTTTACTGTGATTTTTAGATAAAGTGCTTGTAGAAATGTAAATCTTTCTTATGTTTTTAGAGAGAGAAAGAAATGGTGGATTACACACTTTTAGAGAGAGAAAGTTAAGAGAACTATGTGTAAATTATGAAACCACACACCCTCTCCATCAAAGGAGAGGGTTTATATACCCAAGCCTTGTAATGGGCTTGGGCTTACACGTTTGGGCCGGCCTACACATGTTGTAGGCTAGGCTTGTCTTGGTTTGTTTAATAAAGTGAAAGTAACTAAACTACGAGCTATTACATGGATTATCGTTGGAGTGACCGATCCTTCTTAATACGTAAAACGTATTTCCAACAATCTCCCAAAGGAGAGGGTGTGTGTACCCAAGCCTTGTAATGGGCTTGGGCTTACACGTTTGGGCCGGCCTACACATGTTGTAGGCTAGGCTTGTCTTGGTTTGTTTAATAAAGTGAAAGTAACTAAACTACGAGCTATTATATGGACTATCGTTGGAGTGATCGATCCTTCTTAATACGTAAAACGTATTTCCAACAATCTCCCCCTAAGGGAGGTCACTCCAAACAAGGTCGTTACCCAAGTTACAATAATAAAATAAACCTAGCATACTATGCTTGTCTTGAGCTCGTAGTCTTCGTCTTTCTTTTTCTTTTTCTTTTCTGGTGAACATGCTGATGTGATCTTTGATATCAATCTTTAGCATTAATCTCTTGCCTTGATCTTGTGCATCCATCACTTGTGATCTTCGCCTCTTCGTGACGCCATGTCCCAAATTCTTATACCTTCGTAATTCTTGAAAGCTTCAGAGTTCGATACAGCGGAAGACTTAACTTTTAGGCTTTCTTGAATTAGCTGAGGTATTAAGTGCATAAAGTATAAGCATGCGGGGACGACTTCTTCTCGGATTCCGCAACGCCACCGTCTTCAAATGTCGCAACATAAGTAGACACGAACGAAATGGCTTTGAACATTTCATTCTAAATCGGTAGCATTTTACCTCCGGTCGGTGAAGACCGTTGGACGACATTAGATATCGTACCCGTGACGGATAGTTTCAATTAAGTAACTTCCTGACAGGATTTCGCGGGTAAACCCGTTCTCTTTATTCGACCGTCCAAAGCTGACTGCGAACATAAAGAGTGAATCATTTAGATAATAATATCCGCATGATTTGAAGCCGTCAATTCATGTTCCTGGAACAAGTGAAATTCAATTAAGAACCGCACCATCGTTGCTTTCCAGTTGTCACGAGCTTGATTCATATAGAATCTTGCAAGTTACCTACCAAGTGCTGTTTGAGGTTAACACTAGAAGGATTTCCACTCATCACTGTGAACACTAAGGTATCACTCTGAGTGTTCTGGCAAGATCACTAAGATATTGCGGTGAGGCCTGGAACGTGTTTAAATTCAGTTAAGAATTAAACAGCTGTTGCTTTCCAGTTATCACAAGTTTGATTCATAAAGAATCGCACAAGTCACCTACCATGAGCTTTTTGATATTCGCTCAAGAAGGATTTCCATCTTCATTGTAAATACTTTCGTATTACTCGGATGTTCAGGCAAGATCATGAAGATTTTGCGTAAGACTCTTAAAATCTTACTTACTTTTCACAGTGTGTGAAGAAGCAAGGAAATATGAAAGTGTGTCCTAATGAGATATTTGATGATCTCAAATGGCTCTAGACTCGATCGTGCACTTTGGATTTTAGTGATCGGAGGCTGGAGAGGAGTGCCACCTTTTCAATACAAATTTATTCGGAGTGAATAAATCAATAGATAATGTGTTGTCTCCGTGTGATTAAAACAAATACCTTTTGAGAGATATCTGACTTAGCTTGGATGGGTTGTGCATTGCATCACTGGGTCCATGATGTCTGTCTTCAATATCGAGAATCATTAAAATGATCTCAATAGCATATGTATTGACCCGGTTTCTGCTTAAAGTTGTAAGGAGGGCTTCTTTCTTTACACCCTTTATCTTTACAATTCTTTTTCATTCTTCAACCCCTTCAATGCTTACCAATACGTCATAACTAGCACCTTGTTGTGATTGTTCCAGTGCTAACTTAAGTACTTGGTCGACATTCAGCTACGTTCACAATCTTTCTCCAACTTTCCTAAGGACTACTATTTCTAGCTATGGAATGTCCTTGGGAAGATTCCTCCGGTTCTGGAAGAATCATAGGACTTAACCTATCCTACCATCCTTATGTCACCACAATCTTCATCGTCGTGAAATAAATGGGTTTTGGGTAAGTATATGTCACCATGAAAATCCATTTTGATATAGCAAATCCATTTTGCTCCCCCTTAACATATGCCATGATATTCGAAAACATTTCGCATATGTCGGGATGAGCCAGCACATTAAGTCAAACTATTTGTGATAATATCCCATATTAAATCACATTTTCTCCCCTATATTAAAAATATTAACCCAATCGATGTTTTTAATATCAATTGATTTAATGAAGTATTAACAAAGGTTTTGGGAAGATATGATACCAATTTGTAACATGATCACATATTCACAATATTAGAAAAGAATTGACAAGGTTGGACCTGGTAGATGAGAACATCATATGATAAGATCAAATGGTTCTTGTCAGCATATGTTGGTCTCCTCGTCACGTCTGAAGCCATCTCTTGACACCACGTGTACGATAGGTATGGTTGTCTTGACACCAACTTGTGAACTTGGCACGTTCGGCATCGAAGATTCTGAATGCTTGACAATTTCTCCCCCTCAATTGTTGACCCGTGTTCTATTGAAAGAGCTGTAGTCGTCGGTTGAGTAGTTGCATCGTCGAGTATGTAGATACCAATTGTAGATTGCTATGGTTGTAGAGATGATAGCTTCATAAAAACAAGACTTCTCTTGTTTTGACAAATAAATGCACTGAAACGTACATATATTTGTGTTAGACCAAGTTATAAAGTACACTTGATCCCTTAAAAGGTTTTAAAGTAAACCTTTCCCGAGAAAATTAATTCTCGTTGTGAGCTAAAGCTTTCATAAGAAATACTTGACTTTAATGTGAAAACCGGGTTGCAGTCAGAAATAACTACAAGCCATTTAGGCATGTTTTATGAAATATTTACAACTTTTGTACGAACTCTATTTATGGCGCCGTGTCAATGTTAATCAACATTTCTAAGGCCGTAAATATTATCGTACCAAAAGACATGCCTTTGAAAAATAAAGTAAAAATATTTTTGGAATTTTCTGAATTTTTCACTTTTTATGGTTTTTATATGGTTTTATATTTTTGTATTTTGCTTTTGTGGATAAAAATATAAACAATATATACAGATGATCACCAAGGATACGGAGAATAGTTTTACCACCACTATTCTTTCGCTTCATCTTCTAGTTCCTTTAGAGTCTCAGGCGAGAAAGTTCTCATTCCTAGCTTGTCGGCCAAAAATTCAATTCGAGCGCGATCTAAAGCCTTCGTGAAAATATCCGCCAATTGATACTCAGATCGGACAAAGTAAAGCTTGATTACTCCATTTTCCACTTGCTCCTTGATGAAGTGGTAACGAATGTCAATATGCTTCGACCGGGAGAATTGAACGTTGTTGCAGCATAAGGCAATTGCACTCTTGTTGTCGCAGTACATCGGAATTTTGTTGAAACCTAGACCATAGTCGGTTAATTGCGATCTCATCCAAAGAATTTGAGCACATCAACCAGACATACCTATGTATTCTGCTTCCGTACTTGAAATTGCAGCGCTTTTCTGCCTTTTCGATGCCCAACTGATTAGTCGATCTCCTAGTAGTTGCAAAGTTCTACTCGTGCTACGCCTTGTATCTTGACAACCCGCGTGATCCGCATCTGCATATGCCATTAATGCAATAGAAGAGTCCTTCGAATACCAATGTCCTCGATTAATGGTTCCTTTAAGATATTGAAAGATCCTTTTAACAGTAGCTAAGTGTAACTCAGTAGGCCTAGTTTGATACCTGGCACACATACATATAGCAAACTGAAGATCAGGGCGACTAGCTGTAATATACAGAAGAGTACCGATCATTCCACGATAAAGTGTCGGATCAACAGCAACTCTATGAGGATCTGCATCAAGCTTAGTTCGTTCCACCATTGGAGTATCCACGGGGTCGCAAGATTCCATCTTATACTTCTTATGCGATTCAAGGGCATACTTGGATTGATTGATAAAGATGCCTTTGGGACTCTGAGATATCTGTAGACCTAAGAAGAATGATACCTTTCCCATCATTGAAATCTTAAACTTGGAAGACATGAGTGTCCCAAACTCGTCGGATAAGGTTTGGGTCGTGGCTGCAAATATAATATCATCAACATATATTTGTACCATAATCATATCTTTACCTCGTTTCTGAATGAACAGCGTGGGATCCACCTTGCCTTTAGCGAAGCCTTACTTAATGAGGAATTGTGACAAAAGATCATACCATGCGCGAGGAGCTTGCTTCAACCCATAGAGAGCCTTCTTAAGCTTGTACACATGATTTGGATAATCAGGATTCACAAAACCATCCGGTTGTTGAACATAGACCTCTTCCTTGAGTTCACCAATAAGAAATGCCGTCTTCACATCCATCTGATAGACGATCATATTCATATGGGCTGCATAAGCGAGGAATAGTCGAATAGCTTCCAAACGGGCAACAGGTGCAAAGGATTCCATAAAGTCGATGCCCATTAATTGCTTGTATCCACGAGCTACTAGTCTAGCTTTGTTCTTCAATATTCCGCCTAACTCATCGAGTTTCACCTTGTAAACCCATTTCAATGTGAGTAACTGCACTTGATCCGGGCATGGGACAAGTTCCCAAACTTCAAGACGTATGAATTCCTTAAGTTCTTCTTGCATATCTTCTATCCAACAGGATTGAGTAAAAGCTTGTTGCCATGTCTTAGGTTCAACTTCAGTAAGAAAAGCATCAAAGTGACAAAACAATGCACTTTCTTGTAACTGACTTCGTGTGGATACTGGACGATTAGGGTCACCAATAATAGAATCTATAGGATGATCCTTTGTCCACTTGCTGTCATGTTCACGAATCCGTGGATTAGAGTAAACTGTAGTAGGAGCTTCCTCTGAGGTGGACGACCCGGCTTGATTAGGGTCGGGAATTGGTACACCAAAGAATGGAAGTTCACGCATTTGAGCGAAATCCAAATCGTGATCATCATCATCCTCTTCATCATCAATAGGCATGATACGGGTAGTTGAAACATGTGTTGGTTGAGAATTACTTGTTGAAGGTATATCTTGACCAATAGTAGGTGCAGATGTATCTGATTGTGCAACGGTTGCTGGAGCGACGACTTCGGTTACCGGAGATATTACCTCAGGTACTGGAGCATCAATACTTGGAGGAGTAAAGAATTCATCAAAGAACGGTTGAAACAACATATCCCATTCCTTCCTAGTAGGTGGTGTAAATGATGATGAAGTAGGGTTGTTTGGGAAAAGACCAGAACTAATGTTACTGGGTCCCATTTCATGAAGTGCGGGTTCAGAGCTGCTTTGCTCAGAAGCCATTGCTGTCAGCTCATCAAAATCAACATTCATAGTTTCAAGGATCTTGCGAGAGTTACGGTTGTAGATTCGGTATGCCTTCTTTGCGGGTGCGTAACCAATGAAAATACCAATATCAGCCTTTGGTTGAAGTTTTCCCAAATTGTCACCATCATTATTTGGATAGCAAAGAGAACCAAATACATGAAGATATGATAAATTTGGTACTTTTCCATGGAGAAGCTCATAAGGTGTTTTACCATGGCGTTTACGAATTAGTAACCGGTTTTGGGTGTACACTGCTGTAGATACTGCTTCTGCTCATAAAAATAATGGAGCCTTTCCGTAAATTAACATCGTTCGAGTAGCTTCCATAAGTGTGTGATTTCGCCTTTCAACGACACCGTTTTGTTGTGGAGTGCGAGCAACGGATGTTTCATGAGAAATGCCAACTTCTTCATAATAATCACGCAAAATTTGATTCACAAATTCGGTTTCATTATCTGTACGAATGCGTCGGACAGTAGTGTTGAGACGCACTTGAATCATCTTGAGAAATCCGATGATGAATTTAGGTGTCTCATTTTTTGCTTTAAGAAATTTCACCCATGTAAACCGAGAGTAATCATCGACAATGACGAGGATGTACTTTTTGCCACTAAGACTTTCAACACGCATTGGCCCACAAAGATCCATATGCAAAAGATAAAGTTTCTCTTGGTTGGTGTCTTCCGTCTTGGGTTTGTATGATTTCTTAGTGCTTTTCCCCATTGTGCACGCGGAACACAAATGATCCTTGTGAAATGATAGTTTAGGAAGACCACGAACAAGTTCGTTTTTCGCCAAGTGATTAATAGCGTCAAAGTTAAGATGAGATAACCGTCGATGCCATAACCATGACTTAGTCTTTGATGCTTTGGAGAGAAGACATACGGGAGAAGCGGCCATCATGTCTTGTAGAGACAAAGTATACAAATTATTCCCTCGAGTACCTTTCAATAAATCAACCCCTTCTAAATTACGAATGAAGCAGGTATGCTCTCGAAAAGCGACTTCTAGGTTTGCATCACAAAATTGTCCCACAAAAAATAAGTTATGACCGAGACCTTCCACATAATACACTCTTGAAATTATAACATTCCCAATATGATATTCACTGTAACCCATTATCTTTGCAATATGATCATTTCCAAATCGAACCGTACCAAGAAACTTGATGACGAAATTTCTGAGCTGAGAGCGATCTCCGGTCATATGCTTGGAGCAACCAGAGTCCAAATACCAGAGAACAATTTGGACCACCTGTTTTCAACAACAACAGTGGACAATGCATTGGAAACTATTGGTTCCGGAGTGTTAGCAGATACAGATACAATATTATCAGAATTGCTAACATTTTTGTGACCCTTAGATTTCCTGCGTTTTCTAATGTGAGTCTTAGCACTAACAGGTTTTACTGTTCCAACTTTCTTAGGTTTTGGATTATTCGCGGGCACTACAGTGGGAGTAGACCTATTTAAAGGGCACTTTGTTCCTACAGTAGTGTTGGTGTTCCTAGTTAAAGGACACGCTTGTGTTTTGGTAGCCTTGGTACTCCTAGTTAAAGGGCACACTTTCTTCACTTCAGTGGGAGTGATCCTAGTTAAAGGGCACATATTTCCTACTATAGTGAAAGTTCTACTAGTGGGACGCCACATCCAACCAACTTGGGTTAATACTTTCCCAGTCGGTTTCCATTCTAATCCATTTTTCCGGGCATACATCTCATTCACATGGTCAATAAGGCAAGAATCACGACGACTAGAAAACATACATTTATTGCAATTCCAACATTTCAAATTAGAATTCACAGTAGGCTTAGAACTCTGCAAAACCGCAGAGCCTTTAGGTTTAGCTACATGATTCTTTTTATTCAAAACAGAAATAACATTCCTAGGATGGGCTTCTACTTTCTTCTTCACTTGACTACTAGATGGGGGCGAGATCCTATCATTCTTCTTGTTTCTCTTAAGCTTAGATCTTTGAGCCTTAGTAGTTGTGCTTACTCCTATAGAAGGCAACACGGGAATATTAGAAGCTGGTTTTGATTCCGCCTTATCTTTAGTGACCAAAGTTTGAGATGGTTTAGTCCTAGGGCCCTTATTAAGTGGTGTGACGGCTATAAGGTTCCTTTTGATTGCACTAGAGGACGATGCTGAGATAGTGGCTGCGTTATCCACAACATTCTTACCTTTTAGAGTACGAAGTGTTTCCTTTAACTCAGCCAAGACCAGATTCTTATCACAAATTTGTTCCCTCAAATCAAATATTTCCATCGACTTTCGATTCAATTGTTCAATCAATGATTGATTCTGTGCAGTGGTATCAACACATGCGGGCTGTACTGAATCAAAGAGTCGTGTATTTTTTTGTTTTAAGTTATCAACTTTGGACAAAATCTTGGAAACTTGATTATCTAGATCAAGTCTAAAATTCTCAGCGGCCTCAAGTACGTTCACACAGTTAAGCTCCTTAAATTTCTCTATTTCTATCGGCAAAGAGTTAGCAACTTTGTCACTTGGCTGACGTTGTTTTGATTGTAAATTCAATCGAAAATTCTTTTCAAAGTTTGCATCATCGATATTAACACCTTCGAATGACATTTCAAAGATTTCTTGAATAAATTGCTGCTTGCATTCAAGCGAAATACAATGTGTTTGAATCTCATCAAAACGTTTTGAAAGCGATGAATATGAATCTTGAAGCTTTAAAAATTCAGCGTCAGATTCGTGACAAGTACTATCTACCACAGTATCCACAGATTCAGCATTATGCACAATAGAATCATTATCAACACTTTTATTCACACAGACAGAAACTATATCATGAGACATCACTTGATTCAGAAGCAGATCATTATGGCGTGAAACCCGTTATATTTCAAGTAAACTGTTTTCATAAGAATTATCCATTTCATTGAAAACAGGTCTAAATTTTTCTATTTCCAAAAACAAATCTTGATCAAGATTACTAAGACAAGCCTTAACATTGTCTACAAACGGAACAATTTCATTTCGGAACGCAGCTCTAGTGTGCTCAAAGTTCCATTCACCTTCCGTTATGGCCGAAGCCGTCGTACGTTCCAAAATGACCTTGTCAAAATCTGCTAAGTGTTGGTGAACCGCATTTAAGTTAACGGACGCCTTGCTTACCGGTGGAGTTAACTTTGTTAAATCCGTTTTGACAAGTGTAGGAGATGTACTAGGAAGGTTTTCATTTGACAAACTTTGGGGCACAAGAACTGTCAATTCTGCTAATTCCTTTTGTAAACGAATGCGTGTCTTTTTCGAAAATTGATCTTTGTTATGTTGATCATAATCAATTGTATGGAATTTTGAAAGCATTTTAGAATGAGTTTCATCCCCAAGTGATTGTGTCTCCTCAGTACTACGAACAAAAGATTCTTCTTTCGATTTTCCAATTATGGTCATATCATAAAGACCGGGAATATATTCCTTAGCTTGTTTTGCATAACCGGGATTAGGTGGTAAATCGTGAAGACGTTTAAGTTCGAGTTCTTTAAATGATTTAGTTAAAAGATGAACCTTTTCTGTGGAAGCGTATTGTTTTAAAAGCTGTTGTTCTTTAAATTTAAGATGTTTGGTAGCATTAATTTCCGATTCAACCTTTTTAGACTCGAGAGTTTCGAAATCCATTTTAAGTTTCTGAAAATTATTGACAACCGACTCCTTTTCTTTTAATTCATTAGAAAGATTAGCTTTTAATGATTATATTTCTTTTAAGTGTTTAATCTTTTCAAAACGAAATTGGTCAAATTCAGAACGTGTTATTTTCTCTGCTTGAGGGACCATTTCAAAAGTTTTGACCTTTTCTTTATGCAACGCAAGCTCAACAGTTAGGGTGGAATTGGTATCTACGGATTGTCTGAGGGCCATATGCATTTGATCAATAATATGTTTAGGCACCATGACCAACTCATGTTGAGCATAAGATTCCATACCTGTCGTAGCATTTGGTTGAGGTTCACTCAAATGTGTTGGATTGGGTACCACTTTATTTGAGTTACTAGTTCCCGAATGCTGTTCGAGGTTGTCATTTTCATGCCCAACTTGATGTTGGTTTTCATCAATATTATTAGATGTGGTTGGTACCTCACTGATGACATCAGAACCGTAGTGAGAGAGATTAGCAACGAGAGCAGCTTGGGCAGAGTGAATGTCATCACAATCCGAATCGTATGCATCAAGATCATCCGCTTGATAAGCTGCATTAGAAGTGGAAACAACTGCAATGCCTTCAGTATCTGCTGCCCCTGGGTCTGCAAGAAATGCTAACTCCTCTGAATCCAAAATCTTCCCCTTAGACTGAGCATCAACCAAATACATCTTCTCACGAAACCATGCATCATCCCTTCTCCTTTTCGGCTGAGTGCATTCCCTAGCCATATGACCTTGTCCTCAGCAATTGTAGCAAGTCACAACCTTCTTAGGACCAATAGGACTCCCATTTCCACTAGCTTGAGAATTCACAGCTTGATTGTTCCCAGTCCTTGTAGGAAGTCCATATGAATTTTGCCTTCCCTGAATAGGTTGCACCGTCACTTGACCATCTTGAACAGTGGCTTGTTGTCGAGGATTTGATGAGGTGCGGAGCTGATTGTTTGTTGGTGGAAATCCTCTAGTTGCAACAAGTTTTGACAAGTAGGCGGTGAAATGGTTTAGAACATCAGCTGGCGTATCATTTGGAGTAAAGACCGGTGCTTGGATTGGTGGAAGTTCATTAGAGTAGAAAGCTTGTGCTGATTGTGCTTCTATTGGGAAATATCCTTGCTGAGGAGTATAGCCCAATGGAGAAGTGTTGGCTAGTGATGGTGATGTTTGATATGGTGGTTGCTGTTGAAAAGATTGTTGATGAACACTTTGTTGATATTCTTGCTGTGGCATCATTGGTGGTTGATAAGATGGTTGCTGATAGATGTGTGGTGGTGGCTGCTGCAAGTATGATGGTTGTTGATAAGTATAAGCCATGTTTTGTTGAGAAGCATACATTGCAAGTGGATCATGAACTTGAGGTTTAGACAACCGAGCCTCGATCACATGGCATTCGTGTTGTTGAAGAAAAGCTTGAAGTTGATCCACATTGGTGTTATGCAAGTCCTTAGCCAATTTAACATCCGTCACGTATTTTTTCCATTCTGGAGGAAGAGTGTTCAAATACTTGGTGTTCAATTGAAAGGTAGGAATTGCCATGCCATAGATATTAAGCTCATTCAACAATAGGGTAAATCTCAGATAGTAGTCATTGAGAGTCTCCCCTGGCACATAGGCAAACTTATCAAAAGTATCATAAAGCTTACACTCTCGTTCTTGTTTAGTTAACGAGGTGCCTTGCATTAGAACACGAATTCTATCCCATAACTCTTTGGCAACTTTATGTTTGCTGACGAGTTTGTAAACATCTGGAGGAAGGGCTTGGAGAATGATGTTTGTAGCATACTTATCACATTTATCTTGAATCTTCATATCTCCAGTCAACTCACCCGTTGTGCGAGGACGAGTGGTCGTACCTTCCGTCACTGTACCATAATCTAATGGTCCATTGAGCACCGATGCCCAAATTAGATGTCCATTCTCCTTGTTCAACATATAAAGTTCCATTCGGGAAGCCTGTTCCTCATACATAGTCTTCACCAACATTGGTGGACGATTATCCGTACCCGAGAGGATGGACTTGTCCGTAAGAGATGTGTACTCCATTTGAATAAGTTAAGATTTACAAAGTTGATCGAACAATGAAATAAGGTTAAGTGTTTTTGTGTTGAAGTCGAGAAACAATGTTCGAAATTTTTTATGGAACAATTTTTGGATTCTCGGAATGTCTAGATCGGAATGCCAGATCGGAATGTCAGATCGGAATGTCCAGATCGCAAAGCAAAGCTGCCGAAATGTTCTGATCGCAAAGTCCTATCGGAATGTTCAGATCGCAAAATCCTATCGGAATGTTCAGATCGCAAAGAAAAGTTGTCGAAATGTTCAGATCGCAAAGTCCTATCGGAATGCTCAGATCGCAATGTGATGTCGGAATGATTCAGATCGGAATGAAGCTGATAAAATTTGGGCAGAGTAACGACTTAAAAACTTCCTTATAGCCGTCGGAATCCCAGATCGCAAAGAACGATCGGAATGTCCAGATCGGAATAAGTAATGAAATCCAAGTATCGCAATGTGGAACCAAACACTTTCCGATGGTGATGGTTATTGCGATGAAAACCCCTTTGCACTTGTACTTTCCGATGGTGAAGTTTGCATGAATTTCGGAATGAAGAACACAAGGACTTTTTGCACTTTTGATCCAAGAATGATTGTGTTTTAACCAAGATCAAGACACCAAAAACACTACAATACTACTGAATACGTTATGCTTCTTGAAATCACGATCAAACACAAAATTTTTTGATGATTCGGCAATATGAACTCAAAAAGCCACGAAATGCTTATAAGAACATACACAACACTAAAACAAACCTATATTTCATCCCAAGCTCTGGATACCATTTGTAGAAATGTAAATCTTTCTTATGTTTTTAGAGAGAGAAAGAAATGGTGGATTTCACACTTTTAGAGAGAGAAAGTTAAGAGAACTATGTGTAAATTATGAAACCACACACCCTCTCCATCAAAGGAGAGGGTTTATATACCCAAGCCTTGTAATGGGCTTGGGCTTACACGTTTGGGCCGACCTACACATTTTGTAGGCTAGGCTTGTATTGGTTTGTTTAATAAGTGAAAGTAACTAAACTACGAGCTATTACATGGACTATCATTGGAGTGACCGATCCTTCTTAATACGTAAAACGTATTTCCAACAGTGCTTATTCCAAAGTGCTGATCTCATAAAAAGAGCTTATTTGAAAAGGCTTATTTCTGTTCCAGGACGTTTCAACTTATTTCCTTTTACATACCTAGCTTATTTTTGATTTTAAGTCTTTTGAATTTGATTTAAGCTTAATTGGTAAATTAGATCTCTAGTTATAGCTAAAATGAGTCCTAGCCCGTTTTTAGTTATTATTTCTTTCAAGTTTGCATTTAGGTCCTTGTTGTTTGTTAATACTGTCTATTAGTTAGTAATTAGTTAATGTTGTTAGAAATTACAGTTTAGTCCTTTTGGTTGTTAGGGTTGTTAAATATTGTTACAAGTTTTGGTAGTTGGTTATTTTTAGCATTTAGTTTCATAATTTTACATTTTCAGTCCTTGAAGTTTACTAGTTTACATCATTAGCACTTGTACTTTCTTGACTTTTCATTTTCGCATTTGATACATTGTTGTGCTTAGTTTACTTGTAAATTGTGCTTACGTGTTTGTACGTGCAATGTGTTTTTCGAGAAATACGAAACTTTACATAGATAATATTTTTACCTTTCTTTGTGATTGATTAAATAAAAATAGATTACCAAAATCCTATTATTTTAACCAAAAACAATTATGTGGCTTAATTGATATCGATTAATCAATTCGTAGAGACACCGAGAGAAAAACAAACTTAGAAATTGAAATATTACCCATATCAAACACAATGTAGCAATCATATATCAGATGACAAGGGATACCTGACAAAGAAGGATTTGATGCTGTTTGGATTTTGTTTTGATTTTAGAGTTTGGTTCTTTTACAACAACTGGTTTTAAAGGTACAAAGTATTTCATATATATTGTTTACATAATCATGAAGGTGATTGACTATTAGTTATTTGATGATGTAAGTAGAATTGATCGAGTAGGTGTTTTATTCGTGTTCTATTATATGGCAAAGATTTGACAAACAAATACTAGCAAAGGTATGAGATTTTTCTTAAGCTACTCTATGCTCATACTTACTATCACTTGGGTGGGTGTGTCATAGAAACATGAGGTATTGGTCAAGGGATGAAGGACCCCATATACATTGGTATGTATATGTTCGACGTCATGTGGATAGTGCAAGTTATAAAATAAGGATTTGGGTTTTTCTACTACTACATCAAATAGATAATACTGAATTTTCTTCAATGATGATCAAGGTCTACTAAATTGAAGATTCACAAATGGTTAGTATTAAGGGGAAGCTAAATTGTTATAGTGTTAATTTTTTACATGTGACATTAAGGTGAAGGCTTTTACTACTGCTCATTAGTGTCATTACAACTAATGTGAGTTTCTACTGCTCAAATTCATTTTTTAAAAATAGTTAGCATAATTTGGGACGTTGAATACTTTGATTAGGAGTGTGATATTGGTTAGTACTGGTCATGATTAAGTTTGCTTACATACAAGACCCCTATTTGGATCATGTCAAAAAAGGGAAGAAGTCTACAAAGAATGTGAAATCTATTAATCCTTGGTGTTATGTGTTTTACAAAGGATACGAGCTTAAAGGGAAGTGTTTTGACATCATCAACTAGGTTAAGATTGATGGGTCGAAATTATGAGTTGATGTGTCAAAACCAAAAGACAAGGAATAACTCTAACAAAGGTGAATTCTTTAAGCTGATGGAGAAAATATCAAGTTAAGAATTCAGAAAATATATTACAAGAATCTAGAAGATTTATTTGTATTATACCTAGCTTGCTTTGTAAGTCTGGTATGCTAGTATATAAAGAATACACCAAACGTAGGTTTTACATATAATTTATTCAAAATGTAAACCTAATAGTGTCTTCGTGTTCTAGGCGTGTGATTAAAGGTATAAACCCTTAGAGATTCTTGTAATCGTTTGTTATTAATACAACTAATCATTGGGTAAATTCATCTTGTCTAACATCTTGTTCTTATATCAATGTTCTAATTCCGCTATGTTTATCAAACATATGAACGTTGGTATAATCCTAGATTAATGGTCTTATTAGCCATAACAATCCATGGACTCCACATTTGAGATTTACGTGAAATTTGGAAAAATGATAGAATATTATCGTTTTTGAAGTCGTTTCTAAATTCCTACTTTGACGAAAAATTATAAAACCTAAAAAGTAAAATAGGAAAATCACGTAAAATGAGACAAAAAAAAAATATTATAAAAATTCAAAATTTTAAAACAAGTTTATTTTAATGTAATAAAACTTAATATGAAAACTAAAAACTAATTTAAAACCCTTAATGGCATAAAATAGTCCAAAGTATAAAATTGACCAAAAAGCTTATTGGGCTAAAAAGCCCAAAATGTAAAAATTAAAATATTAAAATCTAAAAAGATAGAATGCTTAAAATCAAGTGTCAAAGTACTTTTACAAAATAACTTAATCTTAAAAATGACTAAAATAAGATGAAATAAGCTATAAGCACTCTTAATAAGTTTAAAAGGACCAATAATAAAAATTAAAGCTTATTACAAAACATTTTGCACATAAATTATTATTTTTCAAAATAAAGCAACTTTGGTAAAGGGAATAGCTTATTGAATTAAATCAATAAGCACTATGAATTTTAGAAAAAGTTCAAGAAGCTATAATATAAAAAAAAATTTGGCAAAGATGCCTTAAAACCAATAACAAGACTAATGGAAAAAGGATAATCTAAATAAGCTGTAGAAAAAGCTGTAAATAAGTAAAAGGCACTTTCACAAAATGACAAAATAGTTAGGGTCAAGGGAAAAACCAACTATTTGTAATCAAAATAAAGGAAATTGGAAAAAGATCTAAGGCAAAACGTTTTGGTAAAAGGAAAAGTCGAATAAGCTGGGTAAATAAGTTGTAAAATGCTAAAGAGGAAAAAACGAGCTTAAAGCTATAATAGTGTACACAAAAAAGGTTAAAAGGATTAATTGTGTAAAGCTTAACAAGAAAAATCCCAAGGGTGCATTGGTTGTGGAGTGTGGAGTTAAGGTTCTAGGAGGGTATAGGTCGAGGGTTCGATCTCTCAGGCGATCACCCTTGACTTCCCATCTTTACACTTTTTTATTTAAAAACATTTGCTCAAGTTTTTTGGCTTATTATTAAGCTTAAGGCTTAATAATAAGATGCATAATAACTATAAACAAACAAAAGTACAAAATTAACATAATTCATACGTAATCAAATGTAAGAATGTAATAGTGGCTAAGAACTACTAGTGTGCAACTAGGAGCTAATTAGGCCAAATTCAAATTAAGTTATAAGACTGAATTAAGTACTATACTCCTAATAAACCAAAAACAACATTAGTACTCAACTTAATCTATTTGAATTCAAAAAATTAAAATCTAAAACCTAATATTCAATCTTAATAAGATCTGCAAAGGAATTAACATAGTATTGGTCAAAAGTGACCAATACACCAACTATTTTAAGGAAACTCCTATTTCTATCCTATGTAACTACTTGCTAACTTCAAATTAACAACTAAGGGCTACAATAGTGAAAAGAAGAACAAAAAGCTCTACACTATCTTTTTTATATTTTCTGATTTTATTCAAAACTAACTATGAAAATAAGCTTTGTCTAAGCTATGAAAACTATTCAAAAGAAGCTAAGCTCCTAGATTTAACTAGAGTGCAAAAATAATCTTAATCATAATAGTACTTAAAATTAGTGAAAATAAGTGAAACTAAATGAAACTCAAGCACATCCGATTAAGAGCAATAAAAAGCATAAAAATAAGCTATTAAGCATTGACTAAGCAATAATAGAAACAGATAAGTATAAGCACAAGAAAAATAAGTAGTTTGAAGAATAAGATAGATGAAAATAAGACTTACGAGGGGTCGAAGTTTCAAAAGAAGCTCTGACCTAACAACCTATAAACATTTAAATCAACCTAGCTTATTTAAATTACAATCATCTTATAAAGCTTATACAAAAGCTTATAGCTTATAACTAAATTTCTTCGAGAACTTTAATCAGCAACCACCTAAGCTCTAATGAGCTTAAAAACAACTTCTACGTGAACTAGTAGCTTCTGAAAACAGCTTATTGACAATAGGCAAACCAATAAGCACTTCAACAGTGCAAAGTAACTTGAAGGATATGTAAATCTTGCTTATGTTTTAGAGAGAGAAAGAGATAGAGAGATGGTGAGAACACACACAATTAGAGAGAGAAAGTGAAAGAAAAACACTTTTTCACTATGTGTAAAATGAAGAACAACACCACCCTCTCCATCAAAGGAGAGGGTTTATATACCCAAGCCCTTGTCACGGGCTTGGGCTTACATTTGGGCCGGCCTACACATGTTGTAGGCTAGGCTTTGGTTTGTTTGTTAAATTAAGATAAGTAACTAAACTACGAGCTATTACATGGACTATCGTTGGATTGACTGATCCTTCTTAATACGTAACACGTATTTCCAACAATCTCCCCCTAAGGGAGGTCACTCCAAACAAGGGCATTACCCAAGTTACAATAATAAGATAAACCTAGCATACTATGCTTGTCCTGAGCTCGTAGTCTTCGTATTTCTTTTCTTTTTCTTTTCAGGTGAACATGCTGATGTGATCATTGATTTCAATCTTGAGCATTAATCTCTTGCCTTGATCTCGTGCATCCATCACTTGTGATCTTCGCCTCCTCGTGACACCATGTCCCACATACTTATACCTTCGTAATTCTTGAAAGCTTCAGAGTTCGATACAGCGGAAGACTTAACTTTTACGCTCTCTTGAATTAGATGAAATATTAAGTGCATAAAGTATAAGCATGCGGGGACGACTTCTTCTTGGATCCCGCAACGCCACCGTCTTCAAATGCTGCAACATAAGTAGACACGAACGAAATGGCTTTAAACATTTCATTCTAAATCGGTAGCATTTTACCTCCGGTCAGTGAAGACCGTTGGACGATATTAGATATCGTACCCGTGACGGATAGTTTCAATTAAGTAACTTCCTGACAGGATTTCGCGGGTAAACCCGTTCTCTTTATTCGACCGTCCAAAGCTGACTGCGAACATAAAGAGTGAATCATTTGGATAATAATATCCGCATGATTTGAAGCCGTCAATTCATGTTCCTGGAACAAGTGAAATTCAATTAAGAACCGCACCATCGTTGCTTTCCAGTTGTCACGAGCTTGATTCGTATAGAATCTTGCAAGTTACCTACCAAGTGCTGTTTGAGGTTAACACTAGAAGGATTTCCACTCATCACTGTGAACACTAAGGTATCACTCTGAGTGTTCTGGCAAGATCACTAAGATATTGCGTAGAGGCCTGGAACGTGTTTAAATTCAGTTAAGAATTAAACAGCTGTTGCTTTCCAGTTATCACAAGTTTGATTCATAAAGAATCGCACAAGTCAACTACCATGAGCTTTTTGATATTCGCTCAAAAAGGATCTCCATCTTCATTGTAAATACTTTCGTATTACTCGGATGTTCAGGCAAGATCATGAAGATTTTGCGTAGGACTCTTAAAATCTTTCTTACTTTTCACAGTGTGTGAAGAAGCAAGGAAATATGAAAGTGTGTCCTAATGAGATATTTGATGATCTCAAATGGCCCTAGACTCGATCATTCATTTTGGATTTTAGTGATCGGAGGCTGGAGAGGAGTGCCACCATTTCAATGCCAATTTATTCGGAGTGAATAAATCGATAGATAACGTGTTGTCTCTGTGTGATTAAAACAAATATCTTTTAAGAGATATCTGAGTTAGCTGGGATGGGTTGTGCATTGCATCACTGGGTCCATGATGTCTATCTTCAATATTGAGCATCATTAAAATGATCTCAATAGCATATGTGTTGACCCGGTTTCTGCCTAAAGTTGTAAGGAGGGCTTCTTTCTTTACACCCTTTATCTTTACAATTCTTTTTCATTCTTCAACCCCTTTAAAGCTTACCAATACTTCATAACTAGCACCTTGTTATGATTGTTCCAGTGCTAACTTAAGTATTTGGTCGACATTCAGCTACGTTCACAATCTTTCTCCATCTTTCCTAAGGACTACTATTTCTAGCTATGGAATGTCCTTGGGAAGATTCCTCTGGTTCTGGAAGAATCATTGGACTTAACCTATCCTACCATCCTTATGTCACCACAATCTTCATCGTCGTGAAATAAATGGGTTTTACGTAAGTATATGTCACCATGAAAATCCATTTTGATATGTAAATCCGTTTTGCTCCCCTTTAACATATGCCACGATATTCGAAAACATTTCGCATATGTCGGGATGAGCCAGCACGTTAAGTCAATCCATTTTTGATAATTTCCCATATTAAATCACATTTTCACCCCCATATTAAAAATATTAACCCAATCGATGTTTTTAATATCAATTGATTTAATGAAGTTTTAACAAAGGTTTTGGAAAGAAAAACACAAGTCCGTTTTATCTTCATGATACCAAATGTATGAGATATGATATCGATTTGTAGCATGATCACATATTCACCATATTAAAAAAGAATTGACAAGGTTGGACCTGATAGATGAGAACATCATATGATAAGATCAAATGGTTCTTGTCAGCATATGTTGGTCGCCTCGTCACGTCTGAAGTCATCTCTTGACACCACATGTAAGATTGGTATTGTTGTCTTGACACCAACTTGTGAACTTGGCACGTTCGGCATCGAAGATTCTAAATGCTTGACAATTGCTCCCCCTCAATTATTGACCCGTGTTCTATTGAAAGAGCTGTAGTCGTCGGTTGAGTAGTCGCATCGTCGAGTATGTAGATACCAATTGTAGATTGCTATGGTTGTAGAGATGATAGCTTCATAAAAACAAGACTTCTCTTGTTTTAACAAATAAATGCACAGAAACGTACATAGATTTGTGTTAGACCAAGTTATAAAGTAAACTTAATCCCTTACAAGGTTTTAAAGTAAACCTTACCCGAGAAAATTAATTCCCGTTGTTAGCCAAAGCTTTCATAAGAAATACCTGACTTTAATGTGAAAACCGGGTTGCAGTCAGAAATAACTACAAGCCATTTAGGCATGTTTTATGAAATATTTACAACTTTTGTACGAACTCTATTTATGGCGTCGTGTCAATAGTAATCAACATTTCTAAGGCCGTAAATATTATCGTACCAAAAGACATGCCTTTGAAAAAATAAAGTAAAAATATTTTTGGATTTTTATGATTTTTCAATTTTTATGGTTTTTATATGATTTTATATTTTTGTATTTCACTTTTGTGGATAAGAATATAAACAATATATACAAATGATCACCAAGGATTCGGAGAATAGTTTACCATCACTATTTTTTCGCTTCATCTGCCAATTCCTTTAGAGTCTCAGGCGAGAAGGTTCTCATTCCTAGCTTGTCGGCCAAAAATTCAATTCGAGCGCAATCTAAAGCCTTCGTGAAAATATCCGCCAATTGATACTCATATCGGACAAAGTAAAGCTCGATCACTCCATTTTCCACTTGCTCCTTGATGAAGTGGTAGCGAATGTCAATATGCTTCGACCGGGAGAATTGAACATTGTTGCAGCATAAGGCAATTGTACTCTTGTTGTCGCAGTACATCGGAATCTTATTGAAACCTAGACCATAGTCGGTTAATTGCGATCTCATCAAAAGAATTTGAGCACAGCAACCGGAAATAGCTATGTATTCTGCTTCCGTACTAGAAATTGCAGCACTTTTCTGCCTTTTCGATGGCCAACTGATTAGTCGATCTCCTAGCTCTAACACCCCCAAATTTACACGCAGCGGAATACATCTTTGGGTGCTAAACAATGATACAACAGCACATAATTTATAAAGAACGACTCGAAAAGAGACGTTTCAAATTTATCGTTCCTAAAGCATTTATCAGAGTAGCGTAGTCCCAAGTAAACGTTACCGAAAGATAAGTTAAAACAACATATTAGTTTGTTTTAAAAATGGAACGATAAATAAATCAAAGAGTTTTAAACAACATAGTAGTGCACAACTTCATTCTCGTGACCTCCAAGCTTCCACTTCTTGATTTCCTGAAATACATGTGAGTAAAACAATCAGCAAAAATGCCGAGTGAATCTATAGGTTTATGTAATCAATTTGAACACAAGCAAAGATTATAAGTTTGTGGCATGCTTATAAGCAACAAATAATAATTTGCATCAACAATGATAATTGTATATAGCATAAATTGCAATAAGCTCATGGAACCGAGCCCTTAGACACTCCCATATCAGTCTAATAAGACGAGAGATTTATTAATTGTCGGTTACCTCCAAATTATTGGTACATTGCCGTATACCTGACTTCTCAATACAATATGTCCAAACAGTGTGGAGGTCGGGCCTAAGCTTCTGTGACAAGTCCACACAAACTGAACCGGGGCGGCTTCCCCCATAGATCTATTAATTGTACTAGCGGCTAGCCCATCATAAGCTAGTTAACGGTCCATAATTGAGGCTTTAACAAAGGCAATCACTTAATGCAATTTAAAGGAAACCACGGGTCCATTCATAGAGGGACAAAGCATACCATAAAAATCTTTTGTTCTAAGTTTATAAAACATGTATTCCCCCTCGCGGGTTTTTAAAACAATTTAATGTGCACAAGCGAGGCTATAGACTCACCTTAGCCCATAGTGGTAATGAGACGATCGCCGACGATAGTAGATTCCCGATAATCACGATAACCGCAACCTAGCAAATAAGGTGCGTATTTTAATAATAGACTCGAGAAATAAATGATACTTAATAAAATCAAACTCGAACTCATAAAACCACAATACACTCGAGAGTAAACGATATAAACAACTTCCTTATACTTTACTACTCATTTACTTTACCATTTTATGCTTTTAACAAAATCCGCCGGCACATACTACATGTACTAGCTTATTTACCCCCTTTTAAACTTGTCAACCGTTTATGAAACGACTTGATAAACTAACTTACTATATATAGAAAGTCCTCCTACAAGTTCATCAAATTAAATTACTTTTAAAGTCCTTTACTCGACTCATTTTCAAACTACAAAATCCGGACAGATTTACGTTAATTTTTCATACAACCGTTTTAACTTATTTAAACGACTCCGTTTACAAAACCGACACTTGGGTTTTAAAGTAAACTCAACCTAATAAATAAATACCTCATTATCAGTAGGTTACACATTTTAAAACATCCATTTAAAGTCCCCGGGATTCGATCCAAATATCGACAACAACTACATGTAGTGTCGATACTCGTCTCCCGGTACACGATTATTCAAAACATCATAACTTCGCGCTCGTTTTGAGCTAGAAGCTCTACCTTATATCAAATCGAAGCTAAGGAAATTACCTACAACCCTAGGCTATAAGTTAAGTCATTTTCAAAACATAAAAATTCGGATTTTTCAGTTTACCTACTGCTATAAAATGGGTACCAAAATCTTGTACAAAATCAACTTTTTGACCAAAACCAACCATAGAAATGATCATTTATATACTCTAATATCATCATAAACCAATCCTAACACTTATAAATCACTTGCATGTACAAATCTAATAAATCATACTCAAAAATTCAAACATGGAAACACACCACTATGTAATATAATAATATTAACACCTATTTATTCCTTCCAATTGGATCAAACAAGTATAGTTCAGCAACAAAATAATTTTTGAAAAAAAAATGTTAATGCATGTTGAAGAAAATCATACCAATGTGATCACAAGATCAAAACTAAGATGGGTCTTGTTTTAGTCTAGCTCAAATTATCCTAAATCTTGAGTTAAATTGAAAATGGTATGGATTTGAGATGGGGGTGAAAGTTTCGGCAAAATGGAAGACAAGAGAGAGAGAGAAAAAACATTTTGTTTTATTATTATTTTATAAAAGTTAGTGGAAGTGAAAACTCTTTTATATGGTGGTACAAGGGTTAATTTTGCCAATTTGTGATAGTTTTGGTCCAAAATGTAATAAAATAGTTTAAAAGGGTAGAAAATGTAAATTGTAAATTTTAAAATATTTACGAGACTCGGGTTTCGTAAAAATACTAAAAAGTTTAAACGCACACGAAAAATAATAATATAACGACTCGATACGTAATTAAAACGATATCGTCGAAAACATTAAATATCGAAACGATCGATAATGAAATATAAAATAGTGGGCATCCGTCGGTATCGCGATCACTAGTAGTCCTCGTTACTCGTCAAAATATTAAAACATAATATTTAATATCGGGTTCAACTTAAACCGTTAAACATAATAATATTTAACGTTATAAAATACTTCAAAATAATTGAAAGTAGAATTAAATTATGACCTTATTTTTACGGGTTTTACATCCTCACCACCTTAAGGGAGCGACGTCCCGGCGCTCAAATCGCCTCATACACGAGTTTTTCACTACCCGGAGGGATGAGGGCATTTCTTATAAAGAAGTCTTCACGTTCCCACGTGAATCTCGATCCACGATCTCCACTGGTTCTTTTATAAAACGCAACTTGTCGTTAAGTTGTATCTCACCAAAAAAGGAAAAAATTAAATCCTTATCCACCAGTCACCCGTCAAGCTCGAAACATGAAAATTTTATGAGTCACACGAAGCTCTTTTGATAAGAAGAATAGATGACAGGATTTTCGGGTAAGTCCAGTTAAAAAGAATGTTGCAATTTAAACGATAGCCACTGGCCGGATAGCCATGGACACACATCAAAAAGAATTAACAAGAAAAACATTTTCGTCATCGGAGGGTGCTCACACGCGGGTCCTCACTCAAAAGATAATACAAAGACACCATCTCACTTTCGCCAACGCGCATTAAAGTCTCAATAAACATCGTCGTTGAAAGTCAAAAAGATATTATATAATATGTGTTCTATATGATCGGACGTCATCGGATGATGCCGTCTCTAGTTCTCACAACTTACGATCATTTGACTAGATCACATACCACATAAGTACATAAAAAATAAGAGGTCGAACAATAATCATCAAGTATAGATTTCCACCGTTAATCATCGAGAAAATCTTGAACGAACCCTTGATAATAACCACTTGATTTCCAAAGTCTTTCCACTTGCGGTGTCGGCTTCAACATACTCCTCGAGGTTGTAACAAATTTATAAACTCCATTCATTAAGAGATTTGGTCCTCAATCATTCCACTAGTACACGCATAAATCCTGGTGACACTTATCGTTTCTTCTTATACACTACTTCCCGAGATTTGTTTTAAAATCAGAATAAAATAGTGATCTTCAATACGAGGAACATAACGAGATAAAAATGAATTCAATAAACGCATAAACGGACAAGATGTGGTAAAATGATTTAAGGTTGACGATCGACGAGGGATCTCGAATCACGTAACCGTAAAACATAATAATTCATAATACTAGAAAAATTAGAGCGAAAAATGAATTAAATATTAACATTAAAATAAAGTTTGTGACAATTATCCGTCTCGGATTTGGTATTACCTTAAAACTCAGTTGAGGTACTTTCTTGATAAAGATGATATATTAAAGATAGAAGTTAAAGAACTTTATAATTTATTTTGGTTGTCTTAAGAATCTTTGAAAGAATGACATGAATTTATTAATTAAACTCATATTGATGGTTACAATTAGAAAATATAATTTCCAAATTAAATCACTATTAGGAATATAAATTAAACCGGTAATTTCATTACATTTAAAGTAAAGTATGATAAGTCAGTTACTTCAAAAGATAGAACATAATTTCATTTTAAACATTAGTTTTAGTTATACAAAATATGATGTATAAATTTGACCTTTTTTCTTGTGATGGTTATTTCGATAATTGAAAATCATTGGAAAATGTATAAACATAAAAATTTTATAATACGTTGTAGAAATACTTAAAGGTGTTTATTATTTTTAAATAAACATGGGATATATTTAGGTTTCAAAGTGTGACAAGATAATAAACGAATACGAATGGAAATAATGGTTAACAATCAGTACGAAATCAACGGTACAAAAGAGAACGAAGCAAATGTCGTATGAATTCTTAAAGAGAATAATAAAATAAAGGCATTGATGGTAGGAAGATAAGAAATAACAGATTAAACAAGTTGTCAATTTAGTTAGTGCGGTCGGTGGTTCACCAATATCAGCTCGTTAACTTAGCGGTGGTCGATACATGATCGGAAATAAGATCCATACAAAAATTTTAATCAAAGAAAATTCCTAATAATCACTTGTAATTAAAACAAATCAAATGAACGATGTTAGTGTTTAAAGAGAGAAGTCAAAGCATGGTTCACAAGAGTGGATTTCGAGACAAACGAGAGTGACGGACGTCATCCCGGATATACGAAAATCACTCTAGTGATAATTCATTATTCACGTGCGGAGACATTCCAAAGATCTACCCAGTCGCATAAAGAAAATTGGACGAGAAGGAAGGATAAAACATCGAGACTCTCAAGTCATTTATAAATAGTCAGTAATTAGACGAACGGTCAAAAGAAATCTGTTATAAGACAAAATGAAGTAACAAGTAGAAAAACAATCATCGAGTAAAAACGTACCCGTAAACGTATAATTCATCCAAGAGAAGGTAAGAAAACATATGCGGATGCATAGAAATTGTGCTACTTGCATAAAAGGTTTTCAAAACTTCTTTTCACTTTATTTCATTTTATTTATCTTTATCATAAATACAAGTAAAAAGTTCTTTATTATCAAGATTTTTAAGGTGACTACTATTCAGTCTAGCATGGCTCCTTCTAAATTAGACATAGGTGATCAGGCCATGTATAATTTAGGGCTAGCAATGCAGTGCTCAGTTTCGTCGAAGAGTATTACGTTTCTTATGTTTGTATATAAACCATGCCATTTGTAAAATAGAATTTATAAATAGTTTATAAATTTATAGGATACAAGTAATTTGGGAAATACTCAATAAGCAACTTTTAATGTTACAAAATGTATTTAATAAAACCCAAGTAAAAACAATTGGTGAAAATAATCATAAAACAATATCAGATTTATTTATAAGGTGACATCATGACAACGTATAAAGTAGCTAAAGGTTTGCAAAAAGTAGCAAATGGTAGCTCGTAAAACAATCATTGAAATGGTTACAAGTCGTTAAGGTTTCAAAAGGTTATAAGGTTAGACGGAAATGCCATGAGACACGCGATAAAATATCGACGAAGAATGTGAAGACAAAACTTCAAAACTCAACCCAAGTCAGTGGAAGGTTAGAAGAAAACGAAAATAAAATAACATCGAATGACAAATGAGTCATATATATAAAAATAATAAATCAATCCATATGTGTATTCTTTGTAAGATACTCGACACAACATGCCTTTAAGAAAATATATTATTCATTTTCAAATTACACCATTAATCCGGTAATTGCTAATCCTGTAATGTTTCTATTTTTAAACATTTTAACATGTAACTAGTATTAGTTAATTATAAAATAATATTCGTTAAAATTTTACGATCTCAAATGAAATCAAAACTGCTTAGAAATGTTTAAAACACATGTTCTGAATTTTCTATCAGATTTGACTTTTTAATATAAGTCGATTAAGTGACCCGATAAACGACATCTCCAAGACTCGGAGTCTAAAGCGTTTTGATGCGAAACGACGTTTCAGACGACTTTCTAGTTTTACCCGAGACCTAAAAACCAATGTAAAATGACCAAAATACCCTTGCAAGTTCTGTGCAGGTTTGACTATTTTATTTTAAAAACGCAGGTTTTACTTTTATGTTTTGACCTGTTTATACAGCCCCTACAGTTTCTGCATAAAGTGTATTTTTCGACACTTCTTAACGGATCAAAATATATATACATATATACACACATGTCTTGTGGATTTTACAACAACGAAAAATAAATCTCGTAATGAGCATCAAATAAAATATAGCATGATGAATGACAGAAAATGCTTCAAGGTATCCAACACAAAATTTTGGAAGCAAAACGATGAATGACGTTCATAATTTAGGTTTCAAGGTGCAAAGTAGGCAAATCTCCTTGGTGCCACGATTCTTCAAAACATCAAAACATAACGAGGAAAGAATGGAACATTCATAGGTTGCGTTCCGAGAGCAAGAAGGTTAATGAAAAAAAATGATACAATTTTATAGAAGTAAAATCGTATTCCAATCTAGCGCCATAATCTAGACGATGATTTATAAAATGACGATGACGTTACCGAGGTATAAGCGAACAATGTACTTCGGAGTCGATACATATAAATGTCAACGAATTAAATCTTCGCATGTCGTGTAAAACGATAATAAAAATCAACAAAATATTATGAAAAACCATGATATTATTCAACACGATTATAAGAAATATTTCAAAATGTGTGACTCACACGATAGCGGTTAGTCTATTCCAAAGACACATTGAGCTACACAATGGTCTAGATATTACGTTAGAAGACGTCTAAACACAAACAGTCGGAAGACGATTTGGATATCTATATAGATATCTCAAAGGCTTAAACAATGAACATAGCACACACCGATGAAGGTATGTAAGGTCATAATATAAAATTGTGCAATAAAAGTAATTTAAATACTTCAAAAATAAATACAGAAAGATCTTGAAAATTCAATGTATTTATTTAAGTTAATCATTAATAAATGATAAACTTTTATCGAAAAGTTTAACGACATAAATATATATATATCGATTAAAGGGATCCTAGATATAAATATATATCCATAAGTGGATCATAGTATTTATTTATAAATACATGCCAATAAGGTATACGTAATAACGCATACTAAAGTGGTAATCCCAGAAGTAGCTTGAGCCTGAAGTCACGCGAAGTCCTGTACACATGACTCTTTGAAAAATAAAAACTGACAGTTATAGTTTAGGTTTTTAAAATAAAGACCTAGTTCTCTATAACTCATGGCTCTGATACCAATCTCTAACACCCCCAAATTCACACGCAGCGGAATACATATTTGGGTGCTAAACAATGATACAACAACACATAATTTATAAAGAACGACTCGAAAAGAGACGTTTCAAATTTATCGTTCCTAAAGCATTTATCAGAGTAGCGTAGTCCCAAGTAAACGTTACCGAAAGATAAGTTAAAACAACATATTAGTTTGTTTTAAAAATGGAACGATAAATAAATCAAAGAGTTTTAAACAACATAGTAGTGCACAACTTCATTCTCGTGACCTCCAAGCTTCCACTTCTTGATTTCCTGAAATACATGTGAGTAAAACAATCAGCAAAAATGCTGAGTGAATCTATAGGTTTATGTAATCAATTTGAACACAAGCAAAGATTATATGTTTGTGGCATGCTTATAAGCATCAAATAATAATTTGCATCAACAATGATAATTTTATATAGCATAAATTGCAATAAGCTCATGGAACCGAGCCCTTAGACACTCCCATATCAGTCTAATAAGACGAGAGATTTATTAATTGTCGGTTACCTCCAGATTATTGGTACATTGCCGTATACCTGACTTCTCAATACAATATGTCCAAACAGTGTGGAGGTCGGGCCTAAGCTTCTGTGACAAGTCCACACAAACTGAACCGGGGCGGCTTCCCCCATAGATCTATTAATTGTACTAGCGGCTAGCCCATCATAAGCTAGTTAACGGTCCATAATTGAGGCTTTAACAAAGGCAATCACTTAATGCAATTTAAAGGAAACCACGGGTCCATTCATAGAGGGACAAAGCATACCATAAAAATCTTTTGTTCTAAGTTTATAAAACATGTATTCCCCCTCGCGGGTTTTTAAAACAATTTAATGTGCACAAGCGAGGCTATAGACTCACCTTAGCCCATAGTGGTAATGAGACGATCGCCGACGATAGTAGATTCCCGATAATCACGATAACCGCAACCTAGCAAATAAGGTGCGTATTTTAATAATAGACTCGAGAAATAAATGATACTTAATAAAATCAAACTCGAACTCATAAAACCACAATACACTCGAGAGTAAACGATATAAACAACTTCCTTATACTTTACTACTCATTTACTTTACCATTTTATGCTTTTAACAAAATCCGCCGGCACATACTACATGTACTAGCTTATTTACCCCTTTTTAAACTTGTCAACCGTTTATGAAACGACTCGATAAACTAACTTACTATATATAGAAAGTCCTCCTACAAGTTCATCAAATGAAATTACTTTTAAAGTCCTTTACTCGACTCATTTTCAAACTACAAAATCCGGACAGATTTACGTTAATTTTTCATACAACCGTTTTAACTTATTTAAACGACTCCGTTTACAAAACCGACACTTGGGTTTTAAAGTAAACTCAACCTAATAAATAAATATCTCATTATCAGTAGGTTACACATTTTAAAACATCCATTTAAAGTCCCCGGGATTCGATCCAAATATCGACAACAACTATATGTAGTGTCGATACTCGTCTCCCGGTACACGATTATTCAAAACATCATAACTTCGCGCTCGTTTTGAGCTAGAACCTCTTCCTTATATCAAATCGAAGCTAAGGAAATTATCTACAACCCTAGGCTATAAGTTAAGTCATTTAAAAAACATAAAAATTCTGATTTTTAGTTTACCTACTGCTATAAAATGGGTACCAAAATCTTGTACAAAATCAACTTTTTGACCAAAACCAACCATAGAAATGATCATTTATATACTCTAATATCATCATAAACTAATCCTAACACTTGTAAATCACTTGCATGTACAAATATAATAAATCAAACTCAAAAATTCAAACATGCAAACACACCACTATGTAATATAATAATATTAACACCTATTTATTCCTTCCAATTGGATGTAACAAGTATAGTTCATCAAGAAAATAATTTTTGAAAAAAAATGTTAATGCATGTTGAAGAAAATCATACCAATGTGATCACAAGATCAAAACTAAGATGGGTCTTATTTTAGTTTAGCTCAAATCATCCTAAATCTTGAGTTAAATTGAAAATGGTATGGATTTGAGATGGGGGTGAAGGTTTCGGCAAAATGGAAGACAAGAGAGAGAGAGAGAAAAAAATTTCGTTTTATTATTATTTTATAAAAGTTAGTGGAAGTGAAAACTCTTTTATATGGTGGTACAAGGGTTAATTTTGCCAATTTGTGATAGTTTTGGTCCAAAATGTAATAAAATAGTTTAAAAGGGTAGAAAATGTAAATTGTAAATTTTAAAATATTTACGAGACTCGGGTTTCGTAAAAATACTAAAAAGTTTAAACGCACACGAAAAATAATAATATAACGACTCGATACGTAATTAAAACGATATCGTCGAAAATATTAAATATTGAAACGGTCGATAATGAAATATAAAATAGTGGGCATCCGTCAGTATCGCGATCACTAGTAGTCCTTGTTACTCGTCAAAATATTAAAACATAATATTTAATATCGGGTTCAACTTAAACCGTTAAACATAATAATATTTAACGTTATAAAATACTTCAAAATAATTGAAAGTAGAATTAAGTTATGACCTTATTTTTACGGGTTTTACACTAGTAGTTGCAAAGTTCCACTCGTGCTACGCCTTGTATCTTGACAACCCGCGTGATCCGCATCTGCATATGCCATTAGTGCAATAGAAGAGTCCTTCGAATACCAAAGTCCCCGATTAATGGTTCCTTTAAGATATCGAAAGATCCTTTTAACAGTAGCTAAGTGTAACTCAGTAGGCATAGTTTGATACCTGGCACACATACATATAGCAAACTGAAGATCAGGTCGACTGGCTGTGATATACAGAAGAGTACCGATCATTCCACGATAAAGTGTCGGATCAACGGCAACTCCATGTGGATCTGCATCAAGCTTAGTTCGTTCCACCATTGGAGTATCCACGGGGTCGCAAAATTCCATCTTATACTTCTTAAGCGAGTCAAGGGCATACTTGGATTGATTGATAAAGATGCCTCTGGGACTCTGAGATATCTGAAGACCTAAGAAGAATGATACCTTGCCCATCATTGACATCTTAAACTTGGAAGACATGAGTGTCCCAAACTCATCCGATAAGGTTTGGGTCGAGGCTGCAAATATAATATCATCAACATATATTTGTACCATAATCATATCTTTACCTCGTTTCTGAATGAACAGCGTGGGATCCACCTTGCCATTAGCGAAGCCTTGCGTAATGAGGAATTGTGATAATAGATCATACCATGCGCGTGGAGCTTGCTTCAACCCATAGAGAGCCTTGTTAAGCTTGTACGCATGATTAGGATATTTAGGATTCACAAAACCATCCGGTTGTTGAACATAGACCTCTTCCTTGAGTTCACCATTAAGAAATGCCGTCTTCACATCCATCTGATAGACGATCATATTCATATAGGCTGTATAAGCGAGGAATAGTCGAATAGCTTCCAAACGGGCAACAGGTGCAAAGAATTCCATAAAGTCGATGCCCAATAATTGCTTGTATCCACGAGCTACTAGTCGAGCTTTGTTCTTCAATATTCCTCCTAACTCATCGAGTTTCACCTTGTAAACCCATTTCAAAGTGAGTAACTGCACTTGATCTGGGCATGGGACAAGTTCCCATACTTCAAGATGTAGAAATTCATTAAGTTCTTCTTGCATAGCTTCTATCCAACATGATTGAGTAAAATCTTGTTGCCATGTCTTAGGTTCAACTTCAGTGAGAAAAGCATCAAAGTGACAAAACATTGCACTTTCTTGTAACTGACTTCGTGTGGATATCGGACGATTAGGGTCACCAATAATAGAATCTATAGGATGATCCTTTATCCACTTGCTGTCATGTTCACGAATCCGTGGATTGGAGTAAACTGTAGAAGGAGCTTCCTCTGAGGTGGACGACCCGACTTGATTAGGGTCGGGAATTGGTACACCAAAGAATGGAAGTTCACGCATTTGAGCGAATTCCAAATCGTGATCATCATCATCCTCTTCATCATCAATAGGCATGACATGGGTAGTTGAAACATGTGTTGGTTGAGAATTGCTTGTTGAAGGTATATCTTAACCAATTATAGGTGCAGATGTATCTGATTGTGCAACGGTTGCTAGAGCGACAACTTCGGTTACCGGAGCAATTACTTCAGTTTCTGGAGCAACGATACTTGGAGGAATAAAGAATTCATCAAAGAACGGTTGAAACAACGTATCTCATTCATTCCTAGAAGGTGGTGTAAATGATGATGAAGTAGGGTTGTTTGGGACAAGACCAGAACTAATGTTACTGGGTCCCATTTCACGAAGTGCGGGTTCAGAGCTGCTTTGCTCAGAAGCCATTGTTGTCAGCTCATCAAAATCAACATTCATAGTTTCAAGGATCTTGCGAGAGTTACGGTTGTAGATTCGGTATGCCTTCTTTGCGGGTGCGTAACCAATGAAAATACCAATATTAGCCTTTGGTTGAAGTTTTCCCAAATTGTCACCATCATTATTTGGATAGCAAAGAGAACCAAATACATGAAGATATGATAAATCTGGTACTTTTCCATGGAGAGGCACATAAGGTGTTTTACCATGGCGTTTACGAATTAGTGACCGGTTTTGGGTGTACACTGCGGTAGATACTGCTTCTGCCCATAAAAACAATGGAGCCTTTGCGTAAATTAACATCGTTCGAGCAGCTTCCATAAGTGTGCGATTTCGCCTTTCAACGACACCGTTTTGTTGTGGAGTGCGAGCAACGGATGTTTCATGAGAAATGCCAACTTCTTCATAATAATCACGCAAAATTTGATTCTCAAATTCGGTTCCATTATCTGTACGAATGCGTCGGACAGTAGTGTTGAGACGCACTTGAATCATCTTGATAAATCCGATGATGAATTTTGGTGCCTCATTTTTTGCTTTAAGAAATTTCACCCATGTAAACCGAGAGTAATCATCGACAATGACGAGGATGTAATTTTTGCCACTAAGACTTTCAACACGCATTGGCCCACAAAGATCCATATGTAAAAGATAAAGTTTCTCTTGGTTGGTGTCTTCAGTCTTGGGTTTGTATGACTTCTTAGTGCTTTTCCCCATTGTACACGCGGAATACAAATGATCCTTGTGAAATGATAGTTTAGGAAGACCACGAACAAGTTCGTTTTTCGCCAAGTGATTAATAGCGTCAAACTTAAGATGAGATAACCGTCGATGCCATAACCATGACTTTGTCTTTGATGCTTTGGAGAGAAGACATACGGGAGAAGCAGCCATCATGTCTTGTAGAGACAAAGTATACAAATTATTCCCTCGAGTACCTTTCAATAAATCAACCCCTTCCAAATTACGAATGAAGCAGGTATGCTCTCGAAAAGCAACTTCTAGGTTTGCATCACAAAATTGTCCCACAGAAAATAAGTTGTGACCGAGACCTTCCACATAATACACTCTTGAAATAATAACATTCCCAATATGATATTCACCATAACCCATTATCTTTGCAATATGATCATTTCCAAATCAAACCGTACCAAGAAACTTGCTGACGAAATTTCTGAGCTGAGAGCGATCTCCGGTCATATGCTTGGAGCAACCAGAGACCAAATACCAGAGAACAATTTGGACCACCTGTTTTCAATAACAACAGTAGACAATGCATTGGAAACTATTGGTTCCGGAGTGTTAGCAGATACAGATATAGAATTATCAGAATTGCTAACATTTTTGAGACCCTTAGATTTCCTACGTTTTCTAATGATATTTTTAGCACTAATAGGTTTTACTGTTCCAACTTTCTTAGGTTTTGGATTATTCGTGGGCACTACAGTGGGAGTAGACCTATTTAAAGGACACTTAGTTCCTATAGTAGTGTCGGTGTTCCTAGTTAAAGGACACGCTTGTGTTTTGGTAGACTTGGTACTCCTAGTTAAAGGGCACGCTTTCTTCGCTTTAGTGGGAGTGATCCTAGTCAAAGGGCACGTATTTCCTACTATAGTGAAAGTTCTACCAGCGGGACGCCACATCCAACCAATTTGGGTTAACACTTTCCCAGTCGGTTTCCATTCTAGTCCATTTTTCCGGGCATACATCTCATTCACATGGTCAATAAGGCAAGTATCATGACGACTAGAAAACATACATTCATTGCAATTCCAACATTTCAAATTAGAATTCACACTAGGCTTAGAACGCTGCACAACCGGAGAGCCTTTAGGTTTAGCTACATGATTCTTTTTATTCAAAATAGAAAATAACATTCCTAGGATGGTCTTCTACTTTCTTCTTCACTTGACTACTAGATGGGGGCAAGATCCTATCATTCTTCTTGTTTCTCTTAAGCTTGGATCTTTGAGCCTTAATATTGGTGCTTACTCTTGTAGAAGGCAACACGGGAATATTAGAAGCTGGTTTTGATTCCGCCTTATCTTTAGTGACCAAAGTTTGAGATGGTTTAGTCTTAGGGCCCTTGTTAAGTGGTGTGACGGCTATAAGGTTCCTTTTGATTGCACTAGAGGACGATGCTGAGACAGTGGCTGCGTTATCCACAACATTCTTACCTTTTAGAGTACGAAGTGTTTCCTTTAACTCAACCAAGACCAGATTCTTATCACAAATTTGTTCCCTCAAATCATCTATTTCCACCGACTTTCGATTTAAATGTTCAATCAATGATTGATTATGTGCAGTGGTGTTAGCGCATGCGGGCTTTACTGAATCGAAGTGTGACAATCCGTCAATTTACGATTGATATTTTATTCTCAAATATTATTTGAAAATATTATTTTAATGATACAATATGAACTCACTTATTTTTGGGAAGAAATTTGGATTTACGTCTTGAAGTAGCATCGACTACGTCTAAACCGGAGGATTCAACGCTACGTGCTTACGTTTACATACACCGTCCTTGGTGACAGTCCGACATTTCAGAAAATAAATTTATCCGCGAATATTATTTTGGTGTTTCAAATTTGTGCTAGTTCCTAAACTCACAAATTTACGAGAAGAGATTAGGACTTACGATTTTATTTTAACGTCCTTTACGACTAAACCGGAAACCTTAGGATTACGTATTTACGTTTTCGAACTCCGTTTTTGATGAGACAATTTTTATTGGATTCGTTTTGTGACGTTGATTCATAATTTATAAAAACGTTTTTCGTAAAACGACCCGAGGGCACGCAAATCGAGGAAACTAGAATCGAGGAGTACCCGTAAATAAATGGGGATGAGACAAGTGGGACACTTGTCCCACCCCCATCAAAACCGGCTACAACCCTCCACCAAGACAACTTGGTGTCAAGTTTTAACTTAAACTAGCTACACATGTCCAATGCTTAACAAATAAGCTAAGCTCAACACAAAACCACAAACCAAAACCATTTCTCTCATTATTCTCTCATGCAAACCACTCCTTTCTCTCTCTTGGCTCCATTGTTGCCGTCCCATATTTCTTCCACAAACACCATTTTGATCAAAAACAACCATGAAATCCTATGTTATACTTGCATATGTTGAAGCCCTTTTGAAACCCTATTGATTGGTGGTGCTTATAACATCCAAGGAGGAGTTTTCATGGAGTAGGAGGGCTGATTTTCCACAAGGTTCTCATGAAGAATGATGGTCTTGAAGATGGTCTTGGTGCATCACAAGTTTCTCCATCAAAAATCCATGTTTTGATCAACCTACATCATCATGGTGGTATAAAGATCGTCCTCCTCATCTTCTTGTTATTTTGATTATGTAAACATGTATTTTATTTCCTATTGTATATATTTATGATGATTATATGATGATAAAAATGTTATGTGGGGATTTGTTGTTGATAATCATGGATAAAAAGATGAAAAACTATAAGTAAAAATGGGTAAATCTTGTTTAAATAATAGGCTGTATAAAAACAGTAAAGAACCATATGGTAAACTGATAAAGTGATGAATTAGAATCCATTTACAGTAAGCTATGGGTCTTGTACACATGTGAGAGTTGGCCATGCAATGGAATCAAAATAATGAGTGAGATATGATCAAAACAAGTTTAGGGTATAAATCTGAAGTTACTGTTTTGGACGATTTTTAGAAAATATTTAGAAGATGATTCAACAGTAGCTATAATAGAGTTAAATATAGCACATATCATGTAGTTTATGTGATAAAAATTTGAGCTTCTATCTCCATATAGAACTCAAGATATGGCAGTTTTGGTGAAAGTAAAGATAAAAATCAGATTTTTGGAAATTAAAAGTATAATAATATTATATAAGCACTCAAAATTTTAATGTATAAAATATAAATTAAAACCCACTAACTCATGGATTCTATTTATATAAATATATAAAAGGTGTAATAAGTGTATAAATGATAAAAATGGAAACTTGTTAAGTTTTATAAGTTATAAAACTATAAACATGATTTTTACGACTTTTTCGGCTATTGCCGTAAAATTAACGTTTTTGTTAAATAAAACTTAGATGGTTGGACCCGTCTAATGTAAACTTTATAAAACTTATATACTGATATATAAACATGTATAACAAGAAAAAAACCGATAAAACCCGAACTATAGGACATACGGACGTTAACGGACTAAATTAACGTTATTGGACTAACAATATAACAAAAATGTACTAAAACACTTATAAACTTATTATTGGGCTTAACCCATTTGGGCCCAACTTGTAAAGTTTAAGTACTGATAATATAAGTACAAAATGGATTAAAATAAGTTAAATAACTTATAATAAGCTTATTGGACTTAAAACACGTAAATAGGTAAAACGGGAAAACTAGTATAAAAGTTATCGACACATAGCACAAAAATGAGTAAATGAGAATATGTAAAACCACTTGATCATCATATATATATAATCATCATATGTATACATAATTGGTATTTTTATAAAGTCATTGGACAAACATCTAAGACCGAATATTATTTGTCTAGGTTTCCGTGATTGAAGCACATACCGTACGTCCGAATTGCCGATCACCCGCCTTCCCATATCAACGTGAGTTCATAGCCTCGCACTCTTTTAAATGTTTTTATAAATGTTTTATAAACCCGCGAGGGAGATAACATGTTAGGTTTTATAAAACTAGGACACCATTTGTCCCGATTGTTTGTTTATTGATTTTGGACCCGAATGATTGAATGACCCGATTGTATGACCCTATGAATGATTAAAGGACCCGATAGATGAAATAAAAATGGATTATTAAAGTTAGGTTATGTCACTAAAAAGTCCCATTAGCATGAATTGTGAACTACCGGGATTTGGTAGACGCTTATACATTTAATAGTACTATTTGGGGACGATCACCCCAGTTCGCGCCTTGACGGTTGATCCCCGTCGTGCCACATTGATTGGTAAGCGAATTTATGTATGAGAAGATTTCCATAGCATGACCTTTGTGACGACACGCTACTTTAGATGGGCAAAATTGGTATCGGGTTAGCTACCCGTTTTGGTTTAGTAAGGTAAGAATGTCATGCGGCTTATAATAATCTAAGTTTACAAAATAATATTAGACGCTTCGAATTACGATGTATTGCCTGACTAGCAATACAGGGTCATACTATTGATATTATGTTCGTGTTTTGGTTTTATATAACCATATTCATATAACGGTTTTTATTTGATCTATACAACGTTGCAAAACGTATTGTATGGTGTTTTTAACAACAATGATTCGTATAATGATTTTTAAGGCAAATGCCTATATTATGATCTTCGATAAGGATTTGTATAAAACGGCTTTGGCTATTTTATGGCCTATTAAAATGATTTGTACAAGGTGATTTTCAGTAATAATTTTATACTGATATTATATTGATGGAATTTATTAAACTCTATGAATTCACTCGGCGTTATCGCTGACCTTTTCTTTTAACATGTTTTATCTCAGGTACTTGAAGGTAATTCTCGGGAAGACGACAAGAATTCATGGCCCGCACTTAAACAATATTTTCCATTCAAACACTTTGTAAAACTTTGTATGAAATGTAATGACTTGGGACCGATGTAACTTTGATAATTATGAATGGAAATGATTTATTAATAAACGACGCGATTTTTAAGCGTTGTCTATGATGTGAGTAATGTGCTATCCCGTAACACCAACTAGTCTTCCGCTGTACTGAGTTGTATAAATTTGGGGGTGTTACAGTTTGGTATCAGAGCTCTCGTTATAGAGAACGAAAGATTTTTAAAACTAAGGTTTTGATTAAAACATTTCAAAATCTTTTAACTAAAAACATTTTTCCCAAAATGTCTAAAAATCTTTTGACTATAACGGTGCCGAAGAATTCCCGAGTTACCGACAAGGCCAGACTGAGAAGTGTTATTTTAATATATATATAACTTGGATTATATATATATGATGTAATTTTATTACATGATTGTTTGATGATTATTTTCATTTCTATACGAGGTATTTATACGACGTAGATGTCACAAGGAACCCTAAATCCCCTAGTAAATTAATCGAAGCTATTCTCGTAGGAATTCTAGCTATCCTAGATCTAAACCAAGTTGTGGATATTTATGATCCCAACGAAATGGTTGATATTCGTAGAAGTGTAGATATTAGTTGGTTGTGATATTGAAAAAGAATTGGCGAGATTAAATCTGATATCAATGTCATGACGATCTTTTCTTATAGAGTGGAGTTGACCAAAACGTTACCACCTAGAAAGATGTCATCTGATTCGTTGTCATCCAATTCTTAAATTTGAAATCGAAAGGGTGAATGTTGCACTTGAGGGTGTCATTGGAACCATTACCCAAAAGCCTCATGCCACTAATACCTTTCCGAGAAATCTAATTGAATGTATGAGTCATCTCATACTAGTGACTCATTTGATAATTGTTGTTGTAAGAGCTAATAGGATTGGAAATTAAGTGTTGATTCATATTGAGATCGTATTTCCTTTACAAGGCCTAAGAATAAGGTTGAAGTATTGGATAATGAGGTAGGATATTGAATTGAGTATAAGATTGGTTAAAACTTGAATAAAGTAAAAATTTAACTTGTATGGAATATGAGATTGATTAGAGAAATTTTTTTTAAGTCATATGATTGAATTATAAGGTTTTAATTTATTGATTGGTTCGCGTTAAGTGTTGTTCCTAGGCCATTGTCCACTAATGAGGATGTCCAGTGTCCAATAAATAAATTGAAGAAATCTTCTTCTGAATTGAGACCGATGGATCTTCTGGGACATGTGGAACACCTAACGACTCTTGTAGATTAGTATTCATTGTGGTATCTTTTAAAAATCCCTAACTTAACTGAGATATCAGTTGGTAGGATGAGTTTTGAGAATTGTATGACATAGTGACATGTAATGTGTTACGGTACAATTTTGACTGGTTTGTGATTAGTGAAAAGACTACCTTTGATTGCTAAATTCTACATGTATCGATGTTATCTATCCTTTCTTGCTTCATCCTAATGTTCGCATTAGTGATGCAACCATTGAACAAGTACTTATCTCGAATTGAGTTACGTTGTGGATTATTCTTTTTGAGTGCCATCGAGGTCATGAACCTCATGATTATTTGGCTAAGCTCATTTCCTATTATATCGTAGTTAAGTTCTTGGTGAACAACTCTTCATCACTCTTTTGCAGATCACACATTGTTTTTATAAAGTTAAAACGGTATCCTTTGAGAAAAATCGAATTTTCATCACTATAAGGATTATTCATAGTGAGATTTATAAGTGATTGTTATTGAAATAAGGTTGTTTATAAAACGCTTTGGAAACTTAATTGTTCTCATAACAAGGAAAATCTTTGTAAATTTATTTTTGATTCTTATTTAAGAATTAAGCATGAAAATGTTTTTACTATAAAACATGATGGCAAAGTTTTGACGAACTGAGTATTGCATCGTTAATCTTGAAATTGTATATAGTTGCGCGCCTACATACAATTTGGAATGGACCATGCAAGGCTGACTAGTAGTCACCATAAAACTGATTAATAAACACTACATTTTCTTTGAAGATTGTGAAAGATTAAAATTTTATGAGATCTGCAAGAAGTGAAAAATAAGGACATAATGTTAGGGACACCTACATATGTGCCTGTAGCATCTATTCTTCTGAGTCGAATTTACTCATCTGTGGAAATTGTCTTATTTGACAATTGACAATTCTTTCTTGTCCAATTCTCCCGTAGTGAGATTCTTAGGAAAAGTATCTGATTACCGAGTGTTGATACCCGACTGGATGTATTGACGTTCTTACCATTTCTTATGATTTGATTTCATTTGAATGACCTGGGTAACGATCCGAGGAGCGTTCGAACGCGTACTCAAATTATGAAAACATGGGATATATTCATACTCGTTAAATGTTTTCGTCTGTATCTGATTTGAAATTCTCTCGCATAGATTATGCGTTAACCTTACTCTTTTAAGGTTAGTTATGTATCCTAATATCCCTGAATTTGTGAAGGATTATGAATTATTATTATTTTGAGAAGTTCACATCTTATCGATGGCAATGAAACTGAAAAGTTGGTTATGCCGGTAGAATAGATTGATTGATTATGACATGACGACATTGTCTTAATTGATGGGAACTCGAGTAGAATTCCCTAAATGATCAGATGTTGATTATCAAAAATGATCTAAATAATTCTTGATGGATGATTTTATCCTGTATTTAGATTTGAAACTATACCGTGAATGATGGTGAAATAGTTATAGATATTGTAATCTAGAAGAAGTTAATATGAATTTATTAAAAGATGTTTATGTTATCTGAAACTTTAGGAAGTATTTGTTGGTGAAATACCTAGACTTTTTCCATTTAGGCAAGTTGAAATTGGTATTGACTATATTCCCGGTGCTGCACCTGTGGCTTGTGCACTGTACGTCAGCACCATCTGAATTTAAGGAATTACCGTACAATAAAGAGTTGTCGGAGAAAGATTTTATTATACCATGCCTGTCATCCTGAAGAGCTATGGTGTTATCTTTCCTTATATTTATAGATTACTGTGACTGAGTAAATTGACAATCGATAACGATATCCATAACTCGAAATGGAAGAATTGTTCGATCATTTACAAGGTTCTAGCAGATTTGATCCACGACATGGTTATTATCAACTTCGTATCCGCGAAGAAGATTATCTATTCCAATCACTACATCCGGTACTTGTAATGAACATTATGAGTTTCACGTGATGTCGTTTGGATTGACTAATACACATGTAGTATTCATAAATTTGGTGAATCACGTGTGTAGGCTGTAATTTGATAAATTCATGCTCGTGATCATTAAAGACTATATGTTTGTATATAAGAATAAGAATGAGTTAGTAATTAATTATAGATTGCCCTGAATTGGCCGAACAATTAAAAATGGTGCCTCGAATGTTTAACATAAGACTTGAGACTTAATACATTATATGATTTAACCGTGTGATTAATAGATAATGGAATATAAATTGACTCTTCAAAAATAAGAGCCCTTTTAAGACTTTGGATTTTACCAAAAAGAAATGGAAATATGTTTTGACGAATGTTTTAACAAAAGATTTTAAGGGATTATTCCCTTATACACAAACCATTTAACTAAACTTCTGTTTAGGGGTAAATGTTTGTGTATACCTCAAGATAACTTAAGAAGGACTGAGTAAAACCATTTATACCATAACCTGAAAACTTAAAACGACAATTTTTACTTTTCAACTAAGAAAACTTTGACCAAAGTATAAACAAAGATTTTTCGAACATTTAGGAAATCTTATTAAATATTTTCGATAAATCAACAAAAATCTTGTTAATTAAATTCAAATTTATTTTGAACATTTATATAATTGGTCGAACTAAGAAATTTAAACTTTTAACGTTTACGCTTCATAAAAAATTAAATAATTATTGTTAGTTTACATATAATAATTATCGACGCTTTAGACGCCGGATTGAGAAAAACTGATAAAAATGATAGTTAAGACGAAACTGAAACATAAAAGATATAAAGAAAGAATTTTGAATAAATACAGTTATAATATTTATTTCATCAGGAGAAAGTGAACGTAATTACTGACGCATAATATAGAAAGAATATCTGAGTGAATTGTGGACATGATAATTATATCATCGCGAGAAGTGAATATAGATACTGACGTATTATATAAAAAGGATAAAGAACCAATTAGGATGTATTTCTTAATAAAGAAGGTGCAAAATAAATTGCCGAACAATATAAAAATAGCCGATGATTGTAAAAAGGATAATATAGATAATAAAAAGTGGATCGCGGCTAGTGTGAACCATTAGAATTGAGAAGCCAATAGCATTAAATATTTTAAAGGCCACTTGTGGTTGTATAAATAAGGAGGATTGTGAGATATAGTTATGTTGGAATTTGTAAGTATAAGTATTATATGTATGTCATTTTTGACTAAAAGTATCTTTGTCTGAAGAAGTTGTACTGATGGCAAATTATGAAGGCAGACATCGCCTCATACATTAGTAAACGTCTAGCTATTGCAAAGGTCATCATCTGAATTTGATTCCATTTGGGTCATCGTCGACAGACTGACCAAATCTGCTAATATCATTCCCGTTAATGATAAATGCAAAAGTGTTATGTAAACATAGTGTGCTTGTATAAAAAATGTTTATCAAGATCCTCGCTTCGCATCGAATTTCTAGAGATTTGCTCAGAAATCATTGAGAACGAACCTTGATGAGAGTACTATATACCACCCCAAATCGAAGGGACGAGGTAAAGTAATGATACAAAGTAATATAAGTGCTGTTTTATGTTTGAATGATTGACCTTTGGAAATAGACCGTATAATCGTTTTCCTTTGGAAAGATTATCATTGATAATTATCGTATTAGGATTGAGATCGAATCTTGTTAGGATCCAAATCTTAGAGCATCTATAAGCAGGAATTGAGATGAATACATCCGACATACACCCATTGTGAGTTGGACATGTCTCTTAGGTTTAAGGTTTCCTATGATGGCGAACCTATCCTTGCAAAATACCCGACCCGCGAGACCTGAAATGATTGTTGAAATTAAGATCTGATTATTGACAGTCGGTAGTGGGCAAGAGGTTATGTGAATGTGAAATGTAGATCTTGAAGTGCCAAATGGGTAGCGAAATTATGCCACAATTTTTAACCTTGGAAAATTGAATTCATGATCTGACAAATCATGGGATATAAGTCCCCGTTGTATGAGACCATTGTGATGATATAAAAGATTGGTTTGAAAGGCATATAAGCTAGATCTACCCTAGGACTTCAACGACTGCGTGAATTATGTTTCGTATATCGAACTTGATGGAATATCTATCAAGTTAAAATCTGAATTCTTCTTAGTAATGTTTAGATCGGCGAAAAGTTGCATTCATCAAAAACCCGTGAACATCATGGATAGAGAAAGTAAGTCAACATTAAGCCTGATCTTATTCCCGTAGTTATGTCTGCTGAAACTCGCGTATTGTAATGAATTGAACTTGTGAGAAAAGACCGGATGTGGAGGAAATACCCACATGGCTTTAACTCTATAAGAAGCGAGTAGTAAGGTAAGATGATCTTTGAGGACAAAGATCCTATTTAGGGGTAAATGCTGTGACAATCCGTCAATTTACGATTGATATTTTATTCTCAAATATTATTTGAAAATATTATTTTAATGATACAATATGAACTCACTTATTTTTGGGAAGAAATTTGGATTTACGTCTTGAAGTAGCATCGACTACGTCTAAACCGGAGGATTCAACGCTACGTGCTTACGTTTACATACACCGTCCTTGGTGATAGTCCGACATTTCAGAAAATAAATTTATCCGCGAATATTATTTTGGAGTTTCAAATTTGTGCTAGTTCATAAACTCACAAATTTACGAGAAGAGATTAGGACTTACGATTTTATTTTAACGTCCTTTACGACTAAACCGGACACCTTAGGATTACGTATTTACGTTTTCGAACTCCGTTTTTGATGAGACAATTTTTATTGGATTCGTTTTGTGACGTTGATTCATAATTTATAAAAACGTTTTTCGTAAAACGACCCGAGGGCACGCAAATCGAGGAAACTAGAATCGAGGAGTACGCGTAAATAAATGAGGATGAGACAAGTGGGACACTTGTCCCACCCCCATCAAAACCGGCTACAACCCTCCACCAAGACAACTTGGTGTCAAGTTTTCACTTAAACTAGCTACACATGTCCAATGCTTAACAAATAAGCTAAGCTCAACACAAAACCACAAACCAAAACCATTTCTCTCATTATTCTCTCATGCAAACCACTCCTTTTTCTCCCTTGGCTCCATTGTTGCCGTCCCATATTTCTTCCACAAACACCATTTTGTTCAAAAACAACCATGAAATCCTATGTTATACTTGCATATGTTGAAGCCCTTTTGAAACCCTATTGATTGGTGGTGCTTATAACATCCAAGGAGGAGTTTTCATGGAGTAGGAGGGCTGATTTTCCACAAGGTTCTCATGAAGAATGATGGTCTTGAAGATGGTCTTGGTGCATCACAAGTTTCTCCATCAAAAATCCATGTTTTGATCAACCTACATCATCATGGTGGTATAAAGATTGTCCTCCTCATCTTCTTGTTATTTTGATTATGTAAACATGTATTTTATTTCCTATTGTATATATTTATGATGATTATATGATGATAAAAATGTTATGTGGGGATTTGTTGTTGATAATCATGGATAAAAAGATGAAAAACTATAAGTAAAAATGGGTAAATCTTGTTTAAATAATAGGCTGTATAAAAACAGTAAAGAACCATATGGTAAACTGATAAAGTGATGAAGTAGAATCCATTTACAGTAAGCTATGGGTCTTGTACACATGTGAGAGTTGGCCATGCAATGGAATCAAAATAATGAGTGAGATATGATCAAAACAAGTTTAGGGTATAAATCTGAAGTTACTGTTTTGGAGGATTTTTAGAAAATATTTAGAAGATGATTCAACAGTAGCTATAAGAGAGTTAAATATAGCACATATCATGTAGTTTATGTGATAAAATTTTGAGCTTCTATGTCCATATAGAACTCAAGATATGGCAGTTTTGGTGAAAGTAAAGATAAAAATCAGATTTTTGGAAATTAAAAGTATAATAATATTATATAAGCACTCAAAATTTTAATGTATAAAATATAAATTAAAACCCACTAACTCATGGATTCTATTTATATAAATATATAAAAGGTGTAATAAGTGTATAAATGATAAAAATGGAAACTTGTTAAGTTTTATAAGTTATAAAACTATAAACATGATTTTTACGTCTTTTTCGGCTATTGCCGTAAAATTAAAGTTTTTGTTAAATAAAACTTAGATGGTTGGACCCGTCTAATGTAAACTTTATAAAACTTATATACTGATATATAAACATGTATAACAAGTAAAAACCGATAAAACCCGAACTATAGGACATACGGACGTTAACGGACTAAATTAACGTTATTGGACTAACAATATAACAAAAATGTACTAAAACACTTATAAACTTATTATTGGGCTTAACCCATTTGGGCCCAACTTGTAAAGTTTACGTACTGATAATATAAGTACAAAATGGATTAAAATAAGTTAAATAACTTATAATAAGCTTATTGGACTTAAAACACGTAAATAGGTAAAACGGGAAACTAGTATAAAAGTTATCGACACATAGCACAAAAATGAGTAAATGAGAATATGTAAACCCACTTGATCATCATATATATATAATCATCATATGTATACATAATTGGTATTTTTATAAAGTCATTGGACAAACGTCTAAGACCGAATATTATTTGTCTAGGTTTCCGTGATTGAAGCACATACCATACGTCCGAATTGCCGATCACCCGCCTTCCCATATCAACGTGAGTTCATAGCCTCGCACTTTTTTAAATGTTTTTATAAATGTTTTATAAACCCGCGAGGGAGATAACATGTTAGTTTTTATAAAACTAGGACACCATTTGTCCCGATTGTTTGTTTATTGATTTTGGACCCGAATGATTGAATGACCCGATTGTATGACCCTATGAATGATAAAGGACCCGATAGATGAAATAAAAATGGATTATTAAAGTTAGGTTATGTCACTAAAAATTCCCATTAGCATGAATTGTGAACTACCGGGATTTGGTAGACTCTTATACATTTAATAGTACTATTTGGGGACGATCACCCCAGTTCGCGCCTTGACGGTTGATCCCCGTCGTGCCACATTGATTGGTAAGCGAATTTATGTATGAGAAGATTTCCATAGCGTGACCTTTGTGACGACACGCTACTTTAGATGGGCAAAATTGGTATTGGGTTAGCTACCCGTTTTGGTTTAGTAAGGTAACAATGTCATGCGGCTTATAATAATCCAAGTTTACGAAATAATATGACGCATCGAATTACGATGTATTGCCTAACTAGCAATACAGGGTCATACTATTGATATTATGTTCGTGTTTTGGTTTTATATAACCATATTCATATAACGGTTTTTATTTGATCTATACAACGTTGCAAAACGTATTGTATGGTGTTTTTAACGACAATGATTCGTATAATGATTTTTAAGGCAAATGCCTATATTATGATCTTCGATAAGGATTTGTATAAAACGACTTTGGCTATTTTATGGCCTATTAAAATGATTTGTACAAGGTGATTTTCAGTAATAATTTTATACTGATATTATATTGATGGAATTTATTAAACTCTATGAATTCACTCGGCGTTATCGCTGACCTTTTCTTTTAACATGTTTTATCTCAGGTACTTGAAGGTAATTCTAGGGAAGACGACAAGAATTCATGGCCCGCACTTAAACAATATTTTCCATTCAAACACTTTGTAAAACTTTGTATGAAATGTAATGACTTGGGACCGATGTAACTTTGATAATTATGAATGGAAATGATTTATTAATAAATGACGCGATTTTTAAGCGTTGTCTATGATGTGAGTAATGTGCTATCCCGTAACACCAACTAGTCTTCCGCTGTACTGAGTTGTATAAATTTGGGGGTGTTACACGAAGAGTCGTGTATTTTTCTGTTTTAAGCTATCAACTTTGGACAAAATCTTGGAAACTCGATTATCTAGATCAAGTTTAAAATTCTCAGCGGCCTCAAGTACGTTCACACAGTTAAGCTCCTTAGATTTCTCTATTTCAATCGGCAAAGATTTAGCAACTTTGTCACTTGGCTGACGCTGTTTTGATTGTAAATTCAATCGAAAATTGTTTTCAAAGTTTGCATCATCGATATTAACACCTTCGAATGACGTTTCAAAGATTTCTTGAATAAGTTGTTGCTTGCGTTCACGCGAAATACAATGTGTTTGAATCTCATCAAAACGTTTTGAAAGCGAAGAATATGAGTCTTGAAGCTTTAAAAATTCAGCGTCAGATTCGTGACAATTACTATCTACCACATTATCCACAGATTCAACATATGCACAATAGAATCATTATCAACACTTTTATTCACACAGACAGAAACTATATCATGAGACATCACTTGCTTCAGAAGCTGATCATTTTGGCGTGAAACCCGTTCTATTTCAAGTAAACTGTTTTCATAAGCCTCTTCCATTTTATTGAAAACACGTCTAACTTCTTCGATTTCCAAAAGCAAGTCTTGATCAAGATTACTAAGACAGGCTTTAACATTCTTTACAAACGGAACAATTTCGTCTCGAAACGCAGCTCTAGTGTGCTCAAAGTTCCATTCACCTTCCGTTATGGCCGAGGCCGTCGTACGTTCCAAAATGACCTTGTCAAAATCGGCTAAGTGTTGGTGAACCGCATTTAAGTTAACGGACGCCTTGCTTACTGGTGGAATTAACTTTGTTAAATCCGTTTTGACAAGTGTAGGAGACGTACTAGGAAGGTTTTCATTTGACAAACTTTGGGGCACAATAACTGTTAATTCTGCTAATTCCTTTTGTAAGCGAATGCGTGTCTTTTTCGAAAATTGATCTTTGTTATGTTTGTCATAATCAGTTGTATGGAATTTTGAAAGCATTTTAGAATGAGTTTCATCCGCAAGTGACTGTGTCTCCTCAGTACTACGAACAAAAGGTGCTTCTTTCTATTTGCCTATTATGGTCATATCATAAAGACCGGGAATATGTTCCTGAGCTTGTTTTGCATAACCGGGATTAAGTGGTAAATCTTGAAGACGCTTGAGTTCGAGTTCTTTAAATGATTTAGTTAACAGATGAACCTTTTCTGTGAAAGCGTATTGTTTTAAAAGTTGTTGTTCCTTGAATTTAAGAAGTTTGGTAGCATTAATTTCTGATTCAGCCTTTTTAGACTCGAGAGTTTCGAAATCCATTTTAAGTTTCTGAAGATCATTGACAACCGACTCTTTTGCTTTTAATACATTGGAAAGATTAGCTTTTAATGATTCTATTTCTTTCAAGTGTTCAATCTTTTCAAAACGAAATTGGTCAAATTCTGAACATGTTATTTTCTCTGCTTGAGGGACCATTTCAAAAGTTTTGACCTTTTCTTTATGCAACGCAAGCTCAGCAGTTAGGGTGGAATTGGTATCTACGGATTGTCTGAGGGCCATATGCATTTGATCAATAATATGTTTAGGTACCATGACCAAATCATGTTGAGCATAAGATTCCATACCCGTCGCAGCATTTGGTTGATGTTCACTCAAATGTGTAGGATTTGGTACCACATCATTTGAGTTACTAGTTCCCGAATGCTGTTCGAGGTTGTCCTTTTCATGCCCAACTTGATGTTGGTTATCATCAATATTATTAGATGTGGTTGGTACCTCACTGACGACATCAGAACCGTAGTGAGAGAGATTAGCAACGAGAGCAGATTGGGCAGAGTGAATGTCATCACAATCTGAATCATATGAGTCAAGATCATCTTCTTGATAAGCTGCATTAGAAGTAGAAACGACTGCAATGCCTTCAGTATCTGCTGCCCCTGGGTCTGCAAGAAATGCTAACTCCTCTGAATCCAAAATCTTCCCCTTAGACTGAGCATCAACCAAATACATCTTCTCACGAAACCATGCATCATCCCTCCTTCTTTTCGGCTGAGTGCATTCCCTAGCCATATGACCTTGTCCTCGGCAATTGTAGCAAGTCACAACCTTCTTAGGACCAATAGGACTCCCATTTCCACTAGCTTGAGAATTCACAGCTTGATTGTTCCTAGTCCTTGTAGGAGGTCCATATGAATTTTGCCTTCCCTGAATAGGTTGCACCGTCACTTGACCATCTTGAACAGTGGCTTGTTGTCGAGGATTTGATGAGGTGCGGAGCTGATTGTTTGTTGGTGGAAATCCTCTAGTTGCAACAAGTTTTGACAAGTAGGCTGTGGATGGTTTAGAACATCAGCTGGCGTATCATTTGGAGTAAAGACCGGTGCTTGGATTGGTGGAAGTTCATTAGAGTAGAAAGCTTGTGCTGGTTGTGCTTCTATTGGAAAATATCCTTGCTGAGGAGTATAGCCCATTGGAGAAGTGTTGGCTTGTGATGGTGATGTCTGATATGGTGGTTGCTGCGGAAAAGATTGTTGATGAACACCTTGTTGAAATGCTTGACGTGGCATCAATGGCGGTTGATAAGATGGTTGTTGATAGGTGTGTGGTGGTGGTTACTGCGAGTATGATGGTTGTTGATAAGTATAAGCCATGTTTTGTTGAGAAGCATACATTACAAGTGGATCATGAACTTGAGGTGTAGACAACCGAGCCTCGATCACATGGCATTCGTGTTGTTGAAGAAAAGCTTGAAGTTGATCCACATTGGTGTTATGCAAGTCCTTAGCCAATTTAACATCCGTCACGTATTGTTTTCCATTCTGAAGGAAGAGTGTTCAAATACTTGGTGTTCAACTGAAAGGTAGGAATTGTCATGCCATAGATATTAAGCTCATTCAACAATAGGGTAAATCTCAGATAGTAGTCATTGTGAGTCTCCCCTGGCACATAGGCAAACTTATCAAAAGTATCATAAAGCTTACACTCTCGTTCTTGTTTAGTTAACGAGGTGCCTTGCATTAGAACACGAATTCTATCCCATAACTCTTTGGCAACTTTATGTTTGCTGACGAGTTTGTAGACATCTGGAGGAAGGTCTTGGAGAATGATGTTTGTAGCATACTTATCACATTTGTCTTGAATCTTCATATCTCCAGTCAATTCACCCGTTGTGCGAGGACGAGTAGTTGTACCTTCCGTCACTTTACCATAATCTAATGGTCCATTTAGCACCGATGCCCAAATGAGATGTCCATTCTCCTTGTTCAACATATAAAGTTCCATTCGGGAAGCCCATTCCTCATACATAGTCTTCACCAACATTGGTGGACGATTATCCGTACCCGAGAGGATGGACTTATCCGTAAGATATGTGTACTCCATTTCAATAAGTTAAGATTTACAAACATTGATCGATCAATGAAAGAAAGTAAATGTGTTTGTGTTGTGAGTTGAAGTCGAGAAACAATGTTAAAATCCCCTAAAATATGTCCTCGATCGGAATATCAGTCGAAATAAGCCCTATCGGAATAACCTTGATCGGAATATCCCAAATCGGAATAAACCCTAATCGGAATGTCAAAGATCGGAAAGTCCTAAATCGGAATGAACCAAATCGGAATGTCCCTTTTCGGAATTTGCCAAATCGGAATGTCCCTTTTCGGAATGCCAAATCAGAATACCTAATCGGAATACCTGATCGGAATGTACCCAAAATCGGAATCCCTAAACCCTATTCCGATTACACTGATCGGAATGTCTTATAAACCCTTTTCCGATGACCTGATCGGAATAATTCCCACTTTTCTCGGACAAAACTCAACCAATTCGTGATTTTAAGCCAAAAAATGATCAAAACACCCAAAACATTTGTGTTTTTAGCCAAAGTAACTATACCAAATCCCTACCACAACTATGTAGAAGATTTGTATCAAGAAAAAACCATCAAAAACACAAAAAAAAATTGGTTCGTGTAAAAATGGATCAAAATAGGCGTATGAATCAAGAACACAAACACATGAACAATACAATCATCCCATGGCTCTTGATACCATTTGAAGGATATGTAAATCTTGCTTATGTTTTAGAGAGAGAAAGAGATAGAGAGATGGTAAGAACACACACACTTAGAGAGAGAAAGTGAAAGAAAAACACTTTTTCACTATGTGTAAAATGAAGAACAACACCACCCTCTCCATCAAAGGAGAGGGTTTATATACCCAAGCCCTTGTCATGGGCTTGGGCTTACATTTGGGCCGACCTACACATGTTGTAGGCTAGGCTTTGGTTTGTTTGTTAAATTAAGATAAGTAACTAAACTACGAGCTATTACATGGACTATCGTTGGAGTGACCGATCCTTCTTTATACGTAAAACGTATTTCCAACATAACTATTTATGACTTTTGGTATTTTGTGAAAAAGTAAAGCAAGACAGAATATAAAAGAGCAATTAAAGTAAATTTGCAAGGATTTTAAAGACAATTAAAGTAAAAACAATTTTATATTAAAATAGAACTCAACTTTGTTTTTACAAAAATTGGAACAAAAATAAATGTACGGTAGTTCATATCTATTTATAAGCTGTGAGTGAAGCTTCTGGGTCTTCAAGTTTCTCTTTCTTAGGGTTTCTTATAGCCTCTTATTTATTGCTTGAAAAGAAAGCTTAATCTTGATCGTTGATCTCTTGTATGGTCTTGGTGATTTCCAAACTGACATCTTACATTCTCTATCCTTTTGTTAGTTTTGCAATAGAATTTGTGCAAAAACCCCTTGGTCGTGTACTTCTTCCTTTGTCCAATCACTTGGTGTAAGATTGTCATCTTGGCATTTTTCTGATTTGGCTTGCTGAGGTATCTTGTACAAGTGGGATACTCTCATTGGGTGCTTGGAAATGGAATTTTAGGAATTAACTAAGACTTGTCCTTTGAGTGTAACTTTGAGTAAATATCGCGTTTTTACCTCTTGACTTTGTTTGACTATTTTTACAGGTTGGGTTGTGGGTTTTTCTATGTTGGATGAGTATATGGGCCATTGCTTTACAAAGTATAACTTTGTTAATCTTTAACAAAGGTTATGTTTTGACACTTAGCACCGTTAGTCCCTTGTTTGCTCAAGGACTAATGATGCAAATGGAAAGGGACTAGAAATGGATTTTGGTTTAATATTAACGGTGTATTAGGTAAACTAGGATAGGTAAAGGTTATTCTAGGAAAAGTGGAAAATGGAAAGGGTATTTTGGATATTTAGAGAGACTTGGGGTTTTATAACCCCGCTAAATGATTTCCCGGCTTCGGCTTTGTGCACTTTTTCATTCTCGTGTTCAATTTTTTAATTGGTCGTTTTCTTTTGATTTCTCGATATTCGTGCTTGCACATACAAAAACAATAAAACAAGCATATATATGGCACATTTTATGATTTAATAACCGTTTTTAATCCGTTTTACAAGAAATAAAGATATGTGTATTAGCACATTTCACCCACCTTTAGACCTTCTAAACGTTAGACACGACTTTACATCCCACTGCGTGAGTGAACGAATTTAAAAACCCCAAGTTCTTGCACATATTAGACTGCAACGATCAAGCACACTACCTCATGGTTGTAAAACTTTTTGTGGGAAAGCTTTTTCCGCTCACATCAAGATTTGTCATTGCTGCCTAGGGAATAGTAAGTTTTAGCGTGCAACTAGATTAGGCCTGCTCACTCGAATCCTTTCGAACGAGATCATCTATGTTTAATTTCTGTCATTAGCTTTCTTGCAGTCTATCTTTTCATTTGCCTATTTTTTAAATTTCATTAACTATTTCATTTTCAGTATGGAAGGCATGAATCCGCAAGGTCTGGGTAGAGTTAGTGAGTCTTGCAATTTACAGGACGAGGCTATAGTTGTTAGGAGATTTAATGATGTTAGTGACAAAGAGTCAGAATCTGACGCTGAAGAGATCTTCGGGGAATACTATGAAAAGTCCAAAGATGGGTTTGTTGATAGATTTGAAAATGCAAATGAGGGTAGAGTAGATTCTGAAATTGATTATTCTAATATGTTTCTTACAATGGATGAGTTAAAACACTACAAACACCTTTTATAACACCAATTTCATCCATGGGTCCAAGCTAAATCAATAAGAATATGTCAGAATAAGTTTAGATATCGGGTATGATTGATGTAGTACTTTTTCACTTGGTAAAATATTAATTGACGAAAAATGTATTAAATACGTAAGACGAAAAACCGACTTTGGGATCTTTCCTAACGAGGGATTAGTTTGGCCAATAATGTACTTTTTGGATTAGTTTCAAAATTATCAAGAGAATGGTTAAGAATAAGAGACAATTATACACTAAGACAGATAAAAACTAAAGACGAATTACGCGATCACGCAAATTAAGATAAATAATAATAAAATATTCAAAAATTCAATTTTTTTAAAAAGTTCATAACTATTACTGATTAACTTAATAAAAAATGAAACTAAAAATAAATTTAAAAGCATAATGGGCCTCAAAACAGCCCAAATCCAAAATGGAAAGCTTAATGGGCCTCCTTTTTGGTTCTTTCTTATTTGTTGGATTAATGGAAAAGCCCCAATCAGCAATTGACTAATTGGGGTATTTAAACAATATAAGTAATAAAACAAATAGCACAACACACACAACCACATACATATCAAGCAGAATCAAAAGTTTTAAGAACTACAACTATTGCTATAGTACTTAAAGGTAAAACAAGCTTGTTTAAGCCTAATTCTAGCTTACTTTTAAGCAAGTTAAAAGCTGTAAACCTTAAATTTTACCTCAAATAGATGAATATTAACACCTAAACTATGTGTAATCCAAATTTCAAGATCTAATCTCTATCACCTAAGGATTTAAAGCTGTTGGATTGTTTGACACTTCACTTGATCAAATATGACCAAGTTAAGTTCTCAATTTCAACCTAAAATGAAACTAAGCCACAAGACATATTATACTACCTTATTTATCATATAACAACGGGAATAAATCATAAAAATCATAAAACAAAATCAAACACTAAACCTCTATCTTATTGGTTATCTTAACAGAATACAACGAGCATGCAAAATTTTGATCTAAGCTAGTTAAGCAGAAATAAAAGCAAGTTTTAAGCTATCTAGACCTATCTCAAGTTTTCACAAATATCTAACTCCCAAAGTTATGGCTAGCTTGAATTGTCTGCTCAAACCAAACACCCCTTTTGGACAGTATAAGAATTTTTAACAAATAAAATCTAAACAAAAAGCAAGCAGAAAGAAAATAAGAACATGGATAGTAACATTAGAAAATAATAAGACAAATTAAGCAATTAAAACAAATCAGACATGCAAAAAAGGAATAATATCAAGATGAGCAGTTTAAAAGCAAAATAAGTTAAAAATGAAAAAGTGTACTAACATTGAGTCAACTAAACAGTCCTAGCCGACTAAGCTTTCTACAAGGAACCTTTCAAGTTTTTTAGATCTTATTATGACCAAAAAACATCAGCTTATCAGAACTGCTTATCCCACTTTTTTTATCAACACAGACACATCAAAGATTATCTATTTCCTTCTTCTTTGTGACCTAAAATCAAGAAACAAAGAAGGAACTAACAAGGATAAAAGCAAATCAATAAGCTCAATAAGCTCAGCTTATTGGGCTTATGCTATAGTAAAATAAAAACAGATTTTAAAGAAAAGGTTTTGAAAAGTAACTTGTGCAATAATAAAGGTTTGACAAGAAAAGAACACTTTACAAAAACAAAATTTACAAGCTTAAGTGTCAAATAAGCTTGTAAGTAGCTTCTTATACAGTGGTTCTCAACGAGAAAGCAAATATTTGACTTCTTTTGATAAAACAAAAAATTTAAAATGCAACAAAAGTAATTTAGCTAAAATTTAAAGTGCAAGAAATTTAAAGACAATAAATAAAAGGGAACTCAAATTATCATTTCATAAATTCATATTGTAAATTACAAAATATGAAAACTAAAAATTTGGAACAAGATTTTTTTGCTATTACCATGTTCTATATATACAATGAAGAGGGTACTCATAAACCCTAAACCTAAGTTGATGAAGTTCCAAAATGCCCTTGGATCTTCTTGAAAGATGTTGATTTTCAAATTCCTCTTCTAGAATGATCTTGGTTCCCATGTGTTGTAGCAAAAAGTTGTGATGATATTGACCTTTGCTTCTTTTGTGATGAGTACACAGTTGCATCCAAGCCATTAAACGGTCTTCTCGCTAGCACAAAGTAGGTTGCGCGTGATTAAAATGAGCTGGTTTGGGGACCATGAGTGATGTGGCATCAAATCTCATCACGTGGTTATGTTTCTGGATAGGTTAATTTCCAAAAAGCTTTGTCAATTTTGGAGAACCCTTTGGTTATATCTTAATTGAAAATGGGTTGTTAGGGTTTATGAAAGTTGAGGTTTATTCGAGATTAGGAAAGAAAATGTAGTTTCCCTCCTAAGTTAAACTATATTAGTTTAATTAGGAGGGGGTCAAATATTATTTTTGGCTGGTTTCGTATTTCTTTTTGGACTGCTTTGTATCTTTCATAAATAGCAAAAATACCCTTTGTATTTGATGAAAACCAATCAGCCTAATTCCCATTGTAAATAACTTTGAAAACTGACAATTCCAGTCCTTGTGTTTTATAAACTCTATATCAAGGACCAAAGTTTAATAACTCCAAACTTTAGGGATCCTTTGTGTAATATAAAATATCTTAAGGGTATAAAGTGTAAACTTGTAAAAGTTGAGGGTTATTTTGATAATTGCACATATCTTCAACGGTAATTTGGTAATTTAAGCTCTTTAGGGTTTCAAAACCCATAAAACGACATCTGGCTTTGGTTTTCTTGTACGACTTCGTTCCTCGTGTCCGTTTTGTCTTTTTTGGTCTTTTCATGTGATTTCTCGATATTTGTGCCTGCACATACACAAACAAAAAAACAAGCTTATATGGCCCACTTTTGACGATTTATTACTCATTTTAAGGCTGTTTTGGGTGCGAAAAGATGTATAATTTGAGTCTCAGCAAATTCCCCATAGTAAACTATTATCGTGTCCTCACACAATGCTTGAATAAAGTATCATAGCACCTCCAACTTTCATTTTATTGAACTTTATGATAGATAAACTTAACTAAATGCGTATATGACATAATGAATTATTTTTCGTCACTCGTAAATGACTTTTAGGTTCATTGAATAAGAACATGTGAATGCTTCATAAAAATAATTCCATCGTCCTTGATTTTCACCCTTTCCATGATAAGCGTGAAACGAGATCATTGTCGTTTACAAGTTAGTAATGCTAAGACTACTCATATACGTTAATTGTGAAATTTGCCTCCCTTTTTCCTAACTTGTATCTCTAGATTTTATTTTTTATCATAATGATCACGAAGATTCCTATTTGACTTATGTGAATAAGAGTGTAATAACCCGAACTTTAAAATCGATATTTAGACCGAGTTTCAATACTATTACTAATATTCAGACCAATATTTATTGATTGACTTTTATTTGTCATGATCATTTTTGAGAATAATATTGAATTCTCGGTTAACCGGCAAGGTTAAATCTTTAACGTATCAAATACATAGTCATTTATTATTTATCGACAATGTCTATGTCCGTCATCGACCGTAAATATTCTCGTTATGACATAGAAATATTTTCTTTTGTCGTCGTTTTAATTTATCGGTTTACGAGCATTCTTTGTAATTTAGGTTTAACACTTTAGCGTCTTTCGCTTATATAACGCATTAATGTTTATTTAATTATAAGACCTCGTTTATTTAAGAAATATCAACGTTCTCCAAATGTCAACGTTTTTATTTTATATTGAGCGCTTATTTTTCGTGTTTAACGAGTATCTTTCAAATTGCTTAACTTTTAAAATATCGGGCTTCGATAATACCCGCTCTATCACATTATGTTATAAAGTTTAAATAATAAACTTTAACTTTATCTATCACATGCGTGTCTCTCTTAAACATCTACACCATTAACACGTATGCATTTGAAATTACATGTACTTAAAATATTGAACAAATTAGTCTTTGATATACATACATGTAAAATTAATAAGACTTCTTTTCATCCTTTTTCTTTCTCATCCGAACCATTAAGCATCTCGTCTCTGTAAGGAATCATATTATCTTTTCTTGTTTCCTTTATTCTAATGGTTGTACTTGTATTATTTCTGTCTTTTCTTGTATTCATGCATATATTTCATTTATACGTAAGTTTGGACTTTGTGTATCGTGATTGGACAAAGCTATATTTGATAAAAACATGTTTTGTAACAAAATGTTTGGACTGTTTTAATATCAGTAACAAAACGTGAGTCTAGTGAGAATTAGCAGGGTTTTAGGTTGATTTAAAGTCATATGTTTATAGGCGTATGTGTTATGGTGATTTTGCCAGGTGACTCGTCTCGTGACGATACCCGGTGATTAGATATTGCCGAAATGATAAAAAGTGTAAAATCTGAACATGCTAAATAAACGGACAGATTACTCTTACAACAACTCATAATCATTGAAAAATGTAGGACTATGGGATGTAGATAAACTTATGAAGAACTATAATCAATTGGATAGTCCACCAGTTCCTTACGGTTTGGAAATGGCGGCCGAAACGGTGAGAACGAGATTGGAAGACAAAAACTGCCAACTCATCTAAGTGATAGAATGGGTAAATGAGCTATGATTAGTATAAATTAGAGCTAATTAGACTTATAATAAGTAAACTAAGTAAGTTAAGTATGATTTTTGTAAAAATAACTCATCAAGATTATTTATGGTGTAGGAGAAATGATCTAATCTATGAGACATGTTGGAAAAATTATAACAAATGGACTATTCTTCATTAACATAAAATGTGATGATTTTTATACAAGCCAAAGTGGTATAACCAACTTGTCGGGAATTATAGACTCATTTGTATACTAATAATTATAGAACCCAATACCGGACCAACGTGAGATATTAAGTTGATGTCGTTTGAGGCGTTCTAGAAACCGAAAACCCTATAAAGTGGATTTGGGCCACAAAAGCCCAACTTGCACTTGTAATGGCTATTGGGCCATAATTGGGCCTAAGATTGATAACCAATTTGGAGTATAAAACTGAATTTGAAAATGGGTTTAAGTTATATAAACTTGTAATGGGCCACTAATGGGCTTTATTGGGCTTAATGGTTATAATGAGATAATACATGGTAAATTGTTATAAAAAGCGTTATGAAAAGTTTTATAAAACTTATGCAATGTCCAAACTTACTAAAGTTAATTATTTACATATATGTATGACTTATGTATAGTCTCGAACCTAAGACGCGTCTCGTCTTATAGGTCTCGTTCGGTTATATGTTGATCGTTGGGCATCTCGCTCTCGATCAACGATTGATTGTTATCTTGTGAAGTCGTATGTCCACTATTAGACATTTTGTTCCTGATCAACGTGAGATCATTATCTCATGAAGTCTTGTTTTGACTGTTGGATGTTTGTTCCTCGATAAACGTGTGATAGCTATATATCAGGTGAGTCTATAGCCTCGCTCTTATATTATCTTGTAAATGATTTTTAACCCGCGAGGGGGAATACATGCTATTTTATAAAATGAACACAAGTTGTTTTCGGTATGCTGGACCCGAATATGATGATAAATGCCTAAGTACCATTGTCTTATGAAGTCCCTGAATTTCATGAACTGTTAATTACCTTGCGAGGTAAACGCTAATACATATGATAGATCTATTTGGTTTGACAGCCTTATCCTAGGGTATGTATCCTTGTGATCACTTGAGAGGGATATTATGTATAAGAGGTCGCTGGTATATGACAATATTACCTGTTGTAGGGGCGCCGTAAGTGACTCGGTTTGACGTGTTGGTTAACGTTCAGTTGCATGAGCTTAAGGCATTTAACAATATATATGACTTGTCTGTGTGACAAGCTTGAGATGATTAAAATGCTTGTGTTCAAATGATGATTTACAAAACCTATAGATTCACTCAACCGTTGTGTTGATGATTTTGAGCATGTATTTCAGGTAATCAAGATGGATAGCAGCGGAACATGGAGGAGGAAGTTGGTGCTTACTTGTCTAAAGTTTTATATTATTTTTCCATCCTTTGAAATGAGTAAATGACTCTTAAGTCTTTGTATGATGAATGTGATGTGTTGGTAACGGTTTTTGGGACTTAACGCTACTCTGATTTAATATATATTGAGATGGAAACTTTTTAGACAAGGTTGTATATTATTTTAACGTCTCTTTTGAGGTCGTTGTCTATGATTGTGTGTGATGTGCTATGAGTAGCGCCCCAAAGTGGTATTCCGCTGCGTGGTAATTTGAGGGTGTTACAAAATGGTAATCAGAGCCACAAGTTATTGAGAACTAGGTCGATTTTGAAAAACCTAAACTATAACTTTGGTGTGTTCTAAAAAGTTTTAAGCACGCAACTACTCCGCCTGGCTCCGGTAAGGCTATTCTTGCATTACTTATGATTGATTATGATTATGTGGACCTATGTATATGTATGAATATACGGCTTTCCCTCTGTATACATCTAAAACTCGGTGGTATTTAAAGGCATTGCGCGTGAAGCAATGTTCTTTGAATGATTGTCGTACATTTTATAATACGGTTTTGTATCAGATTTGGCCTCACCGCAAATCACCGATCTTGATGATTACGTATTATCTGAATACGAGTATGAAACTCATTTGATACTTTGAGTATGTATATACTGTTTCGTAAGCTATCGCATATCGACTTCTTTAAGTTCGATTGTTATCATCGTATCGCGGTGTGTCATTTTAGGACATCTCCTGACGAAACGTAATTGATTGATGTGATATTCGTGTTCAGAGCACTTCTTCTAATTTTTAAGAATCATTTACCCGAGGCGACATCTTCTTTGTAACGCGACGTGTGATTTGATTTTATATGACTACATTTTATTGGCGAAAAAGAGGATGCCGATGTTGGACCCAAATAATATGTGTCGAAACCAAATATTTAGTTGGGTACAACAATGATATGCTCATAGTAGTCATTCGGTTGAGTGACTTAGTACCCTGTATCTAAATGGAATGGGACATTTAGAAATAGAGTTTTTAACTCGCTCAACTATGAGTCGTTTAAGGTTGTCTTATTGAAATGGGTTGGGACATTTGAATAAGAAAATTTTAAACCACTAGACCTTAGATTGTCGTGTTTTCCTTATTTAAATGGAATGGGACGTTTGAATTCGGAAATCATGATGTAAGTTTATTAACACCTTGTACTTACTATGGTATGTAATTTGGATTTGAAATCATGTTGAGAGGTAGTAATACTTGAGTAGGATGACTTATAATCGTCTCGTTTAAATGGATTGGTACGCCTTTTCATTTGAACAAGAAAGTTATAAGTTCCCGAACCGTAAATTTATAAACTCTTGTATACATGGAAAGGGACGCCTTTTGATGTAGACAAGGAGTTATAAATGAGTGGGCCCAAGTATGTTTGGCTCGACTTGTGAGTGTTTGGTGTGCGTATGTCATTCTTCGAATCGTGTTTCGTTGATATGAATCGTTCAGTGCCGTCGTCATTATGATTATCATCGATTATCATCTATGTACGAGTAACCTGTTGGACTTCTCTCGAGTTATGATTTATTTCAATGGACCATTTTTAATGTGTCTTGATGATCGTGAGCTTTATAAGCTAATCGTTAAGAACCGTTGACCGTTCCGAGAATAGGCGACTTGTTTAAGCGTCACCAGGATTTATGCGTGTACTTGTGGATTGACTGAGGATCAAGTTATCAACGGCGACTTATCGTGGATGTGAAGATTTTATAATTTTACTTGCTATTGTCGAAGGGTTCATTCAAGGTTTTCTTTAGACAAGTAAGCACCAACTTCCTCCTCCATGTTCCGCTGCTATCCATCTTGATTACCTGAAATACATGCTCAAAATCATCAACACAACGGTTGAGTGAATCTATAGGTTTTGTAAATCATCATCTGAACACAAGCATTTTAATCATCTCAAGCTTGTCACACAGACAAGTCATATATATTGATAAATGCCTTAAGCTCATGCAACTGAACGTTAACCAACACGTCAAACCGAGTCACTCACGACGCCCCTACAACAGGTAATACCACTTTGGTTTGTATAAAAATCATCACATTTTATGTTAATGAAGAATAGTCCATTTGTTATAATTTTTCCAACATGTCTCGTAGATTAGATCATTTCTCCTAAACCATAAATAATATAGATGAGTTATTTTTACAAAAATCATTCTTAACTTACTTAGTTTACTTATTATAAGTCCAATTACCTCTAATTTATACTAATCATAGCTCATTTACCCATTCTATCACTTAGAAGAGTAGGCAGTTTTTGTCTTCCAATCTCGTTCTCACCGTTTCGGCCGCCATTTCCAAACCGTAAGGAACTGGTGGGCTATCCAATTGATTCTAGTTCTTCATAAGCTTATCTACAACCCTTAGTTTTACACTTTTCAATGATTCTGAGTTCTTGTAAGAGTAATTTGTCCGTTTATTTAGCATGTTCAGATTTTATACTTTTCAATGATTCTGAGTTCTAATTCACCGGGTATCGTCACGAGACGAGTCACCCGACAAAATCACCATAACACATAGGCCTATAAACATATGACTTTAAATCAACCTAAAACCATGCTAATTCCCACAAGACTCACGTTTTGCTACTGATATTAAAACAGTCCAAACATTTTGTTACAAAACATGTTTTTATCAAATATAGCTTTGTGCAATCACGATACACAAAGTCCAAACTTACGTATAAATGAAATATATGCATGAATACAAGAAAAGACAGAAATAATACAAATACAACCATTAGAATAAAGGAAACAAGAAAAGATATTATGATTCCTTACAGAGACGAGATGCTCAATGGTTCGGATGAGAAAGAAAAAGGATGAAAAGAAGTTTTATTAATTTTACATGTATGTATATCAAAGACTAATTTGTTCAATATTTTAAGTACATGTAATTTCAAATGCACACGTGTTAATGGTGTAGATGTTTAAGAGAGATACGCATGTGATAGATAAAGTTAAAGTTTATTATTTAAACTTTATCACATAATGTGATAGAGCGGGTATTATCGAAGCCCGATATTTTAAAAGTTAAGCGGAAAGATACGCGTTAAACACGAAAAATAAGCGCTCAATATAAAATAAAAAAGTTGAGATTCGGAGAACGCTAATATTTCTTAAATAAACGAGGGCTTATAATTAAATAAACATTAATATGTTATATAAGCGAAAGACGCTAAAGTGTTAAACCTAAATTACAAAGAATGCTCGTAAACCGATAAATTAAAACGCCGACAATAGGAAATATTTATATGTCATAACGAGAATATTTATGGTCGATGACGGACATAGACTTTGCCGATAAATAATAAATGACTAAGTATTTGATACGTTAAAGATTTAACCTTGCCGGTTAACCGAGAATTCAATATTATTCTCAAAAATAATCATGACAAATAAAAGTCAATCAATAAATATTGGTCTGAATATTAGTAATAGCATTGAAACTCGGTCTAAATATCGATTTTAAAGTTCGGGTTATTACAAAGAGACTAAGTCTAAAAATAGAGTAATAACGGTGTGATTAAAACCATCAATTAGTAACCCTGCCTAATAGTAACGATGTCAAGAACTTAAGCCGGTAAGAAAGATCGATAAACACGGTTTTATAACGGATTTGAACATTTGACTTATTGACCATGATTTTTATTTTCCCCCTAACAGAAGGGTTTTTATTATCATGGATTACCTTATCTTTTTAGGGCCTCGGTCTTGCATTGCCTTTTATTTAACACCGCCATGGTGTGTTTATTATGGCCAATGACGTATATCCTCATCCTCGAAAGGAAATATTGGATTCTTAAAGATTTAATGTTTTTAAGTCATTCACTTGTATTTCACATCGATTTTTGGCCGTATGAGTTTCGTATTTTTTGTATTTTTGGGTGAATGACTTAAAAATTATTATTGGAAAATTTTTGATTATTCGGGGTGCCAATACTTCAAATCCATAACGCTGGCGAATTTTTAATCTCCTCCCAATTTAATTACACACAAACCACGAGAATTAGTTAAAAATCAACAATATGTTGATCCCAAACTTAGATCGATTAAGCTTTTTTATTATCGAGATTAGTTCAAGTATAATACGTAGAGAAACTTTTTGTATTCAACAATCTAAGTATTATGCGGAATTAATACTTAGAACAAAGAACAAATAACAAAGCACGTATACCAAACTTTCAACTTCTATTAACAATAATAACGATGAACAATGTGATTGAAAGTATATCTAAAAATAAACCCTAAGGCCTCCTTTTATACACATAAGGAGCCTTGTGCATTAAGCTATCGTATCAACTATTTTAAGAAGATATCAAAGGATAAACATAACAAAATACAATATTCATATATATCTTCCTAACTAAACAAAACCTGTAGATTTTGACAGCAAATAAGTCTTGACAGTGGCTTGATTCTTCTTGTCTGCGCTTATTCTGTCAGCGGCTTTATAACACCTTGTCAGTGGCTTGATGACATTTGTCAGTGGCTAGATGACATAGCTAATTTTATTCCCAACAATCCTCTCATAAACTTGACATTTACCCTAATCATCAAGTTTCTAAATAAAAACAAAATGTAAAGAGGATTCTTACAAATAAACCTATTCTTATTTAATATTAGAATGAACAAACTTCAAAAAGTCAATGCCAACATCACTTGTGTAGTCAACCTTAAGCTTGGTACAGACCATCTTCTTCAATAAGTCTTGTGATAGTGGATAAACCTTGTCTATCAACAAATACTCAACAAACTTTAAATTGCAGAGATAGTACACACCAACAATCGAATACAAATGCCACTCTAAGCCACTCAAATCAACAAGATCGAACTAAATTGGATCAACTTCATCATGGGCAAACATTCTTTGGAATGTTGTCCATATTTTATTTCCACCAAATGAGGAAGGAGCCTTAACATCATATTTCTCCTTCATCAATCCCCAAAGATTCTCCAATTCTTCTCTGTCCATACTTGCAAAAAAAGAAACCAAATAAGTGAAGACATGTACCTTATTACCAAACCTGGTGATCTTCCAAAAACCTCCAGAATCTTCTTCATACTTCATAATTGGGTGTCTGAAATCAAGAGTACCACAACAGCAATGTCAGAAGCTTCCAAGGGTGAAAGATCCATGTTCTTCTTCAAAACTACTTCATTGAACCTTGTATCATTGGGATCAAAATCTAGAAACAAAAATTTTACCCCCTTCTTCACTGGTCTAGGCATTGATGCCTTTTTCATCTTCAATTCCTCTTCAATATCTTCCTGTCTTTCAGCAGAAAGCAACCTAAATGTGTTTTCTTCACACACACGATCCCAAATTGGATAGGCACGAAACTCCAACTCATCAAATGATAGCTTCCTTAGCTTTGTGTATGTCCACCCTGTTTGGTGACATCTAAGAAGCATATAATTCAATTCCCTTCTTGCATTTTTGTTCTTTGTAAGCACTTTGTTTGCCCAATTCTCCAAAATGGTCTTGTAATCCTTCTGAACTCTCAGCAAAAATTCTAACCCCCAAATTTTCTCAGTCAAAGGAATATCAGGGTTATTCAAGACTTCATTCTCATACCTAAAATATACACTAGGAATGGTGGGTATATCTTTTATCAACCTGCAACTTAAGTTGCTTAAGCCTTTCATGAGCTGCCTCACTCTCTTTCCATATCAGCATTAGAACCATGTCCACTACTCTCCTTGTCATCATTATCACCAGCTCTCCTTACTCCCTCATATTTTGAGCTAATCTGAGATTTTATATCCCCTTTCCTAAGTCCCCTCTTTTCTTTTTCTTAAAACTGCTGAGCCAACATGGCATCAAACTTAACATGTGCATCATCTTTAGGGACCTCTACTTCTACCATTATTGCTTTAACTTTATCCTTAGGATCTGTAACTGGAAAAGTAGATGAAGATACCTGAGAAGAATTTGGTTTTAACACCAAAGATGGTTGAGATACACTTATGAGTTTGTCAGCGGCTACCAATGAAGTTTCTGTGTATAGATTTTTCTTGTCGGTGGCTGACCCCGTTAATTGTTGTATCATTAACTCCACCAAAGATAGATTCTTAGGCGTCACCTGTGGCACCTTTGAGGAATCAAACTGCCCTTATTCCTTTATCCCTGTGAGAGTAGCAGCTATTTCCTTCTCACCAAAAAAACCCTCTTTTGAACTTTTATCACTTGCAATAAAGGGCTCTGTTGGTTCATCCTTCCCTTTGTAAGAATCCTCCCTTGCTTCACCTGAGGATTCTACAACAAACCTTCTCCTGGTCTCAAACTTTACAATCCTCTCCCTCAAAGTATTGAGTTCAAGGTCTTGAGTTGTCAATTCTGTACAAACTATGCATTTTGCTTTTGCAAGCTAATGTAGAGTACCGTCAGTTCCATATTTGTCATAGGTTTCATGTTACCCTTATCTACATGAGTGAACTCAATCCCTAATAAGGAATAATGGGGCATGGTGGTGGGCTTATCTACAATGGACCTGGCTTGACTTGCAACAAAGCCAATAGGTCCAGCCACCTCCATATCACCAACCACACTTATAGTGGTGGTTCTCTCTGCTTCATGGCTAGGACAACCAAGGGAGAACACCCTAGCAGTCATTTGGCATTTGGCTAAATGGAAATGTTGTGGTGGAGAGTCAGAAGAGGTGTTTGGGTCTGTTTGAGTGGTGTCGGGGGCTAGAATGGTAGTGTCAGTGGCTTCAAGAATAGGTTTAAGATGAGGTTGTGGTGAAGGTGATGGTTGATCATGTTGGGGTTCTAGTGCAGGGTCTGGTTAGGGTTCTTGTTGTGGTTCTTGTTGGGGTTGTGGGTGTAAGGTTGCTTCAATTACAGCAAGCATAAGGGGTGTCAAAGGAAAAGGTTCATAGGGTTTGAGTTCAGGGTTATGAAAAGCTCTTTCTTTTAGGCAGGGATCTCATAAAAATTTCATGATCCCTCCCACAGTCTCCTTGTAAATCAAACACCATTTGTAAAAAGCTTGGGTAAGCAAGAGTCATCTTGCTTCCTTTGTTGTGCAACATGCCTTCAAAAATTATTTTTGAAAAGTTATAAATTTTCTCATTTGCCAAACAAACAAGAGCACTCCCGATTGAATGGTTGATTTCATTGAATGAAGAGCATTTGGGACTAAGGCATTGGAGAAGGACATGTATCAAAAACATCCAGGCTGGGGGAAACTGACCCGTAGAATATTTATTTATTTTCCCTGTTGGGGGGAGTCTGTACCCCAAGCCTTGAAGGCCATCATGTAGCAACTCTATGGGAAGGGTGAGTATACCACCAGCATCATTAAGATTCAAGGCTTGGCGTACCAAAGCCTTAGTAATCACCCATTGCTTCACATGGATGATGCCTTCAATTCTAGTCACTCCATCAACTGTTATGGAACTAGCAATGTTCCAAAACTGTTTGATGTGTATGACAGGGATGATAGGAGCATGAGTAAGTGCATACCTTAAAAGATAATCCAATAGATACTCTATCATCTAAGTGTATTGAGATTGCTCGCCATCAACAGTCAAATATGCAAGCATGTTGTGTTGATCCCTGAACTTCAAAACAGCATCAGCAGGTTTAAACTTTGGTACCATTGATAAAAGTGAAAAGATTTTAATGAAGGTAAAGTTAAGTGTGTAAACGATGTATGTGTAACAAATAATGCAAGTTGCCCTGTACACAATATGGTGAGTCAAATATATAGTAGAAATATGTGGGATGTGATTGGTTGAAAATAAAGGTAAGTGAGAAAAAGTCTCAAAAGTAATAATGAAAATCTTTGAAAAATAAAACTTATCTCATACCATTTAAAAAAAATAACCACTCCCCAAAAATTACGGCTCAAAATATCGTAGAACTTACAACTAGGTAGGACCCTGCGTTTTTCAACGGTTAAAAACTTTGTCAGCGGCAACAGCTATATTTGTCAGCGGGTGAATTTGCTTTGTCTGGGGCTAAAATGTTCTTGTTTGTGGATAAAATTTCAATTTTTATTAGGTCAAAAATAAAAAGAATAAATGAAAATAAAAGACCTAACAAATATTTTAATCCTAAGGAAAGCAACTTTTACCCTAAATGACTGAGCATCACAAGCATTGTCCAATCATACACACTTGCTTAAGCAAGATAGACTTTATTGTCTTCAAGTGTCCCTTGCTTAGATAATTCATAAGGGTGAAGTTATCTTTTATAAAATCTTTGAAACTCCCAAGTAAGCCCAAAAATATATACCCCAAGACTCCCATCCGACCAAACCCATACCTAGGTCAAAAGGTCTTGGCATCTGTCACACCCCATCATGGCGGAATATGGGGCGCGACGTATGGATATCATCACAAAAACAACATGTCTATAGAGTTAACTAAATGAAATAGAAATTTCATAAAAAGGTGACACAATGTCATGACAGTATCTCAAATAATTTAGGCGTCTAGGTAAGTAGGTAACAGACCTACCTCTTACCAAAGACATTCAAATAACACACATCAAACATATAGGTATCAAACAGTTTACTAAATCAAAAGACAAAATAAAATCTAAGAGGAAAGGGATTCCTCCTAATGCAATCCTAGCAGCCTCTATACTCTAGCCACTTCTAACATCATCTTGCACAACTACCTCACCTGAAAATGACACTAAAATCTGTCAACATAAAGTTGGTGAGAACATATGTTTAAGTTATCTAGAACATCATAAGAAACCTTACATCCGCTGTAAATAAGTTGAAGAAAAACAAATTTATAGTAATGGACCATAATGTGATAATCATGTTACATGCATCCACAACAAAACTTAAACCAAGTACCGATCACATCTACAATTCACAAAGCACACTCTAACAATCAAGAAGTATCCCGCCACACACATAAGAACACACACCACACTATCCGGATCTTTCCCACACCACCTGTGGAATATGAACTATATCCCCGTCGAGATATCTTGCCTCCGAAGAGACGATGCACAAGTACTCAGGACGGATCGTTCCCCACGAACTAAGAAATCAGGACGGATCGTGCCCCACGAACCAAGAACTCAGAACCAAGAACTCATGACAGATCGTACCCCACGCTCAACACACATCACAACTGGTCCCATAGACGCCCATACATCTATTTACCAATCCCAATCATAACACAATCAAGATTCACATATCCGAACACATATCAAAGCACATATGAGAACACATAAGCACGCAAGTCACATAATAACATATCTATGTCCAAACATTTATAAAAATATAGTACCAAAACATTTTAAGAACACCACAAGTGTCATCTCCATCCCATACTAGAAGAAAACATTTAAAAACTCAATGAAAATGAGACTATGAACTCACATGATAGCACAGCAAGCTAGCGCTCCTGCAAACCTATAAAATCATACACAACATACTTAGCTCAGGTCCTAACACCCAAGTTAAGTAACAACCACGGAGATAAATCTAATCCCCCAATCCTCGCTATCTAGTTCTCACACTACAAGCTATTCTATACGTAAAAATTCAGTTTTTCCTGGTACGGTTTACTAGTCATTAAACGACCACATGAAGTGAACTTAACACCACACATGGCTCCTACCCTACTGGATTTATGTTTTTATATTATCTAAGAACTCCAAAAACCAATTTTATTTTCTACTTACATGTTTAACCCTTTCGTTTAGTCTCTACACCAAAAGTCGATTTCACAAAGCTGATTTTTTGTACATGCTAAACGTTCGACACCAAAAGCCCGACCTAAACACCATAACTTTTATTGAAAACCTCCAGTACTTTTATATACATTATAAAGAGTTCCCAAATTAAAAATCTTTGGCTATCTCATTCGTTTGGTTAGGTTTTGACTCAAATTTCCGAAATCCAAATTTATTCCTAAACTGCGCACTGTTTTGTAACAATAGTTTGACGACCTTCGTGAACTCTATTTTCAACGAATCTTACATTTTTGAAAAGTATACTCTCTTAACTTAATTTTAAAAAAATGAAACGCGACCAAAGGTGCTACCAACTGCCTGTAACAGTCAACAGAAGAAAGACCTAAAAATCAGACTGTTTTACACCTTTATGCACTAACCCTCTAAACATTATTAATTATCCCTAAATTCTTAACACAAACCATAAAATCATTAATAAATCTAAATAACTATAATTCCCAGAAATTTAACAAAACCCTAATCATCTCTATGATGGTTAATTAACATTCTAATTATGATTAAATAATAAAAACATGAATTATATTAAGGTTGAATTGATCACTTACCTTGAAACAAGAAAAATTAATGAACCCTAATCATAATTTTGACTCCTCTTGATATCCATGAAAGATTTAGACTGATTTTAGGTTTATTTAGGGTTATTAGTCGTTTTTAGGGGTCTAGGGGTGTTTATATAGATCTTGGTAACCTTCTGGACAAGTTTAGGCCCAATTAGGACTTTTAAATGGTAATTATCCTATTTTTTATTAATTTAATATTTAAAATTTCAGCTATGGGACCCATAAATTCGAATCCCCTCTGTGTTTTATCATATTTACACTCTCCCCCTTCCTATTTTATGTTTACTTATATTCCTATACACTTTCGGGACCCAACCGGGCACCCTTTTGCTAATTTTTTGAATTTTTACGCGATTTTTGAACTAGCCTTCATTTTTAAAAGTTTCTAAATATAGAAAGTAACAATAAAACTTATCCTAACCATATTATATATACTTAATACATACATAGAACATACGATACATAAACGAAACCTTATAAAAACGCTACCCGAACTTTTCTGCAGTTCATTTCTAAACTCATTTAATTTCATTCCATTTCATTTCTTTTCCATCTTATACCATGATTTACACATTCATGTGAACTCATGAGCACGAACCAACCCCATCACATCATCATATAACGTACCATGTACTACGTAAACAATGTCTAACATCATGATAAAGTCTCAAATATGAACACATAACACATAAACGCACACCAAGCACATGATCAACATCAAACAGTCAAAAGTGACAAATCAAAAATCTAGGGTTGTTACATCACTCCCTCCTAATAGAAATCTCGTCCCGAGATTTACTCCATAAGCTCAAAAAACTTCATTTCACAACCAACTCGCTATCTCTCTCATAAGAACGTAACCGGATCATCCGTATGACTACAACAACGCCTTCAATGAATATAAGCTCATGACAAATTTTAGGACCCCCAACTTCGGATAAATGATCAAGCCCATGAACAACTAACGGACGTTTACGTGAACGAATTTTAAAAAATCTGAACCAAAACCATGAGACTCTAAAAGATACTCAACATAAAACATGTATCAACTCCCAACGAACCATGGAAACGGACCAATGACACAAGAAGCACCCAGCGACAACCGAAACGTATTACGACCGGTGACATACTATTAAAACCTTGTGCAAAACCAAATTTTACCCCAGAATGGATTTTGTACTGTAATGTATATTAGTTATTCTAAAACCATGGTATCACATTAGTAATTTATGTAATCATTTGAAGAAAAAAAATAAAAAAATCTATAGTCTCTTCACAAACGATCAATTGTCTAAAGCACACAACACAATATCACGCGTCAACATTGACTTCGGAACCCACATTCTTCATTAATGTAACAATCTATATGATGGATACATCTGAAATCCTATACCAAAGCAGCCCTATGTTAGCCTTCTAAGTGTCCACTATCCCAAAATACCCAAAACACGAGTTTAAACCATGTTGTCCGAAAATTAATCTTGAACTCGACAGTTGTACAATTAATTCGACCAAGCTACTGACTTCCATTGACAATAAATTCTAAATATTTGAAAAGTACGTTCCGAGTACATAACTTTAGGCTTTTGAATCACCCAATAAGCTTTAAAAACGAATAAGTTATAACCAAAACGATTTTTACCTAGAATCTGCCCAAACATTAGCGTCAGTTTCTAACAGTTTAGGGATGAATTCTGACAATTTAGCGACAGTTTCTGCCTAATCCGATTTAAACAAAAAACGATTTTAAACCCAAAAAAACCCGTTATTAATTACAAAATTTAAGGTCTAATTTATTTTAATTCCAGAAAATTAAAACTCTCACCCATCATATGATTAATTACTTGATTTAAACATATTTAATTAAATAAGAACAATATTTTAACTAAAGAACAATAACTTTAGGTGATCAAAACCAAAATATTTTTAGAATAAATAAGCCATGCTTATATGTTAAAGAATTTATATTTCACCTTATTTCAAACACGTTTTCGACACTTTACCCTTATTTTATCAACTACCAACAACTATTTTAACTATTTGCAAATTTCATTTCTTTTACCACGTAAGACTCAAAATAAAAGATATCGTTACCCCAAATAAACAAAGACAATGCAATTCTTAAACTATCTCAATAACATTTACGCTAAAAGTACCGTACAAACGAACACCTGAAATGAGGACTCGATAAATGTGCTATTATGGAAGTTAAACATCTCGAAGGGAACGAGCTAGCAAACCATCACAAGAAAACAACCGATAAATAGAAGGGAATTATACATATATAGGCATATGCATACATACACTCAAATCCATCCAACGTATACTATACAAACATGTATTAACTCTCATTCATGCAACCATACTCAGGAATCCATTGATGTTGTGGTACTTGTGTAACTATGTTGGCCACCATACTTATACAAGTCCCCTTTCACCAATGCACTCCCTCCTATGATGACACTTATAAGAATTAATACTACACATAACACATCGGTCTACCAACTCAAATAAGCACATAGATCCTACAAATCATATAAGCACATAACCACAACATAAAATAAGATCCAAAATCTATGTATTAAAATAATGTAGCCAATGCATGAAACATATAAACTCGTAATCCAGCTGAACCACTGTAGACAAAATTCAAAATGTATAAAGAACATGAAAACGTAATTAAACGAAATCCAACAATGACTAGCGTATACGACTATAGTTCAACACGAACTATTCAAAAATCGAAAAGAAAATAACATGTAGCTAAGTATGAACCATAGTAGTTCATAACCTAACAAATACTACAAAAATAACATTCAAACACATCAATTACTATAAAATGCACACATACTCCTATGACGCCTATTTGCAGGGACCATTAAGCTATAGACTAGGCTACGCGACTAGGCAACCTAATTCTCTATAACCGTTGTCTCTTATACCATTCTGCCACACCCCACCATGGAGGAATATGGGGTGCGACGTATGGATGTTATCACAACAATAGCGTGTCTATAGAGTTAACTAAATGAAATAGAAATGTCATAAAAAGGTGACACAATGTCATGACAATATCTCAAATAATTTAGGCGTCTAGGTAACTAGGTAACATGCCTACCTCTTACCAAAGACATTCAAATAACACACATCAAACATTTAGGTATCAAAAATTTTACTAAATCAAAAGACAAAATAAAATCTAAGAGGAAAGGGATTCCTCCTAATGCAATCCTAGCAGCCTTTATACTCTAGCCACTTCTAACATCATCTTGCACAACTACCTCACCTGAAAATGACACTAAAATCTGTCAACATAAAGTTGGTGAGAACATAGGTTTATGTTATCTAGAACATCATAAGACACCTTGACATCCGCTGTAAATAAGTTGAAGAAAAACAAATTTATAGGAATGGACCATAATGTGATAATCATGATACATGCATCCACAACAAAACTTAACCCAAGTACCGATCACATCTACAATTCACAAAGCACACTATAACAATAAAGAAGTATCCCGTCACACACACAAGAACACACACCACACTATCCGGATCTTTCTCACACCACCTATGGAAGATGAACTATATCCCCGTCGAGATATCTTGCCTCCCAAGAGACGATGCACAAGTACGCAGGACGGATCGTGCCCCCACGAACCAAGAACTCAGGACGGATCGTGCCCCACGAACCAAGAACTCAGAACCAAGACCTCAGGACGGATCGTGCCCCACGCTCCACAAACATCACAACTGGTCCCATAGACGCCCATACATCTATGTACCAATCCCAATCATAACACAATCAAGATTCACATATCAGAACACATATCAAAGCACATATGAGAACACATAAGCACACAAGTCACACAATAACACATCTATGTCCAAACATCTATAAAAATATAGTACCAAAACATTTAAGAACACCACAAGTGTCATCTCCATCCCATACTAGAAGAAAACATTTAAAAACTCAATGAAAATTGGACTATGAACTCACCTGATAGCACAGCAAGCTAGCACTCCTGCAAACCTATAAGTTAATACACAACACACTTAGCTCAGGTCCTAACACCCAAGTTAATTAACAACCACGGAGATGAATCTAATCCCTGAATCCTCGCTATCTAGTTCTCACACTACAAGCTATTCTATACGTAAAAATTCAGGTTTTCCTGGTACGGTTTACTAGTCATTAAACGACCACATGAAGTGAACTTAACACCACACATGGCTCCTACCCTACTGGATTTATGTTGTTATATGATCTAAGAACTCCAAAAACCAATTTTACTTTCTACTTACACGTTTAACCCTTTCGTTTAGTCTCTACACCAAAAGTGGATTTCACAAAGCTGATTTTCTATATATGCTAAATGTTTGACACCAAAATACCGATCTAAACACCATAACTTTTATTCAAAACCTCCAGTCCTTTTATATACATTATAAAGAGTTCCCAAATTAAAAATCTTTGGCTATCTCATTCGTTTGGTTAGGTTTTGACTCAAATTTCCGAAATCCAAATTTATTCCTGAATTGCGCACTATTTTTGTAACAATTGTTTGACGACTTTCGCGAACTCTATTTTCGACGAATCTTACATTTTTGAAAAGTAGACTCTCTGAACTTAATATTAAAAAAAAAAGAAACGCGACCAAAGGTGCTACCAACTTCCTGTAACAGTCACCACAAGACAGACCTAAAAATCACACTGTTTTACACCTTTATGCACTAACCCTCTAAACATCATTAATTATCCCTAAATTCTTAACACAACCCCTAAAATCATTAATAAATCTAAATAACTATAATTCTCAAAAATTTAACAAAACCTTAATCATCTCAATGATGGTTAATTAACATTCCAATTATGATTAAATAATAAAAACATGAATTATATTAAGGTTGAATTGATCACTTACCTTGAAACAAGAAAAATTAATGAACCCTAATCATAATTTCGACTCCTCTTGATATCCATGGAAGATTTAGACTGATTTTAGGTTTATTTAGGGTTATTAGTCGTTTTTAGGGGTCTAGGGGTTTTTATATAGGTCTTGGTAATCTTGTGGACAAGTTTAGGCCCAATTAGGACTTTTAAATGGTAATTATCCTTTTTTTTTATTAATTTAATATTTAAAATTTCAGCTACGGGACTCAAAAATTCAACTCCCCTCTGTGTTTTATCATATTTACACTCTCCCCCCTCCTATTTTATGTTTACTTATACTCCTATACACTTTCAGGACCAAACCGGACACCCTTTTGCTAATTTTTCGACTTTTTTACGCGAATTTTGAACTAGCCTTCATTTCTAAAAGTTCCTAAATATAGAAAGTAACTATAAAACTTATCCTAACCATATTATATATACTTAATACATACACAGAACATACGATACGTAAACAAAACCTTATAAAAACGTTACCCGAACTTTTCTTCAGTTCATTTCTAAACTCATTTCATTTCATTTCATTTCCAACTTATACCATGATTTACACATTCATGTGAACTCATGAGCACGAACCAACCCCATCACATCATCATATAATGTACCATGCACTACGTAAACAATGTATAACATCATGATAAAGTCTCAAATATGAACACATAACACATAAACGCACACCAAGCACATGATTAACATCAAACAGTCAAAAGTGACAAATCCAAAATCTAGGTTTGTCACAGCAGCATGCATGCAAAATAAATTAGGTGCATGTTACAGTGCCTCGAGAGACAGAAATTCCACCAAATTTATAAAAACTTGGCATCATAACTTCTAACCCCCACTCACCTGTGGACACAATCTAGAATTGTGATAAGAGCATTCTAAGAATACCCAAGAGCCTAAAGGTTGTCCTAAACCTCCCCTTAAACTATGATGAGAATGCTCAAAAATATAATATGACAAAAATATTTATTTTAAGATATAAATATAAGTATTTCAACCATCATAAATAAAGCTTGTTGCCACACTCCTTTAGTCCATAAGAAACTCTGTATCCATATGTACAATTTCCCTACATGCCTGCATTGTTAGATGAAAACCCACAAAAACTACCACAAAAGCTGTCAACAGCTTCTTTCCACTAGTCAGTGGATAGAATGCCTCTGTCAGCAGATAGAAAAATATAGTGGAAAAATCCATTCTTTACAAAGACTAATAACAGTACACATCATGTAGATACTTTACATTAATTTCAAAAAACATATATTTAATGGATTGATCATTCCAATACTTGAAACCAAGTACTGTAATCTCCCAACATCAAAAGGTTTAGTCAAAATATCAGACACATGATCCTCTATGTTTATTTTATCTGGATATATCAAACCTTCTCAAAACAATCCCTTATAAAATGATGCCTAATTTCTATGTGTTTGGTTTTAGAATGATGTACATGATTCTTAATTATGCATAACGTACTGTAATTATTTACAAAAATCTTGGTTTGCATAAAATTATACCCATAGTCCAACGGTTGATTTTGAATCCATAGCACTTGCCCACAGCATGCAGCAGCTGCTACATACTCAGCCTCAGTTGTTGAATAGGCTACCACTGTTTTCTTCTTGCATTGCCATGATATAAGCAATATTCCAAGGAATTGACATCCACCAGTTATGGATTTCCTATCCCCATTATCACCACCATAATCACTGTCTGAATAGCCAATAAGATCCAGTGGAGAGTCTCTAGGGTACCATAATTCCAAGCTTGGAAAGCACCTAAGGTAACTAAAAATCCTCTTGACAGCATGAAGGTGACATTCCTTAGGAGTCACTTGATGACATGCACATGCACACAATGCAAACATGATGTCAGGTCTTGAAGCTGTAAGATACATCAATGAACCAATCATTGATATATAATGCCTGACATCAACTTGCTTTCCATCTCCAATCTTTCCCTAGGGGTGTTCTCTACCCATGGGTGTGCTAGCCCGTTTCGCATGGGGTGAGAAACCAATTTTCTTCAAAATTTCAGCCACATATTTGTCTTAAGAGATAAAGATACCATCTTCTTTCTGTTTAACTTGTAGACCAAGAAAGAAGTTCATGTCTCCCATAGCACTCATTTGAGATTTATCTATCATTAGTTTAGATAACTCCTCACTCATCTTTGGGTTGGAAGAACCAAAGATAATATCATCCACAATAGACCTATACAAGTAGAAAATCCTTCCCTTTCTGCTTGGTGAATAATGTTTGATCTATGGTGCCCCTTTTGAAACCATTTTCCACTAAATAAGTGGAAAGTGTACCATACCAAGCTCTAGGGGCCTGATGAAGGCCATACATTGCCTTTTTCCTCTATAAATCTTGTTTGGATGCTTAGGATATTCAGAACTAGGAGGCTGCATCACATAAACTTCTTCTTTGATTTTTCCATACAAGAAGGCACTCTTCACATCTATTTGGTAGACTTTGAAACCCATGCATGATGCATAGGCTATGTAAATCCTTATTGCTTCAATCCTAGCAACAGGAGCAAAAACCTCTTCATAGTCAATACCCTCTTCATGTGTGTATCCTTGAGCAACAAAACTTGCTTTGTTTCGAATCATAATTCCACTCTCATCCTTCTTGTTCCTTAGAACCCAACGTGCTCCAATAGGTTTAACATGCTTGGAACAGTCTACAAGTTCCCAAACATCTTGAATGGCAAATTGGTGAAGCTCATCCTGCATTGCTTCAACCCAACTTTCTTCTTTAAGAGCATCAAAAATCTTTTTGGATTCTGATTGTGATAGAAAACATACAAACAAACATTCTTTAATTAAGGAAGTATCATCCTTCTTATAAATATTAGCAATGAATCCACCTTGGTGATTCTTTTTCCATCTAGTTTGAACTGGAGTATTAATGTCACCAATAATTTGGGTGGGAGGATGAATTTTAGCCACCTTAGTAAGAATTCCTCCCCAAATATTGTGTTGTCTTAAACTATGGACTCCAAGTTACCAAAATCACCATCTTCATTGCTTCCATACCAACTTGAACTAGTAAACATGTTGTCAGCGTCTGGATTGATGACATTGACACCTTCTTTGGGTATGGAATCATCAAAAATTTCAATAATATCTTTGTTAGCAGATGAAAGCAAGCTGTCAGCGGCTGAGCTTGGAGTATCAATGGAGGAATGGAGCTGTCAGCAGATAGAACTGGCTTGTCTATGGCTACAGATTCACTGACTTGCTCCTCTTGTTGCTTGCTCTCCTCGTCTCTCTCAGCAGTAGATGCTTTAAATAACTCCACACTTCACACAGGCATGTTTATAAAGTTGAAAGAAAGAGTGGATTCGTCTGCATGTGATCCTTTCATCTCATTGACCTGTAAACCTGCATTATCAACAATAGGTGCTTCTAAAACATCTGGATTAGCTACATGCATATAATTCATGGACCTAGACAATGGATCTAAATCAAATAGCCAATTTGGTCCAGTCTCAGGATCACTAGGTTTACTCTCCAAGAAATCAACATGCACATTTTCTTTTATAAGCCTAGACTTGTTGTTATAAACCCTATACCCCTGCTATTCATAGAGTGTCCCATAAAATATCCTTCGTCACCTTTTGAATTAAACTTACCTAGGTTATCACTAGTATTCATGATCGCTACATGACATCCAAAGGGTCTTAAAAAAGTCTATATTAGGCTTCCTATTCCAAAATAGTTCATAAGGAGTCTTATTATGAGACTTATTGACCAAGGCTCTATACTGAACATAGCATGCTGTGTTAACAACTTCAGCCTAAAAAGCAATGGGCAAACTAGCATCTGTCAACATGGTTCTAGCTGCTTCTATTAGTGTTCTATTTCTTCTTTCAGCTACACCATTCTGCTGTGGAGTTATTTCTATACTAAACTCCCTAGAAATTCCTTTATTGACACAAAAGGCATCCAAGAGGTTGTTCTTAAACTCACCACCATTATCACTTCTAAGAATATTAACTTCATATCCTGCTTTCTTTTCCATTTGGGTAATGAAATTAATTAAAGTCTTAGAAGTGTCACTTTTCTCTGCCAAAAAGAAAGTCCAAGTAAACCTAGAATAATCATCAATAACGACAAAGCAATAGGATTTACCATTGAGAATTTCTATATTGGTAGGGTCAAACAAATCCATATGAAGTAAGTGAAGTGGTTTAGAACTAGAATGCACACTATTAGACTTAAATGAGGCCTTGTGTTGCTTGCCTTTAAGACATGCCACACAATTATGATCATTGTGGAATGATTTTGAGGGCAAGCCTCTTACAAGATCATGTCTCACAAGTCTATTCATGTTCTTAAATTTTATATGCCCTAACCTTCTGTGCCATAAGTTACTTTCATCTACTGAAGCCTTAGCATAAAGACATGACAAATTGTTGTTCATTTTAATCCTATTAAGAATAAAATTATAAACGTATTTATGTCTAGGTGTTCTAAACTCAATGAACTTATCAGCAGGAACCTAAAAGTCCTTACTTAACACCAAACATTCTGTGTAAGTAAATATAACTTTATTCTTGTTTTCACACGCTTGTGACACACTAAATAGATTATAATCAAGTTCCTTTACCAGAAAAACTTCTTCAAATATCAAATTATTAGTGATAAGTGCACCTTTACGAGATATAGTCCTAAAACCTCCACCAAAGTACACTTTATCACCTTCGGTAATTGGAGTGAAATCTGTCAAGTAATCATCCCTCCCAGTCATGTGCCTAGAGCATCCACTGTCCCAATATCCATGATCATTGACCTGCTTTTGAATTCCCTGCACATAAAAAAACAAATTAGTTTTTTTGGGAACCCAAGCCTTTGCAAACATGGATTCATGTGGTTGTTCAACAAAAATTGACTTATTCCTTGTAACAACCCCTTGTTCGTCCCTTTGTGCCCTAAACAACCAGTTTGTTCCAATAGGCTTAGTAATGACCTTTTCAAAATATTTAAATCTGTCACAGGTCATTGAAACACTAGTAAAATTAGGGTTTTGCTCTTGTTTAGGTCTCCATGATAAACTGGATGATGCCTTAGACCCCTGTCCCTTAGGTTTCAAATACCTATTATTATTTGGTCTAACATAAGGTCTGACAGCAGCTATTTGTGGAATTTTCACACCAAACCTAGAGTTGTCAACGGCTTGTCTTGCCCTGTCAACAGATAGATTAATCCTGTCAGTGGTTAGATTAGGTTTTGGTACAAGAACCCGCTGTCTGTTAGACAAAGTGTTAGTCTTTTGAAAGGGCCTTTGTCCATGGGTATTGGCTCCCTTAGAGAAGAAAGGAGTTGGTATAGTGGTCTGTGGACTTGGGTGGACAAAATGTCTAGGTTTGACCATAGTTGACCTATTGTCAGCGGATGGGGTATCCGTTGACACAATTTTAGGCCAAATGAGAGAAGTTCCCACATGTGTAAGAAGCCTTTTTAGACACAAATTTAGTCTTAGACTGATAAAAACCTGTCCCATTTACACTGGCTTCGCTTTGAGGTGACCTGCGTTTCATATACATCTCTGCATATTTAACACTAGGTTTGTTTTTAGTTGGTGAGCCAAGATTAACATGTTTACTAGTGTTAGGGTTAGTCACAACAATGGGTTTAAGTTCAACAGTATCATTACTAAGCAGTCCACCGTTAACAAACAGAAAAGGGTTGGCTGCTTTCAATTGTTCTAGGTCAGTCACCTTCTTCTTATATTCTTCAATTGGACTAAGAATAAGTGGTGGAGGAATAAATTCCTCCACTTGGAATTCTGGCAAGCCAGTCCAAGAAAGGTCTTTTCCTTGAGGAACCCTATAGAAATTTCCTGTTGGCGGTGGAACAACAGCAAACTCTTTCATTCCAATTCCAGTCATGTCCCTAGGGTCTCTTTGTTCACTTACACATTTTTCCAAGAGAACACTGGCTTGATCAAACTTTTCAATTTTAAGCCCTACATTATTCTTAGCTTTAATGGCCTCATCTAATTTAAGTTGCAACTCAGTTCTAGATCCATAAGAGAATCCTTGGCCTCATTACTAATCTTTATATCTCTAGTGAAAACAGTGATTTGATACTTAAGATTAAATTCCATTTTCTTATATTCTTCCACCATCCCATCTGATTGTGCAAGTCCGCTTTTATAGTTTGCAAGCATGATCTCTAAATAAAAAACGTCTGATTTTAATTTTAAAACTTATTTATTAAGTTTTTCAGTGTTTTGCCTGCAACCTTTACTTCAAAAAGCATCATCATATACCTCATTATCTGACGAAGAAGAAGATTTATCCATAAGAGCATATTGAACATGCTCTTCTTCCTTCTAAGCTATCAATGCTTGATTCTTCTTCACATCATTTTTCATAAAGCTCCAATCCCATCCAAGGCCATCAATCCCTTGCATAGCTACCATAGCTTTTGGCTCAACATCTTCAACCTTAATTATTTGACTTGAACTCTTTCCATCATCATTCCTAAGTGGAGATCTGCATTCCCTCATAAAGTGCCTCATTTTGTGACAATCATAGCATTCAATTTAGATTTGTCAAATCCAGCAGTTTCTATAACACCCCCAAATTACCACGCAGCGGAATACCACTTTGGGCGTTATTTCATAGCACATCACACACAATCATAGATAACGACCTCAAAAGAGACGTTTAAAATAAGCAAAAAGAATATTTACAACCATTGTCTAAAACATTTCCAACCCAAAATTTAGTTTTCATCAGAGTAGCGTTACTTGTCCCCAAAGATCTCAACCAAAACATAAAAACTTTTACAACAATATTTTAACCAAGACATGACAATAAATAATTGACAAAAAGGGAAGGAAATTCGATATTTTAGACTAATAAAGCACCAACTCCCTCCATACATGCTCCGCTGCTATCAATCTTGATTACCTAAAACACATGCTTAAAATTGTCAACACAACGGTTGAGCGAATCTATAGGTTTATCAAATCATAAGTTGAACACAAGTATTAAAAATCAATCATGACCATTAAATAGCATTGTCGTACTCACAATCTATTATTTAAGAATATTATCTTTAGCAATTGCTAATAATTCTGTTTAAGCTCGTGACACTAATCCGTTAACTCAATCACCCGCGTACATAGACCAGCATGATTTAAGTGTAACCAGGGCCCCTTCTAAAGGCATTAGTTGCAATTATACCTTATTTCTTATCACAAGTTATCCGTCCGCAGAGGGTACTCAACTTACTAGCTCTCGTCTCGGATAGGGTCGTCAACCCCATAGTACTATCAATTGTATAAACGGCTATCTCCAACCCACACAAGGGCAAGACAATAGTTAATAGTTCACGAATTTAGGGACTTTTGCAACTAGGTACTCAACACAATTTAAGGCAACATTCGGGTCCAACAATCATTCATGACTTATCTTCATTTTCATTTAAATAGCATGTATCCCCCTCGCGGGTAAAAACATTTGATATAAGTAAATAGCGACACTATACACTCACCTTAGGTAGTTGTGTTAGTATTAGTAACTACGACGTAAATGAAGTCGATCACCGACGATGAGGATGCCCCGGGAAATCAAATACAACACCTAACGAATAAACACGTAATGAATTAACTACTTCAAGTACCATCAAGTACTGTATATAAATAAGTAAAGTCACTCAAAGTTTGTATAAACTCACGCCAAGAATCCATACAAGTGATATTTACTAGACACGTCCACTTTTATACTTTATTAAAACTATTACACATTTTACAATTCTGCCGGTACATACCAAATGTACGGGTTGTTTTCCTATACTTAGACATCACCAAAAATTATGAGAAAATTTGTAAAATTCATTTACAACTTGTATATAGCCCATATTAAATTTTATAAAAAGTTATAACTTCTAAGACCTACTGCACGTCACATTACTAAACTCCCAATTTCGGACAGTTTTGTACCTTCGCATTATAAAACAATTTTGACCTTCTTAACCAATACCATTTATGAATTCGACTCTTGATTATGAAAGTAGAATCAAAATGATAAGTTTAGGGCCTAATAACAGCCTCTAATTGTTTTTAAAACTCAACTTATAGTCCCCGAGATTTGACATAAAATCGAACACAATTTCGGATTGAGTCGACTTTCATCTCCCGGTACACGCAAAATTCAAAATATCATAACTTTTGACTCGTTTGGGGTTAAAAGCTCTACCTTATACCGAAACGAAGCTAGAAAGAAGCTCTAAAACAATATCCCATCATCTTAACCTTAGCTTAGACCTAAATCCACGCAAATTAGCCCTAAAGTTTCTGATCTAAAATACCCTTTTGAAAATCACATCAAAACATCTTTTTGACCAATTTTAATAATTCATATACCCCTAATAACATCTAATAATCATCCTAAACCAATCCAAACATCCTAAATCACTTGTATGTTCATCTCTTTCAAAACCCAAAATCAAAAACATCACATGCAATAAAGTTAAATCATATAAAAATTATAATAACACGAATATAGAACCATACCCATTGATAGATTAATCAAAAACACCAAAACCATCAAACCCCTAGGCTTGGTCGTGGGTTTTGGAAGCAAAAACACCAAAGAAAATCTTTTTCCAAGCTTTAATACTTCAATAGATTACTCCTAAACACAATCAATCACAAACCCACGAATTTAATTAGATCAAATCATAGTATTTTTCAAAATATTTCAAAAACTAAATCTTGAAAAAAAATGTTGTTGCATGTTTGATTTTACTGGTGTGATTTACTTATCTTGATGTTAGAAACATGGGTCTTTGATTAGATTTTTCAAAATCAAATTTTTGTGGTGGTTTTGGATGGTGGAGTGGTGGTGGTCGGCGATCATGGAGAGAAAAAAGAGAGAGAGAGAGACAAAATTTTTGAGATGAGAATTATGGAGTGTGTGTGAGAAATTTTCCTTTTATAGGGTAGGGAGGATAGGAAATGTAATATTAGTTTTCTTTTGGCCTTACTAGTAAAACAACTTTTAAAGGGTGGGATTATGACATACTTGTCGATTTTAAAATTTTGTGGGAGTCTGGATTCGTCCCGGCTATCTCAAAATACTTTTAAATGGTTCAAACGCACACAAAACGAATATACATATGGTTCTGACTCGACTTAAAATATAATAAAAGTAAAACTTCGAAAAACTCAAATATCGATCAATCGATATTAAAAGATAAATTTTGGGCATCCGTCGGTATCGTAGTCGTTATCGGTTCCTCTTAGATCATCAAATGTAAAAATTAAGGCCTCGATCATTGGTTTCAAATTAAACCGTCAAATATATAACAAACAAAATTTCTTAAGAATTTCAAAAATATTCGTAAATTAGGCTAAAATAAATGACGTTGGGTTCGGTGTATCACATCCTCCCCTCCTTAAGGGAGCGACGTCCCGGCGATCTCCGGTTCTTATACTCGCATTCCGTACTACTAGAAAGATGAGGGTACTTCTTCCTAAAGAGGTCTTCACCTTCCGACGTGGACTTCGGTTCACGTCTTGGGTTCCATCACACCTTCACAATGAGTATTCTACCTTGCTTTAATCTCTTAACCTCTCGATCCATTATCTCTGTTGGTTCTTCTATGATGTGCAACTTGTCGTCCTGTTGGGTTTCATTCATTGGGGTAACTAAACCATTATCCGCCACACAATTCTTCACATTCGACACATGGAGAGTATTATCATTTTCACGAAGTTCATCCGACAGCTCCAACTGGTAGGCAACTCGTCCAACATACCTTTGGTTCCACTTCTCTTATTTTCCAAAATGAATCACGCCTTTCCACGACGATACCTTTAACATTACCATGTCTCAAACTTCAATTTCCAACTGCTTCCTACGGTTATCAATATATTTCTTCTCACGGCTTCTCATTGTTAACAAATGACCATCAATCTACACAATCCTTTCCGTATTCTCTTGAATCATTTTAGGTCAATTCAACTGACTTTTCCTTACTTCACTCCATCCAACTGGTGATCTACACTTTCCTCCACCCAACAACTCGAATGGTGCAGCTTTAGTACTAGCATGGTAATTGTTGTTGTACAAGTATTCTATCAAGGACACGCGTCGATCTCAACTACTACCAAAATCAAACACACATGCTCGGAGCATGTCTTCTGACATTCGAATCATCCTTTCACTTAGTCCATCAGTGTCATAAAAACAATTAATTATAAAGAAAAATCACACGGGCCACACATAACCCCATCGAAAACGTTCAGAATATACGATACGAAGTAATAAATACTAGTCGTACAAAATAACCTTATTTCTTCAAAAACGAATTCATCGATACAAAAATCATTCGACGTATACATAACTCTCTCGAAGACATCACAATCCAATCAAACACAAAAACCACGAAAACATCAACTATGTCTATCTGACATTTAACCATCGATGATAAAAGAAAATCGAGTTAAGAAAAGAGGATTCCTCACTTGAATAAATGAAGACGGCAAATGGAATTGTCTTCCAACTACCGATGCACAGTTGGTAAACTTCAACAGTTTATCGCGTGTCGTTTGACATATCAAAAGAATAAGAAAAAAAAAAATAAAGTACGATACACTTGATGTAGGAGAAGTCTTCGTCATCTCCCTCATAGTTACTCGAACTCAGATTTCCTCTACTTCGTTAGTCTTCTATTTTTTTTAAAATTTCTTCTCAGTGTCGGCATGAGCTCCTTTGGTACTTCATCAACATCCTAGTGATTCCGATGGAATTCGCACGTTACTTGCGACACATAAAAACATTTTCCATAATTACTTGGTCAAGGTGACAACTAAGTCAACGCAAAACGACAGAAAAGATTTCAAGGAACACAAGAAAATTCAAAATTTTCTTTAGAAATCAAAGACAATACGATTACTTGTATAAGGATCCACCGTTTTAAAAGTGTTCTCATCCAAAATTTATCAAAAACACTAACAGTTTTAAAGATGACCTATTGATTTGAAACGACGTTTCCCTTCCTAAACTATGCATAATTAGCTAGATCATGCATAATTAAGGATCAAGCAACAACAACCAATAAAACATGACTCTTCCCGAATTATGCATAGTTAGCTAAGCTGTGCATAATTGAGGATCGAGGGATGACGCAACATTATTATTACACACCAAATATGACTACGAAGGTTTTCGACCAAATCTTCAAAATAATCAAATCATTTGAAATGGGAAAATATTGTTACCATCGTTTCAAGGAACACATCAAACATTTTTTATCCATTTTGAAAACATACGTTTGCTTTGCCTTTTGATGAGAAAAATAAATAAATAAATAAATAAATCGACACCATTTGCATTTGGTTCAACGAAACATTTCACACACTCATACATATTTTCGAAACAGATTGTTCATAAAATAACGGTAAGGTGGTTCCAGACTAAAGATTCATTGCAAGCATAACGAGTAGTAAAAATCAAAGATCAATGAGATCAATTAAGGGAAATGAGCAATATATTTGCCAATGGAAATTAACTACATAGAAATGAAAATACTTCGTATATATGACAAGAGTTTTGGGATAACAACAGCGATCTATAAATACATGGAGTGGACATCGAACATCATCATGAGCGCCAAAAATAGGACAAAGATCATAATTCCCATCGTCTCGAGTTACACACACAATCCACCAAATTTTAGGTTCCAATAACCGAAAGGAGAAAAGTTACAGGGTCCATGAAGAGGACAAAAATACACCGGGTGACATACCCTAATTATCAAGTACTAGCAAAGTAGCAATTCAAAAATAAATAATGGTCTCGTGCCATAGACAATATTGAAACGAACAATCACAGGACCGCACAAGTTCTGATATAGACTCGCAAAATTGAAGAAGGGATGCCGTACGATCTGACCATCGTGACTCAAAACATTAGACATACATCTTTTATAAAATAATATACAAGTAGGCGTATGTTGGGTTATCCATTTTCATATCCTAATTAATGTTATCTTGTATATTATAAAACCAAACATTTGTACATTTTCAATTTGTGTTACACCATTAAAGAATTTATACCTTTCATTTTTCAATCTTTATAAAGTTTTTATTTCTGGAAAGTTACCATCTCAAGGAAATTACTACATTAGTGGATTCAGTGACTCAGTTATTATAACTGCTAAAATCATTAGTTTTGAAAATCTCCATACTTGTGACAAAATCCCATTAATATTCATATCGTAAGTACCAAAAACGTATATAGTAAGAATTTTCAAAGTTTCATATAATTATTACATATCTTATTACGTATATACAAATATCCAACATAACTCGAATTAGTCCAATTGACTCTTAAAACAAACCTTTGACTTTTTATTGTACATAAGTCTTTCCTTAAAACTAATCTTTTACATCACATTCACGCAACTCGACTCGCACACTAATCAGGTCTCACATGGCATTATGTCAAATAACTTACTAGTTTATGTAGAGACTTGAATCACAATAACAATAATAAAATAAATAATCAAAATGCTTATTTCAATCACTCTAACATATAGACAATTCGAATTTTTAAATCTTTAGCCATTTTCAAGTGATTTTAAATTAACATATCTCGCAACAGAATAAAATAAAGTTCCATCAACATTTAATAATTCATTTCAAGCGTTAGAATTTCTCACTTAAATTGTACATTTTTATTTTATCCCAGTTGATTCACTACAACAAGTGACGAGTTCCAGTTTATACCAATGCATTCGTAAATATACCTTGACCTTATGTTTAAAATAAAACAAATTTTACAGTCTCTAGCTCCAAAATACGTGGTCAAATTTTCTACTCATTTTATGTATTAAAAGATACGCCAAACGTTTACCATAATGACCCAAAAAAATTAATTCATATCAAACCTCAAGCCGTCTATACTCGATATTCATATAGTTAATTTTGCCAATAACTCCTTTTTCAGATTAAAGTAAACAAATTCTTGACAAATCCATCACAACCTTCTAGTATCAAACTATTAATATATGAAAACAAGGATTTTACGAGTAATATAAATTACTTACTATGATTTACCAACCAAGTTGAAGGAAAGAAAAAAAAATTTCACTTTGTCCCTTTTATTCTCTATACAAATTTTACTTGTTAAAAGGCACCTCGTACATCATTTTTAACCAAAATTTTCATTCACCATACATTTAATATGTAAGACGTTTTATGTTTAACTCATTCAGTTAACAAAATTCAATGCTTATTAAATTGGCACAATTGTCAGACCTCGTCATATATAATATCGAATTCAAAATAATGAGACGACACAACAAATGAAATAAACGGAACGAGAATACGTATGTCAACTCTATAAGCGTTGATATCGTCTTCGGGTGGGTCTCAAAATCGTACACAATATAATTAACACAAAACAACCAAACTTCAAGCTATCACGCTTGATCAAAATGCTAGTCTATCCTTAAAACACATCTTTAAATTCGGGTAGGATGATAAAAACGATTTAATGGCGATGCCCCTCAACCACGTTTTATAATATACACATATGATCGTCGCTACGATGTACGCATCGTTGTTATACTTCGTCTATGTTATAGTTACGCGAACTAATATATCAAACCCATAGGAATGAGGGAAATAAAATAGTAAATTAGTAATTTACGTTTCAAAAGAAGATGTCCGAAAATGACACATCACGGTGCGATAACGACAATCGAGATCAATCTAGTCGATATTCAATATGCTACGAAGCATTATTTACGTATCTAGAGTATCAAACGGGGTTCACACTCGGTTATTCGAACAATAACTTAATTATCACGATCGATGATTGGCGGTGAGGCCAAATTATGAACAAAATCGCATTATAAAATGTACGATAATCATGCAAGGACCATTGCTTCACGTGCAATGCCTTTAAATACCATAGTATATACATACCTATACATACAATCATTCCTACATACACGTAGGATCACAACGCAGTGTTGCCATGTAATGCAATGTAGCCCGCATGCCAATTACATGCAACATATATGATAGTGGTATAAATGTTTAAAAATTATGATATTAAGTACTCGACGTACACAACAATATGTCTCAATATATATCATAGTATTTACTTACTAAATGCTAGGGAATTCATATTAGTTTTGAGGGATACATCTAAAATATAAAGTACTACTAAAAGGAATCTTACCGGAGCCATGCGGAGTAGTTGCGTGCTTTAAAACTTTTCACGACACACCAAAAGTTATAGTTTAGGTTTTTCAAAAATAGACCTAGTTCTCTATAACTTGTGGCTCTGATTACCAATCTATAACACCCCCAAATTACCACGCAGCGGAATACCACTTTGGGCATTATTTCATAGCACATCACACACAATCATAGATAACGACCTCAAAAGAGACGTTTAAAATAAGCTAAAAGAATATTTACAACCATTGTCTAAAACATTTCCAACCCAAAATTTTGTTTTCATCAGAGTAGCGTTACTTGTCCCCAAAGATCATAACCAAAACATAAAAACTTTTACAACAATATTTTGACCAAGACATGACAATAAATAATTGATAAAAAGGGAAGGAAATCCAATATTTTAGACCAATAAAGCACCAACTCCCTCCATGCATACTCCGCTGCTATCAATCTTGATTACCTGAAACACATGCTTAAAATCGTCAACACAAAGGTTGAGCGAATCTATAGGTTTATCAAATCATAAGTTGAACACAAGTATTAAAAATCAATCATGACCATTCAATAGCATTGTCGTACTCACAATCTATTATTCAAGGATATTATCTTTAGCAATAGCTAATAATTGTGTTTAAGCTCGTGACACTAATCTGTTAACCCAATCAGCCGCGTACATAGACCAGCATGATTTAAGTGAAACCAGGGCCCCTTCTAAAGGCATTAGTTGCAATTATACCTTATTTCTTATCACAAGTTATCCGTCCGCAGAGGGTACTCAACGTACTAGCTCTCGTCTCGGATAGGGTCGTCAACCCCATAGTACTATCAATTGTATAAGAGGCTATCTCCAACCCACACAAGGGCAAGATAATAGTTAATAGTTCACGAATTTAGGGACTTTTTGCAACTAGGTACTCAACTCAATTTAAGGCAACATTCGGGCCCAACAATCATTCATGACTTATGTTCATTTTCATTTAAATAGCATGTATCCCCCTCGCGGGTAAAAACATTTGAAATAAGTAAAGGGCGAGGCTATAGACTCACCTTAGGTAGTTGTGGTAGTATTAGTAACTACGACGTAAACGAGGTCGATCACCGACGATGAGGATGCCCCGGGAAATCAAATACAACACCCAACGAATAAACACCTAATGAATCAACTACTTCAAGTACCATCAAGTACTGTATATAAATAATTAAAGTCACTCAACGTTTATATAAACTCACGCCAAAAATCCATACAAGTGATATTTACTAGACACGTCTACTTTTATACTTTATTAAAACTATTACTCATTTTACAATTCTGCCGGTACATACCAAATGTACGGGTTGTTTTCCTATACTTAGACATCACCAAAAATTATGAGAAAATTTGTAAAATTCATTTACAACCTGTAGATAGCCCATACTAAATTTCATAAAAAGTTATCACTTCTAAGACCTACTGCACGTCACATTACTAAACTCCAAATTTCGGACAGTTTTGTACCTTCGTATTGTAAAACTATTTTGACCTTCTTATTCAATACCATTTACGAATTCGACTCTTGATTATGAAAGCACCAACTCCCTCCATGCATACTCCGCTGCTATCAATCTTGATTACCTGAAACACATGCTTAAAATCGTCAACACAAAGGTTGAGCGAATCTATAGATTTATCAAATCATAAGTTGAACACAAGTATTAAAAATCAATCATGACCATTCAATAGCATTGTCGTACTCACAATCTATTATTCAAGGATATTATCTTTAGCAATAGCTAATAATTGTGTTTAAGCTCGTGACACTAATCCGTTAACTCAATCAGCCGCGTACATAGACCAGCATGATTTAAGTGAAACCAGGGCCCCTTCTAAAGGCATTAGTTGCAATTATACCTTATTTCTTATCACAAGTTATCCGTCCGCAGAGGGTACTCAACGTACTAGCTCTCGTCTCGGATAGGGTCGTCAACCCCATAGTACTATCAATTGTATAAGAGGCTATCTCCAACCTACACAAGGGCAAGATAATAGTTAATAGTTCACGAATTTAGGGACTTTTGCAACTAGGTACTCAACTCAATTTAAGGCAACATTCGGGCCCAACAATCATTCATGACTTATGTTCATTTTCATTTAAATAGCATGTATCCCCCTCGCGGGTAAAAACATTTGAAATAAGTAAAGAGCGAGGCTATAGACTCACCTTAGGTAGTTGTGGTAGTATTAGTAACTACGGCGTAAACGAGGTCGATCACCGACGATGAGGATGCCCCGGGAAATCAAATACAACACCCAACGAATAAACACCTAATGAATCAACTACTTCAAGTACCATCAAGTACTGTATATAAACAATTAAAGTCACTCAACGTTTGTATAAACTCACGCCAAAAATCCATACAAGTGATATTTACTAGACACGTCCACTTTTATACTTTATTAAAACTATTACTCATTTTACAATTCTGCCGGTACATACCAAATGTACGGGTTGTTTTCCTATACTTAGACATCACCAAAAATTATGAGAAAATTTGTAAAATTCATTTACAACCTGTAGATAGCCCATACTAAATTTCATAAAAAGTTATCAATTCTAAGACCTACTGCACGTCACATTACTAAACTCCAAATTTCGGACAGTTTTGTACCTTCGTATTGTAAAACTATTTTGACCTTCTTATTCAATACCATTTACGAATTCGACTCTTGATTATGAAAGTAGACTCAAAATTCTAAGTTTAGGGCCTGAGAACAGCCTCTAATTGTTTTTAAAACTAAACTTATAGTCCCCGAGATTTGACCTAAAATCGAACACAATTTCGGATTGAGCCGACTTTCATCTCCCGGTACACGAAAAATTCAAAATATCATAACTTTTGACGCGTTTAGAGTTAAAAGCTCTACCTTATACCGAAATGAAGCTAGAAAGAAGCTTTACAACAATATCCCATCATCTTAACCTTAGCTCAGACCTAAACCCACAAAAATTAGCCCTAAAGTTTCTGACCTAAAATACCTTTTTCAAAATCACATCAAAACATCTTTTTGACCAATTTTAATCATTCCTATACCCCTAATAACATACAATAATCATCCTAAACCAATCTAAACATCCTAAATCACTTGTATGTTCATCTCTTTCAAAACCCGAAATCAAAAACATCACATGCAATAAAATTAAATCATATAAAAATGACAATAACATGAATATAGAACCATACCCATCGATAGATTAATCAAAAACACCAAAACCATCAAACCCCTAGGCTTGGCCGTGGGTTTTGGAAGCAAAAACACCAAAGAAAATATTTTTCCAAGATTTAATACTTCAATAGGTTACTCCTAAACACAATCAATCACAAAGCCATGAATTTAATTAGATCAAATCATAGTATTTTTCAAAATATTTCAAAAATTAAATCTTGAAAAAAAATGTTGTTGCATGTTTGATTTTATTGGTGGGATTTACTTATCTTGATGTTAGAAACATGGGTCTTTGATTAGATTTTTAAAAATCAAATTTTTGTGGTGGTTTTGGGTGGTGGAGTGGGGGTGGCCGGCGGCCATGGAGAGAAAAAAGAGAGAGAGACAAATTTTTTGAAATGAGAATTATGGAGTGTGTGTGAGAAATTTTCCTTTTATAGGGTAGGGAGGGTAGGAAATGTAATATTAGTTTTCTTTTGGCCTTACTAGTAAAAGAACTTTTAAAGAGCGGGATTATGACATACTAGTCGGTTTTAAAATTTTTGCGGGAGTCGGGATTCGTCCCGGCTATCTCAAAATACTTTTAAATGGTTCAAACGCACAAAAAACGAATATACATATGGTTCTGAGTCGACTAAAAACATAATAAAAATAAAACTTCGAAAAACTCAAATATCGATCAATCGATAATAAAAGATAAATTTTGGGCATCCGTCGGTATCGTAGTCGTTATCGGTTCCTCTAAGATCATCAAATATAAAAATTAAGGCCTCGATCATTGGATTTAAATTAAACCGTCAAATATATAACAAACGAAATTTCTTAAAAGTTACAAAAATATTCATAAATTAGGGTAAAATAAATGACGTTGGGTTCGGGGTATCACAGTTTCTTTGCTATTAAATGTCATCTTCCTACCAAATCTCTTGTTCCACCTATTGGCTCTTATACTACTAAGTGCCATATTTTACTTAATGTCCATCTCTTCAAGATCAGTATCACTTATTTTCTCAAGATCTTAAGAACAAACTCGAGAACCATTGGGCAAAGCAACAATGTATGCACACAGATTATCCAAGTCAATTCAAGCTGGTTTGAGACTTGATGAACTAACATTGTATGTGTCAGTGGCTGATGAAGTTAAGCCGCTGACATGTTAATTCAATCCGCTAACAAGTGAAACATTATCAGTGGGTGAGGAATCATTATGAGAGATGAATGCCATGCTTCTTGATGTTGATTTACTTCCTTGTTTGAGCATAGCTTCAGGTTCCATAACCTTTAGTTGATTATATATGTCATCAATTGAGGAGTTCTTGTGAGCCTTGGTGTCAATGATTGACTTAGCATGAATCTTCCAAGCGTCACCAAGAGCTCCAAGAAAGGCAACACTAATATCTTCTTCTTCAAATTCTATTTCCGTGAAGACCAACTTGATGGTGATATCTTGGAGACGACTTCTTACCTCACTTAGATTCTCATTAGGATGAGCTTTAAACACAGCAAATTCCATTACCAGTTGCTTTACCTTTGTTTGAGCGTTTCCTCGTTACCACCATAAATAATTTCAAGGGCTTCCCAAATCTCCTTAGCAGATTCATACTTTCTGAATTTAGGTTGCTGCTTAGGACCAAGAGCCAGTTTGAGAGTACTTAAAGCCTTCATATCATTCCTTCTGTCTGCTATCTCAGCAGCTGAAATAGCCCTTCCATCTTCAGGTTTTGTAAATAGCTCATCCCCAGTCTTTTGAGCTGCTCTTCGTGCTTCAATAGCAGCAACAATCTTTTGTTCCATATTGAATTGGTTACGAAACTCAATAACTTCCCAGAGAACATAATTATCAACTTGGAGATATTGCTCAAAATTGAACTTCTAAAGTTCAAAGTTATCAGATCAAGTATAAGAATTTTGAGATTGTGATTTGAGGATGAATGTGTAGTTTTAGTTGAGGTAGACATGATGTTTAGATGTTTTTAGGGTTTTCTTCAATTTAGGGTTTCTATGTTCTTTTAGATCAAAAGTTCCTCAACAAGCTCTGATACCACTTGTTGATCCCAAACTTAGATCGATGAAGCTTTTGTATTATCGAGATTAGTAATTCAACAATCTAAGTGTTATGCGGAATTAATACTTAGAACTAAGAACAAATAACAAAGCACGTATACCAAACTTTCAACTTCGATTAAAAATAATAACGATGAACAATCTGATTGAAAGTATATCTAAACATTAACCCTAAGGCCTCATTTTATGCACATAAGGAGCCTTGTACATTAAGCTATCATATCAACTATTTTAGGAAGATATCAAAAGATAAACATAACAAAATACAATATTCATATATATTTTCCTAACTAATAAAACGTGTTTATTTTGACAGCTAATAAGTCTTGAGTGGCTTGATTCTTCTTGTCTGCGCCTATTTTGTCAGCGGATTGATAACACCTTGTTAGTGGCTTGATTACATTTGTCAGCGGCTAGATGACTCGACTAATTTCATTCCCAACAATCCTCCCCTAAACTTGACATTTACCCTAATCATCAAGTTTATGAATAAAAAAAATGTAGAGAGGATTTGATGTTCGTTTGCAAGTCTTAAATTTATATTACAAGATTTAGACAAAACAAGGGACTATAATACAAACACGGGCAAGTATACCCTTTCGTTCGTAATATAGATTTGTAGTGGTAAGCCATGATCGTTCGCTGAGACTTAGTTTCGTTTTGGTAATCAAGATAATAATTGAAGAAATAAATAGTTGAAGTAATATCAATAATAACAAGTATGACTAATATGGGATAGTTCATATAAGTTCGTGATGATGATAATAATGATCGAGATATGTTTATGTAGGTAAAGCGTGATAATCCTTTTTCGTCAAAACGGCGTTTACACAATTTACTTGGGTTGATTCAAGACTTATGTTTATTTAAGCGACTAAGCTCAAAACAAGTTGCCAACAAGTTCAATATTTTATCAAGTTTTTAAGCGGATTTCTCCAACCAAAGATTCATGACCATAGACAAGTTCTAGAAAACTTATTATAACAATTTGCGTTTCTCAACGCCAAACTATCGTAACAAATCAACTTAGATAAAATATGGTTTGTAGAACTAGGTGGTAAAATGGTTCTACAACATTAGCTTGAAATCATATATAAATAATCATATCATAGCATCATCACTAATTTTAGTCACATACCCATATAGTCACAAATAGCTTAGCCTAACATAGTAATCAAAGTAACAATTGGAAAAGAGTAAGAGAACATCATACTTAGATTGGATTGAATAAACGAGTACACAAGTGTCACGGTTGTATCATTCCTCCAAGAATCGAAAATTAGAATACTCTCGTTACAACTATCTCCCAAAAGTGTATAATACTGAATTTTACTAAAAGGGCTAAAATACTCGAGCTATGGAGTATTGAGAGAGAGAGAGAGAGAGAGAGAGAGAGAGGTGAGTGTAAAATTAGTGGAAATAGCCTCTATTTATAGTGCTGTCTGAGGTCAAATGTGCGCTGCACTTCTTCGCAAGTGTGCCGCACTTTGGAGATGAGAATGTGCGCCGCACTTCTAAGTTTGTGTGCCGCACTTCTGGGCGATTCAGAATCTTCTTTTAATAACTTTGGCTTTATTGCATATTGAGGCCCCTTCTTTGTATATCTTCACTTTGCTCCTTCAAACTTTATATCTGCATATAAAACACAACATATTAAGTATCGTAAGCTCTTATTTATACTACAAAGGGGCATTATAATGATAGGTTAAATATGTATAACTAGGTCGTTATCAAATTCCTCCAAACTTAGCTATTGCTTGCCCTCAAGCAATCAAAGCGAGAAAACAAATTCAATTTTAAAAATGCTTTTAAGTGTTGTGAAGTATGATAGGAAAATGATTTAATTTTTATGAATAGCAAAAGCAAATGACAATATAATTTTAGCACCTCACATGGATAGTGTTTGGATTTTAAGTTCACACAAATGTCACTCACAAAAAGGAAAATGTAAGGTAACACTCTATTAGCTCGGTCATAAAATAGATAGCTACCATAAGTTTGTACAAGACACATAAACATAACCGTTGCGGCGTGAGCACCAGATAAATTTTCAAAGAAGCAAAACGTGATAATGATATGGGTGTAGGATTAAAAAGTATATGCCTTTGTCAAAGTCATAGAACAAACTATACTAGAATACTTGACTATATATTTTTTTTCTCTTTTTTTAGTACATCATAAACTTTATAACTTGACAAGTGGTTAGGCATAACATATAAGGATATTGGCAAAATGGATAATATAACATATGCGTACGAGTGCCACATATTTTAGTAAGCCAGTGTAGCTTAGCTAAAATGATATAAGGGTGATTTTATTTTGCTTCCTTTCGAAAATATCTATAAATTAACCTCACTACGGTTTAGTAGATGATGATCAAGCACAAATTCTGAAGCATACTAGATTATCCGCTTTCACACAAAATAGAGAAATATAAGGCTATGTTTTTCTCACATATTTGGGTGATGGATTTTGTGCTAAATTATACTGTCAATCAATGAGATTTTTGCTTTGCTAAAAACTTATTTATTTACAAAACATATATATTTTTATTATTTTATTTTATTTTTCAAAAAGATTTTCATGTGGAGAAATTTAATTTAATTTTTTTTTCATTTTTTCTATTTGTCACCTCCTCCACACTTAAGTTGAACATCGTTCTCGAGGTAATAACTGATAAAATATTAAACATAGGAAAAATGCAAAGGGAAACGAGAACTTCCCGGGGCTTAGTAGAAAATTGCGGGACTTCGAGAGATGAATCCAGCTTAGAGATCCAATTTGTTATTTTCTTGCATGCTATAAAACAAAACAAAACATAACACATGCAATATATACAAGGACAGTTTTATTTATTTACAAGTCCTCCTCCACACTTAAGTTAAAAGGTGGGGATAAAATACGAATTGCCTTCCGAATAGCGCGGAGTTTAGAGTCTTCAGCCAGACTCGGCTACTCGGGTCTATTTTATGAAGAAAGGAATTTCTTCTCCTCCAACTTTATTACAGTGTTCCTTATCATGGTAGAGTTTAAGTCTATGTCCATTGACTATAAAGATGCTATTGTTTTGACCGTATAATTCAACATATCCGGATGGATATTGGTGTTTTACTAGATAGGGTCCAGTCCATCTCGAAGTAAGCTTAGGCTTCTTAAATTTATATTTCGAGTTAAAGAGAAGTACTTTTCTCCTTTTTTGAATTATTTTCTTTGTCGTAATTTACGATCATGCCAAATTTTGGTTCGTTCTTTATATAATCGTGAACTTTCATAAGCGTGATGTCGAAATTCATTTAACTCGTGAAGTTGAAAGTTACATTTTACTCCGGCTGCAATAAGATATGGGTTGCAGTTTTTAAGTTCCCAATATGCACGGTGTTCAATTTCTATTGGCAGATGGCATGTCTTTCCATACAATAGTTTGTACGGTGTAGTTCCATTTGGTGTTTGAATGCAGTACGAAAGGCCCATAGAGAATCTTCTAATTTTTTAGACCAACAAGCAGTGTCGTTTTGAACGGTTTTTTCGTGTATACATTTGAGAGCTCTATTAGTGTTTTCAACTTGGCCACTCGTTCGAGGGTGGTAAGATGTGGAAAATCGGTGGTTCACTCCATATCTTTTCATAATATTTTCCATGATTTTGTTACAGAAATGAGTTCCTCTGTCGCTTATTAGTGCTTTTGGCATTCCAAAACGACAGAATAATTTCTTCAAAAGTGCGATAACAACTCTTGCATCGTTTGTTTGTAAAGCTTGAGCTTCGGCCCATTTCGATACATAGTCGACGGCGACTAAAATGTATTCACATTTGTAAGATTTAGGAAATGGTCCCATGAAGTCGATACCCCACACGTCAAATATTTCGCAGACTTGGATGTTATTTAGAGGCATTTCATCTCTTTTAGAAATATTTCCAGTCCTTTGACATGCTTCACATAGTCGTACTAAGTTATGAGCTTCATGAATAATTGTTGGCCAATAAAAGCTAGCGTCGAACACTTTTTTAGCGGTGGTGTACATTCATCAAGAATTTTTCTAGATTCAAATCCGGAAATACAACGTCGGATTATTCCATCGGAACAGATTCTAAATAAGTAAGGATCGTCCCAAAAGTATTTTTTTAGTTCAGAGAAAAATATTTTCTTTTGTTAGTGTGTCATTCCCTTTTGTAAAATACCTATAGCTAAATAGTTTGCAAAGTCTGCGAACCATGGTGTATTGTTAGTACTTACTTGCATTATATGCTCATCGGGAAAATCATCGATTTCATCATCGCTAGAATAATCATTCACTATGCGAGATAAATTATCGGCAGCAACATTTTCAGCTCCTTTTTTATCTTTAATTTCCAAATCAAATTCTTGTAAAAGCAGTATCCATCGTATTAGACGAGGTTTGGCATCTTTCTTTTTGAACAAGTATTTTAAAGCTGAGTGATCGGTGTAAACTATTGTTTTTGACAATACGAGGTATGATCGAAATTTGTCAAACGCGTAAACTACAGCCATGAGTTCTTTTTCCGTAATTGTATAATTTTGTTAGGCTGCGTTAAGAGTTCTACTTGCAAAATAGATGGGATGAAATTGTTTACCATCTTTTTGTCCAAGGACGACTCCAAGGGCATGTTCACTAGCATCGCACATAAGCACAAATGGAAGGTTCCAATTGGGGCTTGTAATAATGGGTGTGCATGTAAGTTTTTATTTAAGTATTTTAAATGCTGAAAAACATTCGTCGTTAAAATCGAACGTTCTTTCTTTTTCTAGAAGTTGTAAAGGTCTTGCGATTTTCGTAAATTCTTTAATAAATCATCGGTAAAAACCGGCATGACCTAAGAAAATTCTAATGCCTTTAACATTAGTAGGTGGTGGGAGTTTTGCGATCACGTCTATTTTTGCTTTGTCAAGTTCAAGGCCGGCTTCAGACACTTTGTGTCAAAGCACAATTCCTTTTTTAACCATAAAGTGACATTTTTCCCAATTTAGCACAAGATTTGCTTCTTCGCATCGTGCTAACATTTTATCGAGATTGTTTAGACATGTGCCGAAACAATTTCCAAAGACGGAAAAATCATCCATGAAGACTTCGACTGATTCTTCAATCATATCGTGAAAGTTTGCAAGCATACACCTCTGAAAAGTAGCAGGTGCATTGCATAGGACAAAAGGCATGCGCCTATAAGCGTAAGTCCCAAATGGACAAGTAAACGTGGTTTTCTCTTGATCCATAGGGTCGATTGGGATTTGAAAGTATCCAAAAAACCATCGAGGAAAAAAAGTATTCATTTCCTGGGAGTCTTTCTAACATTGGATCCATAAAAGGGTAAATGAAAATGATCTTTCGCGGTTGCATCATTTAGTTTTTGATAATCAATACAAACTCTCCATTCGGTGATGGTTCGTGTTGGTACTAATTCGTTATTTTCGTTAGTTACTACAGTGATACCTTCCTTTTTAGGTATACAATGAATAGGACTAACCCATGGGCTATCGGCGATTGGGTAGATTATTCTAGAGTCTAAGAGTTTAAGGATTTCTTTTTTACAACATCTTTCATGTTAGGATTTAATCGTCGTTTTTTTTCAACAATTGGTTTCTTGTTATCCAAAAGTTGGATTTTGTGTTTGCAGAACGATGGACATATGCCAAGAATGTCAGAAGTTTTCCAAGCAAATGCTTGTTTATGTTTCTTGAGAATGTCAATTATATAGTCTTTGTGTTCTTCCGAAAGTTGGGATGAAATAATTACAAGGAGTAATTTTTCTTCATGAAGAAACACATATTCCAGATGTTCAGGAAGAGGTTTAAGTTCTAAATCTGTAGGAGGTTCTTCAACAGATTTCTTAACTTTGAAATCGGTTTCGAAAGTTATGGTTTCAAATGGGGTTTCGATTTCTTCTTCGATTTTTTCGATTGGTTCATCATCGGTATGGTCGGCTATGAAGGCATCAAATTCATCAAAAAGATCTTCTTCGAGGATGGTTCCTTCGAGACAATGCAAAATTTCGCTTCCTTCATCAAGAAGAGCGTCGAAATCGGCTTCAACGATTTCTTCAATGACATCGATACTAAAACAAGTATCGTCATTAGAGTAAGAGTGTTTCATTGCTTCGTCGATAGAAAAAGAGATTCTATCTTCTCCAATTCCAAGTGTTGAGCTGTTTTTGCTTTACTCTAGTTATAGCATCAGCTTTGTATAAGAAAGTTCTACCAAGGATAAGTGGTACCTGGTTATCTTCTTCCATTTCTAAGATTACAAAGTCAACAGGAAAAACAAATTTTTCGACTTCTATGAGCATGTTTTCAGCTATCCCCATTGGGTATTGGAAAGAACGGTCCGCGAGTCGTGGGCCCATTTTTGTGGGTTTTAAAATGTTTTTAGAGAGTTTAGCATACAAAGAGTATGGCATGAGGTTGATACTTGCGCCAAGATCGGCCAACATGTTGCAAGAGAATGAGTGAGGAAAAGTACATGGGATTAGGAAACTTCCAGGATCTCCTAGTTTTGGTGGTACTTTGTTTTGGAAAATGGCAGAACATTCATCGTTTAGAAAAATTGAAGAAACTTCTTCAAACTTTTAACACCCCCAAATTTACACGCAGCGGAATACATCTTTGGGTGCTAAACAATGATACAACAACACATAATTTATAAAGAACGACTCGAAAAGAGACGTTTTAGATTTATCGTTCCTAAAACATTTGTCAGATTAGCGTAGTCCCAAGTAATCGTTACCAAAAGATAAGTTAAAACAACATATTGGTTTGTTTTAAAAATGGAACGATAAATAAATCAAAGAGTTTGAACAACAAAAGCAGTGCACAACTTCATTCCCGTGACCTCCAAGCTTCCACTTCTTGATTACCTGAAATACATGTGAGTAAAACAATCAGCAAAATGCCGAGTGAATCTATAGGTTTATGTAATCAATTTGAACACAAGCAAAGATTATATGTTTGTGGCATGCTTATAAGCATCAAATAATAATTTGCATCAACAATGATAATTGTATATAGCATAAATTGCAATAAGCTCATGGAACCGAGCCCTTAAACACTCCCATATCAGTCTAATAAGACGAGAGATTTAATAATTGTCGGTTACCTCTAGATTTTTGGTACATTGTCGTATATCTGACTTCTCAATACAATATGTCCAAACAGTGTGGAGGTCGGGCCTAAGCTTCTATGACAAGTCCACACAAACTGAACCGGGACGGCTTCCACCATAGATCTATTAATTGTACTAGCGGCTAGCCCATCATAAGCTAGTTAACAGTCCATAATTAAGGCTTTAACAAAGGCAATCACTTAATGCAATTTAAAGGCAACCACGGGTCCATTCATAGACGGACAAAGCATACCATAAAAATCTTGTGTAAAATCATTTAATAACTAGTATAAAGCGAGGCTATAGACTCACCTTAAATGCAGACATCAGCAGAATATAAGTATCACACCACACAGCATCACATAATATATACGGCTTGATTCTAATAGTCGTAATACACCATAATAAATAATCATGTAGCGTCAACAAATATCTTTCCGCGGTTGTAAATAATTCCACAGCTATGCTCCAATCGTTTGGTGAGGTTTATGTTTTGGTGTTTTCCCGATGGATGCTTACATCAACTCGACACAAAATAGTTAATAAAATTTAACTCGTAAAACTTTGGTGGTTGGCCAAATAAAATAAAATGATAAAATAAATCATATAATATATTCGGTATATAATTTATATGTGAACATGACGCTCATAATTCATGTCGTAAGTTATTATTTAGAACAAACATTTAAAAATGTATTTCTTAAGTTATATACTATATCCTTCGGTAATAATAGTGTATACGAAGTTATTTTTATATAATTCGACACTCGTTGGAAAATCGTTATATAACTCATTAAAATTTATTTTTCATATATAACGTTAAATGTCATATTAACTAAAATAATACTTTTCGAAAGTTATTATATAACGTAGTTATTCGTTATCAGTTTCTTTTATAAATGTATACATTTTTAGAAAATTCCGGCATGACCTTGCCGTTTTTATAACATTTTCCATGTATATAAAATACATAATTTTTCCTACTTTGTCTCAATCAATATTCTAATTAAGGTATTCTTAATCAATATAATTATTATATTAATTATATATTCTCACCATTAATATTTTAATTATCTTCCATATCTCTTAAACTAATTACTTTCCATTTTTAATCAATACCTTAATTAATATATTAATTATCCCCATCAATATTTTAACTACTTTCCATATATCATTAAATAATTTTATATTTTAATATACCATTTATTATAATAATATTAATAACAATATCCTCTAAATATGTATGTATTTATTTATTTCTTATAAGTCCTCAAATAATTATATATCTCATTTTATCAAATAATAATTATTATTATTATTATAATATTTTCATAATCTTCCACTCTATATTTTATTATACCCCAATTATTATTAATAATAATTATTATTATTGTATCCTCAAAATATGTATTTTCATACATCCCACTATTGTTATTTCCTTTATTTATTTATTTATTTCTTTTATATATCACTTTTAACCTAATTAAAAATAAAAATAAACTTATTATATAAATGGTTATAATTTTATTTATTTTCTTATTCATTAAACTTTGTATTTATCATTTCATTATTTAAATAAAAAAAATAATAATAATAAAAATACAAATACAAGTACACATCTAGATCTTATACCCAAAATAACAAACAATCAACAAAAACAAGTCCAGGAGCATCACCACCACAAGCCCGACACCAGCACAGTGGCGGCTGTGGTTACAGTGGCCACGTCCGGCCGCCACCACGACGGTGGTTGGGCGGCGGACAGCCCCCTTTTCCGATCAAAACGCGGCCAAGAAGCACCATAGATAAAATAAATAAAATAATTAAACTATTTTGTCTAATCTTGATTGTAACCATCTTGCATGTGTAGATCGGGACAATATCAAAAGGTTTTTGGAGTTTTTAAGGTAGACCCACTTGAAACAAACATGTACCCATCACCCACATACCACCAAACGGCGGCAGGCCGAAAAACCCACCAGGACGGCGGCGGCAGCCGGCGGCGCTGGTGGCAGCGAGTGGGAGAAAGTGGTTATGGGGGTTGTGTAGATCGGGGGTTTTAGAGCAATATTAGTCTTGTCCGGAAAAGATGAAATTTGCCGGAAAATACGGCCGGAAAACTTTTCCGGTGGCGGCTCCGGCGGTCGGTGCCTGGCAGCCATGAGAGAGTGGGAGAGAGCTTTTTAGGTTATGTGTTTTATTTGTGTAGAAATGAGGAAATTATGTATAATATTTTCCTTTTATACCTATACAATTTAAAACTAAATGACAAGTATATAAACTTTAGGGTAAATTCTGTAAATCTTTTATTTACTTTCGTACAATAAGCGTTCGACGCTCGTTTGGGCGACTTAACGGACTATTCAAGACACGAGACTTGCGCCATCGTTTTATAATCATTTTTACAATAAATATGAGTCCTTACTTCGTCGATTTTCGAAAACATTTGCTATTAATTATCTAATTGCTCGTTTAATCATTTATAGATATTTCGGTTAGATTTCACCGTAAAAATAAAATGTAAATTTTATTACTCACGTTATTAGCAACGTTTTAGGATATAATGAAAAATAATATTCCTTCATATTTTCAAAGTTTTCGTTTTGAATCGTTTCAACTATTATTTTTTTTATCAGTTTTGCTCAGTCCGTCGTTTAAAATGTCAATAAATATTACAAGTAATTAAATAATAAATATTTAATTTTACGAAACGTAAACGTAAAAATTTTAAATTTCTCAGTTCATAAACTAAAAGAAAATATTCAAAATAAATTTAAATTTTAGTTAACACGATCTTCGTTAAATTATCGAAAATAAATAACAAGTTTCGTAAATGTTCGAAAAATCTTAATTTAAACTTTGGTCAAAATTTTCGGGTTGTTATATCATCCACTCCTTTAGGAAGCGACGTCCCGGCGCTTAATTCGCATACGATAGTCTTCAGTCTAACAGTGAAGAGTGAAAAACAGGCAAGTCATCATCTAAGTTCCAAAGAAAGTCAAAATATATTATATGGTACACGTTCTCCATGATCGGACGTCATTGGACAATGTCGTCTGAAGTTCTCACAACTTACGATCATTCGACTAGATCACATGCCACATAAGTATCTAAAAGCAAAAGTCAAACATAAATATCAAATACAGATTTCCGCCGTTTGTCATCGAGTAGGAAAATGAGAGCGAAGAATAAATTATACATTATCATTAAAATAACATTTGTCACAATTATCCGTCCCGGATTTGGTATTACCTTAAAACTCAGTTGAGGTACTTTCTCGATAAAGATGATAAATCAAAAATAGAAGTAAAATAGTTTCAAAATTTATTTGGTCGTCTTGAGAAGCTTTGAAAGAATGACATGAATTTATTAATTAAACTCATATTGATGGTTACAATTAGAAAATATAATTTCCAAATTAAATCATTATTTGAAATATAAATTAAACCGGTAATTTTATTACATTAAAAGTAAAGTATGATAAGTCAATTACTTCAAAGATAGAGATAATTTCATTTTAAACATTAGTTTTAGTTATACAAAATATAATGTATAAATTTGACCTTTTACTTGTAATGGTTATTTCGATAATTGAAAATCATTTGAAAATGTAGACAAGTTCCATAAAAAAAATTATAATACTTTGTAGAAATACATAAAGGTGTTTATTATTTCAAAATAAGTATGGGATATATTCGGTTTCAAAATGTGACAAGATAATAAACGAATACGAATGGAAATAATGGTCGACAGTTAATACGAAATCAACGGTACAAAAGAGGACGAAGCAAATGTCGTATGAATTCATAAAGAGAATAATAAAATAAAGGCGTTGATGGTATGACAATAAGAAATAATAGATTAAACAAGTTGTCAATTTCGGTAGTGCGGTCGATGGTTCACCAACATCAGCTCGTTAACTTAGCAGTGGTCGATACATGATCGGAAATAAGATCCATACAAAAATTTTAATAAAATAAAATTTATAATAATCACTTGTAATTAAAACAAATCAAATGAACGATGTTAGTGTTTAAAGAGAGAAGTCAAAGCACGGTTCACAAGAGTGGGTTTCGAGACAAACGAGAGTGACGGACGTCATCCCGGATATACGGAAATCACTCTAGTGATAATTCATTATTCACGTGCGGAGACATTCCAAAGATCTACCCAGTCGCATAAAGAAGATTGGACGAGAAGGAAGGATAAAACATCGAGACTTTCAAGTCATTTATCAACAGTCAGTAATTAAACGAACGGTCAAAAGAAATCAGTTATAAGACAAAATGAAGTAACAAGTGAAAAAGCGATCGTCGAGTAAAAACGTATTCGTAAGCGCGTAATTCGTTTAAGAAAAGGTAAGAAAACGTATGCGGATGCATAGAAATTGCGCCACTTGCATAAATTATAAATGTTTTCAAAACTTTTTTTCACTTTATTTCATTTTATTTATCTTTATCATAAATACAAGTAAAAAGTTGATTATTATCAAGACTTTTTTTTTAGGTGACTACTATTCAGCCTAGCATGGCTCCTTCTAAATTAGACATAGGTGATCAGGTCATGTGTAATTTAGGAATAGCAATGCAGTGCTCAGTTTCGTCGAAAAGTATTACGTTTCTTATGTTTATATATAAACCATGCCATTTGTAAAATGGAATTTTAAAAATTTAGTTTATAAATTTACAGGATACAAGTAATTTGTGAGATACTTAATAAGCAACTTTTAATCTTACGAAAAGTATTTTATAAGACCAAAGTAAAAATAATTGGTGAAAATAATCGTAAAACAATATCAGATTTATTTATAATATGACATTATGACAACGTATAAAGTAGTCAAAGTTTTACAAAAAGTGGCAAATAGTAGCTCATAAAACAACCAATGAAATGGTTACAAGTTGTTCAGTTTTCAAAGGGTTATAAGGTTTAGACGAAAACGTCATGAAATACGCGATAAGTATGTCAACGAAGAATGTGAAGGCAAAACTTCAAAACTCAACTCAAATCACTGGAAAGTTAGAAGAAAACGAAAATAAAATAACATCGAATGACAAATGAGTCATATATATAAAAAGAATAAATCAATCCATATGTGTGTTCTATGTAAGATACTCGACACAACATGCTTTTAAGAAAATATATTATTCATTTTCAAATTACACCATTAATCTGGTAATAGCTAATCCTGTAATGTTTCTATTTTTAAACATTTTCACATGAAACTAGTATTAGTTATTTGTAAAATAATATTATTTAAAATTTTACGATCTCAAGTGAACTCAAAACTTCTTAGAAACGTTTAAAACCCATGTTCCGAATTTTCTATCAGATTTGACTTTTAAATATGAGCCGATTAATTGACCCGATAAACGACATTTCCAAGACTCGGAGTCTAAAGCATTTTGATGCAAAACGACGTTTCAGACGACTTTCTAGTTTTACCCGAGACCTGAAAACCAATGTAAAATGACCAAAATACCCCTGCAAGTTCTGTGTAGGTTTGACTATTTTATTTTAAAAACGCAGGTTTTACTTTTAAGTTTTGACCTGTTTATACTTCCCATACAGTTTCTTCATAAAGTGTATTTTTCGACACTTCTTAACGGCTCAAAATATATACATATATACACACATGTCTTGTGGATTTTATAACAACGAAAAATAAATCTCGTAATGAGCATCAAATAAAATATAGCATGATGAATGACAGAAAATGCTTCAAGGTATTCAACACGAAATTTAGGAAGCAAAACGGTGAAAGACGTTCGTAATTTAGATTTCAAAATGCAATGTAGGCAAATCTCCTTGGTGCCACGATTGTCAAAAACACAAAACATAACAAGAAAAGAATGGAACATTAACATGCTACACTCCGGGAGCGAGAAGATCAATGAAAAACAAATGATACAATTTTATATAAGTAAAATCGTATTCCAATTCTAGCGCCATAATCTAGACGATGATTTATAAAACGACGATGACGTTACCGAGATATAAGTGAACAATACACTTCGCAGTCGATATATATATAAATGTCAATAAATAGCGGTTAGTCTATTCCAAGGACACATTGAGCTACACAATGGTCTGGAGATTACGTTAAAAGACGTCCAAGCACAAATAGTCGGAAGACGATTTGAATATCTATATAGATATCACAAAGGGTTAAACAATGAAAGTAACGCGCGCAGATGAAGGTATGTAAGGTCATAATATAAATTTTTTGCAATAAAAGCAATTTAAATACTTCAAAAATAAATACAGAAAGATCTTAAAAATTCATTGTATTTATTTAAGTTAATCATTAATAAATGATAAACATTTATCGAAAAGTTTAACGACATAAATATATATCGATAAAGGGATCCTAGATATAAATATATATCAATAAAGGGATCATAGTGTTTATTTATAAATACTTGGCAATAAAAGGATACGTAATAACGTATACTAAAATTGTAATCCCAGAAGTAGCTTGAACCTGAAGTCACGCGAAATCATGTGCACCGACTCTTTGAAAAATAATCCGACAGTTATAGTTTAGGTTTTTAGAAAAAGACCTAGTTCTCTATAACTCATGGCTCTGGTACCAATCTTTAACACCCCCAAATTTACACGCAGCGGAATACATCTTTGGGTGCTAAACAATGATACAACAATACATAATTTATAAAGAACGACTCGAAAAGAGACGTTTTAGATCTATCGTTCCTAAAACATTTGTCAGACTAGCGTAGTCCCAAGTAATCGTTACCAAAAGATAAGTTAAAACAATATATTGGTTTGTTTTAAAAATGGAACGATAAATAAATCAAAGAGTTTGAACAACAAAAGCAGTGCACAACTTCATTCCCGTTACCTCCAAGCTTCCACTTCTTGATTACCTGAAATACATGTGAGTAAAACAATCAGCAAAATGCCAAGTGAATCTATAGGTTTATGTAATCAATTTGAACACAAGCAAAGATTATAAGTTTGTGGCATGCTTATAAGCATCAAATAATAATTTGCATCAACAATGATAATTGTATATATAGCATAATTTGCAATAAGCTCATGGAACCGAGCCCTTAAACACTCCCATATCAGTCTAATAAGACGAGAGATTTATTAATTGTCGGTTATCTCTAGATTTTTGGTACATTGCCGTATACCTGACTTCTCAATACAGTATGTCCAAACAGTGTGGAGGTCGGGCCTAAGCTTCTATGACAAGTCCACACAAACTGAACCGGGGCGGCTTCCCCCATAGATCTATTAATTGTACTAGCGGCTAGCCCATCATAAGCTAGTTAACGGTCCATAATTGAGGCTTTAACAAAGGCAATCACTTAATGCAATTTAAAGGCAACCACGGGTCCATTCATAGAGGGACAAAGCATACCATAAAAATCTTGTGTTCTAAGTTTATAAAAACATGTATTCCCCCTCGCGGGTTTAAAATCATTTAATAACTAGTATAAAGCGAGGCTATAGACTCACCTTAAATGCAGACATCAGCAGAATATAAGTATCACACCACACAGCATCACATAATATATACGGCTTGATTCCAATAGTCGTAATACACCATAATAAATAATCATGTAGCGCCAACAAATATCTTTCCGCGGTTGTAAATAATTCCACAGCTATGCTCCAATCGTTTGGTGAGGTTTATGTTTTGGTGTTTTCCCGATGGATGGTTACATCAACTCGACACAAAATAGTTAATAAAATTTAACTCGTAAAACTTTGGTGGTTGGCCAAATAAAATAAAATGATAAAATAAATCATATAATATATTCGGTATATAATTTATATGTGAACATGACGCTCATAATTCATGTCGTAAGTTATTATTTAGAACAAATATTTAAAAATGTATTTCTTAAGTTATATACTATATCCTTCGGTTATAATAGTGTATACGAAGTTATTTTTATATAATTCGACACTCGTTGGAAAATCGTTATATAACTCATTAAAATTTATTTATCATATATGACGTTAAATGTCATATTAACTAAAATAATACTTTTCGAAAGTTATTATATAACGTAGTTATTCGTTATCAGTTTCTTTTATAAATGTATACATTTTTAGAAAATTCCGGCATGACCTTGCCGTTTTTATAACATTTTCCATGTATATACAATACATAATTTTTCCTACTTTGTCTCAATCAATATTCTAATTAAGGTATTCTTAATCAATATAATTATTATATTAATTATATATTCTCACCATTAATATTTTAATTACCTTCCATATCTCTTAAACTAATTACTTTCCATTTTTAATCAATACCTTAATTAATATATTAATTATCCCCATCAATATTTTAACTACTTTCCATATATCATTAAATAATTTTATATTTTAATATACCATTTATTAATAATAATATTAATAACAATATCCTCTAAATATGTATGTATTTATTTATTTCTTATAAGTCCTCAAATAATTATATATCTCATTTTATCAAATAATAATAATTATTATTATTATAATATTTTCAGAATCTTCCACTCTATATATTATTATACCCCAATTATTTTTAGTAATAATTATTATTATTGTATCCTCAAAATATGTATTTTCATACATCCCACTATTGTTATTTCCTTTATTTATTTATTTATTTCTTTTATATATCACTTTTAACCTAATTAAAAATAAAAATAAACTTATTATATAAATGGTTATAATTTTATTTATTTTCTTATTCATTAAACTTTGTATTTATCATTTCATTATTTAAATAAAAAAAATAATAATAATAAAAATACAAATACAAGTACACATCTAGATCTTATACCCAAAATAACAAACAATCAACAAAAACAAGTCCAGGAGCATCACCACCACAAGCCCGACACCACCACAGTGGCGGCTGTGGTTACAGTGGCTACGTCCGGCCGCCACCACGACGGTGGTTGGGCGGCGGACAGCCCCCTTTTTCGATCAAAACGCGTCCAAGAAGCACCATAGATAAAATAAATAAAATAATTAAACTATTTTGTCTAATCTTGATTGTAACCATCTTGCATGTGTAGATCGGGACAATATCAAAAGGTTTTTGGGGTTTTTAAGGTAGACCCACTTGTAACAAACATGTACCCATCACCCACATACCACCAAACGGCGGCAGCGGCAGAAAAACCCACCAGAACGGCGGCGTCAGCCGGCGGCGCTGGTGGCAGTGAGTGGGAGAAAGTGGTTATGGGGGTTGTGTAGATCGGGGGTTTTAGAGCAATATTAGTCTCGGCCGGAAAAGATGAAGTTTGCCGGAAAATACGGCCGGAAAACTTTTTCGGTGGCGGCTCCGGTGGCCGGTGGCTGGCAGCCATGGGAGAGTGGGAGAGAGCTTTTTAGGTTGTGTGTTTTATTTGTGTAGAAATGAGGAAATTATGTATAATATTTTCCTTTTATACCTAAACAATTTAAAACTAAATGACAAGTATATAAACTTTAGGGTAAATTCTGTAAATCTTTTATTTACTTTCGTACAATAAGCGTTCGACGCTCGTTTGGGCGACTTAACGGACGATTCAAGACACGAGACTTGCGCCATCGTTTTTAAAATCATTTTTACAATAAATATGAGTCCTTACTTCGTCGATTTTCGAAAACATTTGCTATTAATTATCTAATTGCTCGTTTAATCATTTATAGATATTTCGGTTAGATTTCACCGTAAAAATAAAATGTAAATTTTATTACTCACGTTATTAGCAACGTTTTAGGATATAATGAAAAATAATATTCCTTCATATTTTCAAAGTTTTCGTTTTGAATCGTTTCAACTATTATTTTTTTATCAGTTTTGCTCAGTCCGTCGTTTAAAACGTCGATAAATATTACAAGTAATTAAATAATAAATATTTAATTTTACGAAACGTAAACGTAAAAATTTTAAATTTCTCAGTTCATAAACTAAAAGAAAATATTCAAAATAAATTTAAATTTTAGTTAACACGATCTTCGTTAAATTATCGAAAATAAATAACAAGTTTCGTAAATGTTCGAAAAATCTTAATTTAAACTTTGGTCAAAATTTTCGGGTTGTTATAAAACTTATGCTTGCTCTTGATAAGTTCTTTGATAAATTTTCCATAATTTGGCATTCCATCCAGAACATTGGCTAAATGCATGTTAATTCGAACTTCTTGTATTAAGTCGAGGAATTTACCATACTTAGCTTGCATATTTTGCTTGCTTAAGCGTTGTGGATATGGTACTTTTGGTTTATATGGTTTGGGTGTTGGGTTTTCAGTTGGTTTGGTATGGGTTGGTTGCGCTTCATCCTCATTATCACTATCGAATGGAATTTCGGTTGGTGTAACTTGAGTAGGTTTGGTAGGTGATTCGTAATATAAACCGCTCTGCGTGAATACGACATTCACATGCTCTTTACGAGCTTGTGGGGGTTGATATTTGTTGTTGTTCTTGGGATTTGGGTTGGTATTGCTTGGTAAAGAACCAGAAGCGCGATTCGATGTTTATCGGCCAAACGATCAAATTTAGCTTCAAGGTTTTGAATGGAAGCTTGGTGGTTTTTGGTCGTGGTTTCGAACTTGGTTTTGAAGTCAGTGAATGTTTCTCGAACAAAAATGTTGGGTTTTCTTTGATATTCTATAAAGTTGTCGATTTTGGTTTCAAGGTTGTTTTTGTCTTCGGTTTGAGTGGGTTTCTTTTCATCTCGATCATAACTTGGTTTATCATTTGATCTCCAATTATCGCGGTCGCGATTACGATAATCGTTATAAAGTCGAGTTCGACGAAAGGTATTCTTGAAGTTGGCTTCTTCTTCCTTCGTCATGGGTGTGTCATCGTCATCACATTCACTAGAAGGATGGTTTCCTCCATAGTGTTTGCAGGTTTTGTGCTTTATCTCTTCAATCTTAAGAGACATGGCATCCATTCGAGCAAAAGCTACGGTTTTTTTGTGGGTTTTTGTTTTTGTGGATTTTGGACAATCAATCTTAAGTAGAACTTTTTCATCCAATAATTGGTAAGCTTGGTTAGGGGTTTTGTAAAAGAAAATTCCGCCCGCTGCGGCGTTCAATGCATCTTGGGTAGCATCATCAAGATCATGATAGAAAATCTTGATTATTCCTTCTTTTTTAAGTCCATGACCATGACAGTTTCTGAGTAGTTCTTTCATTCTTAACCATGCGTCAGTGAGAGTTTCTCGATGTTGTTGAGAAAAGCTTCGGATGTCTCCGAGGAGTTTTTCGAATAGGACAGGAGGAAAGAATCGGCTAATGAAAGCAGTTCTAAAACCTTCCCATGTTCGAATGGTCATTCGTTAAGTTCGCCGAGCCATGACTTGGCTTCTCCCGTCAGGGATGATGGAAACATCATGAGTTGGACGGCTTTGGCTTGTCCTTCTCCATAGTTGAACATTTTACAAATTCCGCTTAATTCGTGGATGTGTTTGTGAGGATCGATTTTGATTCGACCATCAAATTGGTTATTTTTAACAAGGGTTAAGTGGTTCCCTTTGATTGCAAAATCGTTTGAAATTTCAGGTAAAACGATTGCGGAGCCAAGAGTTGGTGCGAAAACTCTATCGGCTGACCACATTGGTTCATCATCAGTGTCCGACATTGGATCGTAACGGTTGATGAGTTTGGTAAGAAATAGGATTTGTGAAATATTGTCAAAAGATTGGTTGATTATGCGAGGTTGAGTTTGCTCGTGTCTCCTAGATAAAGGTACACGACATTGAAGTCTACGTAGCCTACGGTTAAGGGTACGTTCAGGTTCAGGTAACGGTGATATTGGTGGTGTTCCGGAAGAACGGGTGTGCATCCAACAAGGTATTTGTTGTTTTCAGTAAAAATGTGCGGCGCACTTTTGTGATTGTGCGACGTACTTTGGTTCGCTACAGGAAGTGCGGCGCACTTTTTGGTTTATGTGGCGTACTTTCTGTACTGCCGAAAATTTTTTTGGTTTAAAATGAGTAGCAATGGTTTAATTTCTTCAATGATTATACTAATTTTGGTTACAAAACAAGATTATAAGTCCCCGGCAGCGGCGCCAAAAACTTGATGTTCGTTTGCAAGTCTTAAATTTATATTACAAGGTTTAGACAAAACAAGGGACTAGAAGGCAAACACGGGCAAGTATACCCTTTCGTTCGTAATATAGCTTTGTAGTGGTAAGCCAGGATCGTTCGCTGAGACTTAGTTTCGTTTTGGTAATCAAGATAATAATTGAAGAAATAAATAGTTGAAGTAATATCAATAATAACAAGTATGACTAATAAGGGATAGTTCGTATAAGTTCGTGATGATGATAGTAATGATCGAGATATGTTTATGTAGGTAAAGCGTGATAATCCTTTGATGAGACTGCTTTTATACTTAGTCTCATCGTCCAAATCGGGCTTAAAATGCATTAAATATCATCAAAATACCCAAATATATGCTTGTGTTTGTTGCTTGTGTATTTTAGGTACGGATATTGAGAAAATGACAAAAGATCACAAGAAACATGCAAAAACGAACACGGGAAACGAAGCCGCACGATGAACCAAGCCCTAATGAAGAATTTTCCAAAACCCTTGAAGATTTGAAGAATATTGATGATTGGTCCTCCAAGTTTGAAGAATTGACACTTTATACCCTTGTTTCTTCATAATTACAAGTTTGGTCCCTAAAGTTTGTCAAAATTACAAAATGACCCTTAACTTTGAAGAATTGGCAAATTTAGTCCCTCAACAAAACTAAATTGTCAATATTGGTCCTCCAAGAGGTCAACAAACAAGTCAAAGTCCTTGAAGTTTGAAGACATTACAAGAATGGCCCTTGAAGAATACAATTTGTGCATTTAAAAACCCTTTTGGAAAAAGTTTATAAATGTTGTGCCAAATATGACAAGTTGCCAAACTTGCTTATAAAGGGAAAAGAAGTTTATATGCTGTTTTTACAAAATGAACAAAGGAAAGGAGTTCAGGGGGTGTTTCTGCCAGACAACTAAACTTCAACATCCAACCATCTCTTGACACGTCACCCTCCACCTCACCATAACCATTTACCCACTACCCTACCCAAACCCGTACCCACCACCCAAATAAAACCCGGATTTATTACTTAGCTCAGTCAAACCCCTGGTCAAACCCACTAATCCCCCCCCATTTCCCTCCTAACAACAATTTAAAAAGTTGTATTTCCAAAAACGGATTAAACTCCCTTCTTTAAACCCTAAACCCCCAGGATCAATTGAGAGCAAAACAAAGGGATATTGGCTTAATCTCTCCAGATCTCTGATTAAGCCAAACCTAAACAAAACCCACTCACCAGATTCCATTCACACTCACCCCATGTGCCTTCCCAATGGTCCCCTGCTCAAGTCGTTTTCCACAAAGCCCTAGGAGGGGACAATTTAAACGGTGAGATGCAATTCCTTTGTCCCCAAGTCCAATCCAACGTCCAAGAACAAATCTCCAAGCTGGCATATCACATGGGTGTTTTTGACCCAAAATTTGTCAAAGACATCAAAGGGCTTTTTAGTGAATTCAGCAATTAGGGTTTTCAAGCATTGTAATATTTTATTTAGTTTCTAGAATAGTCTTTTAGCACTATAAAAGGAGAATGAGGCATGTTCATTCCCTTGGTTCCAGTTTTATGTAATTTTTTTTCTTTTCTATGAATTAATGAAAAAATTTTCAATCTGCATATGACTGAGTTCCATTTCTTTCACGTTTTAGATTAAACTTTAAATTTCAGTTGAGTTTTGTTGAAGTTACTTTTAATTACCAAAAAGTTTTATAAAAAGTTGGATTTTCTGAAATTGAGATTTCTTGGTGAAATCTGTTTCAAGGGTGTTTATCAGGGATTTAAGTTAGTTTGGATTAAGTTTGTTTAAAGGAAAACGTTTGGAGAAAGTTTTATAAGGTTCTTGAAAAAGTTTCAAAAGAAAGAAAAAGAAAAATATCTTGTTTCTTAATTTTTCTCTTAGCAGGATAGTTGATTGTTGTTGTCTAGTTGATCTACTCAGGCCCCAGCCTGAAGGAAAATAGCAGCCTTGGTTGAGCCTGGATGTAGGCTCAACAAGGTAGCCCCCTTATTTCCTTTTCAATTTTTAGTAATTAGTGAATTTGTATGACTTATGTGAAAAGTTGTTTTATTTGCTTGCTTATTGGTTTGATTTATCTGTTTAGAAGTAATATGCATGATATGAGTTCTTGAAACCAGTTTGGATAGGTTTAGCATAGAGTTTGTTTGAAAAATCTCCAATATCAGAATATAAGGGAGTGTTTGGATTTGTGATTTAAGTAGGATTTGAGATAAGATTTGTGTAGTGTAACCTGTTTAGATACACTTATTAGGGTAGCATGAGTTATGAGCTATTCAGTTTTTCAGTTTGGGGTCAGTCTTAAACATGATTGCATGATAAAAGTGAAAAACATAGCTTAAATTTTGTCATTTCATTTTTCTGCTTGATTTGTTGAATTTAAACAACCAAACTTGCCAAGCTGTTAGATTATAGGTTGTCTGAGGATTGTGTGTCATTTGTATGCATGTTGGTGAGCTTATTTTCAAGTTATAAGGCTTTGAAATTCGGATTTGTGCATGAAACTTGTGTTTGCTGTTCACAGACCTGACTTGTTGCTTAATCAGAAACTTTTTGGCTTAATTGGTGCTTATTTTGTTAAGTGATTGCTTTTTTATTTTGTATAATCTGACTCCTTATACTCCAAAGAGTATAAGGGTGCCTTTTTGTCCCAAATAAGCTATCAAAATAAGCTTTCCTAAGCTTATTGAAAAACAGACTAAAAATTAATACTATCAGTGGGAACTCCTTTCCCACTGCTAGTATCATTTTTACCACTGCTTCACTAGCAGACAAACACCAACACATGTCACTATCTGATTTCTTTTTTCTTTTTTTGTCTTTAGTGCTTAAAAAGTTGAGTTATAACCAAAACGGTCAAGTTCCTCGCACTAATCAATTGACTCCACCGGGTTTTTCACCAAATCAAAATGCTAACAATTATCGAAACAATCAAGTTGGTTACCAAAGCAATCAAAGGAACAATTACAAGGGTAATAACAACTATGGGAATCAAGGGAGTAGTAGTAGCCAATTGCAAAACCAAAACCAAAACCGTAATTTTCAAAACACGAGTCAAGGTCTTCAAAATGCTTACACTAAAGAACTTCCAATGGACTTTGTGAATTACGCTACGGCAAATGATAAGATTTTGGAACATACAAGAGCAATTGGCTAATCAAGCTAGGGACACGGCTAAGAACGCAAAGGAGTTAGCTAATTTTGTTAAGGAAAATCTAGCCATGAGAAATGAATTGAAAAATGATTTTGCTAACCAAATTAGAGGTCAAAACAACAAGATAGAGCAAAGTCATGCTAGGCTTGAACAAAGAATTGACCAAAAAGCCGCTAGCCAAGATTTGAAGTTTAATAGTCAAGATGCTAAGCTTAACGCCATTTTAGAAGCCGTCATAGGGAACAAAGCCTCTACTTCGAGTAGTTTGCCTAGTAACACCGTTTCAAACCCGAAGGGAGAGATGAAAGTGATTACCACACGAAGTGGTAAGACACTTAAAGAACCGACTCCTCAACCAATTACTCCAACGGTGGAGGAAATTGAGGAAGAACCCGAGGTGGTGGTCGAAAAGGAGCATATTTCAATCCCACAAAGTACCGCTCATGCCACACCTACGGTTGACCCATCACCCATATTGGAACCCGAGATTCCAAAGGCTATGCCTATGCCCCAACCCACACCACCCTTGCCTTACCCATCGAGACTTAGGAAGGAGAAACGACAAGAGCGCGACAACTACCAATTTGAGCTTTTTATGAAAATGTTTCGTGATTTGCACTTTAATGTGAGTTTCGCCGATGCTTTGGTCATGATGCCTCAATTTGCCGCTAACTTTAAGAGTATGTTGAACAACAAGGAAAAATTGCACCAAATGTCTAGTTGTTCGTCGGTTTATCTTAATCGCATACCTCAAAAAGTCGGTGATCCCGGTAAATTTTTGATCCCTTGTGCCATTCAAGATATGGAAGAATGCTATGCCTTGGCCGATCTTGGTGCTAGCATTAATTTGATGCCACTTGCAATCTTCAAGTCGCTCAATCTTCCTAATCTTACTCCTTCACGAATGTCTATTGAGTTGGCCGACCATTCCACGATTCTTGCATGTGGTTTGGCGGAAGACGTTTTTGTGAAAGTGGGGAAGTTCTACTATCCCGTAGACTTTATTGTTGTTGACATCCCCACGGATCCTCAAGTTCCTCTTATTTTAGGTCGTTCGTTTTTAGATACGTCTATGGCTTTAATTGATGTGCATGCTAGAAAGATCACCTTACGTTTCAACGACGAGGAACTTGTTATAAACGCAACTCAAAATTCTCAACTTTCTCATGTTTATTCCGTTGCTACCATAAACCTCGTTGACATGATCGACGTGGTTTGCGAGGAATTTTCACAAGAAGTTTTAGGGTTTGGTGATGAAGAAACTAGTGGGAATCCCACTATGTTAGATCCAATTCTTGATAATTCGACACCTACTTTCACTCCTTTCGAAGGTGGTGGTTTTACGTTGGAAGAATTCGATGTTCCACGTACTTGTGACGAAGACCTCGACAACGATGAGGACTTCTCGATTATTAAGGATTTTCTCAACGATTTCCCATTGCCTCCACCCGAGGAGGTTATGAGTATCGAGCCCAAATCTTCACTTGAGGAACCACCTAGTCTCGAGTTGAAAGATTTACCTCCTCACCTCGAATATGTCTATTTGGAGGAGGACGACAAGTTGCCGGTTATTATTGCGAAGGATCTTTCGAATGATGAAAAAACGCACTTGTCGATGTTCTTAAGGACCACAAAGGGGCGATTGCGTGGAAGTTATCCGACATTAAGGGAATCGATCCCAAATTTTGTACCCACAAAATCTTAATGGAGGAGGATTTCAAGCCAACAATCCAAAGTCAAAGGAGGGTGAACCCCAAAATTCACGACGTCATCAAAAAGGAGGTCCTTAAACTCCTTGACGCGGGAATGATTTACCCTATTTCTGATAGCCCTTGGGTGAGTCCTATTCATTGTGTCCCTAAAAAGGGAGGGATGACCGTTGTGCCAAACGATGCCAACGAGTTAATTCCCACTAGACTCGTGACCGGATGGAGAGTGTGCATTGACTATCGTAAGTTGAATGAAGCCACTCGAAAAGACCATTTTCCCTTGCCCTTCATGGACCAAATGTTGGAGCGTCTTGCGGGAAACGATTTCTATTGCTTTCTAGATGGTTTTTCCGGTTACTTCCAAATTCCCATCGATCCTCGTGATCAAGAAAAAACTACGTTTACGTGTCCATATGGAACGTTTGCCTATCGTAGAATGCCATTCGGACTTTGCAATGCACCGGGAACTTTTCAACGATGCATGATGGCTATTTTTCATGATATGATCGAGAAGACGATGGAAGTCTTCATGGATGACTTTTCCGTGTTTGGTGATTCTTTCACTTCGTGTTTGTCGAACCTAGAGAGAATGTTAAAACGTTGTGAGGAAACCAACCTTGTGCTCAATTGGGAAAAATGTCATTTTATGGTTAAGAGTGGAATCGTCTTAGGGCACAAGGTCTCGAAAGCGGGGATTGAGGTAGATCAAGCTAAGGTAGACGTTATCGCCAAATTACCTCATCCCAAAACCGTCAAGGGAGTTAGGAGTTTCCTAGGCCACGCGGGCTTTTATCGACGATTCATCAAGGATTTCTCGAAGATTTCTCGACCCATTACACATCTTCTTGAAAAAGAGGCACGTTTTGTCTTTGACGAAGATTGTGTACGAGCCTTTGAGATCCTTAAGAGGAAACTTACCGAAGCTCCCATTCTTGTTGCTCCCAATTGGAACCTCCCCTTTGAACTAATGTGTGATGCTAGTGATTACGCTATAGGGGCCGTTTTGGGGCAACGCCATGATAAGTACTTCTTGCCTATTCACTATGCTAGCAAGACGATGACCGAGGCTCAACTTAAATACACTACAACGGAAAAGGAGTTCCTTTCCGTGGTGTATGCATTTGAGAAATTCCGACCTTATCTCGTCTTGACGAAATGCATAGTGTATACGGACCATTCGGCTATTAAGTATCTCATGGCAAAACAAGATGCTAAGCCGAGATTACTTCGTTGGATTCTCCTCCTTCAAGAATTTGATCACAAAATCGTTGACAAAAAAGGGGCCGAGAATCTAGCGGCCGATCATCTCTCTCGTTTGGAAGATCGTCACCAAAGTGTTTACGAGCCCAAGGAAATCACCGAAACATTTCCGCTCGAGACACTTGGTGTAGTGAATTCTAAGCTTGATTCTTCCACCCCATGGTTTGCGGATTTTGCAAATTACCATGCGGGTAACTTCATCATTAAGGGTATGACGACTCAAGAAAAATGAAAATTCTTTCGTGACGTCAAGTTCTACTTTTGGAACGACCCTTACTTGTTTCGAACTTGTGCGGATCAAATCATCCGACGTTGTGTTTTTGGCACCGAAGCTTCTAACATCCTTAGAGCTTGCCATGAGGGACCCACGGGTGGTCACCACGGTGCTAATCTCACGGCTAAGAAGGTGTTTGATGCCGGGTTCTTTTGGCCTACTATTTACCGAGATGCACAAATTCTTGTGAAGTCTTGTGATGCATGCCAACGACAAGGAAAAGCCTCACAAAAAGATGAAATGCCACAAAATATCATCCAAGTGTGTGAGATCTTTGACGTTTGGGGTATAGACTTTATGGGGCCGTTCCCATCATCACGTGGTAATAAGTACATCCTTGTTGCGGTTGACTACCTATCTAAGTGGGTGGAGGCGAAGGCCTTGCCCACTAATGATGCTCGTGTGGTAGTTAAGTTCTTGAAAAGTTTGTTTGCTAGGTTTGGAACCCCTCGTGCTATCATAAGCGATCGTGGAACCCATTTTTGTAATGACCAATTCGAAAGAGTCTTGAGGAAATATGGGGTTACACATCGTCTTTCTACGGCTTATCACCCACAAACGAGTGGGCAAGTCGAGGTTTCAAACCGAGCTTTAAAGAGGATCTTGGAGAGATCCGTAGGAGAAAACCGACAATCTTGGTCGGATAAGTTAGACGATGCTTTATGGGCCTTTAGGACCGCTCATAAGACGCCCATTGGGTGCACTCCCTATAAGCTTGTGTATGGAAAGAATTGTCATTTTCCTATCGAGTTAGAACACAAGGCTTATTGGGCCCTAAAGCATTGTAATGATGACATGGAGATCGCGGGAAAACACCAGAAAATGCAATTAAATGAATTAAGGGATATTGCTTATGAAAATTCATTGATTTATAAAGAGAAAACTAAAAAGTTGCATGATTCTAAAATTAAAAACCGGGTTTTTAACATTGGGGATCAAGTTTTACTTTTTAATTCAAGATTGAAAATATTTTCCGGTAAATTGAAATCCCGTTGGTCCGGTCCATTCACCGTGACTCAAGTGTTTCCGTATGGGACCATCGAGCTAGCTCAAGATGATGGTCCTAACTTCAAGGTGAATGGACATAGGTTGAAGCACTACTTTGGCGGGGAAGTTCCATCCTTGAACTACCTCGACCAAGTCACCTTCCCCAATGATAATTAGTATTGAGGGGATCGAGTCGAGCTCATGACTCGGTAATCAAAAACGAGGTGCCTCGTGGGGGAGTCCCATGCTTATCCTATGTACATATTATCGCTTTCTTAGTCTAATGTAGCTTACGTGTGGGGATTTGTGCCCTTCCAACCTTTGTTCCGTGGTTGTTTGTGATATGTGGTTTTTAGATCATGATCTTCACGATTGGAGCCTCTCGTGTTTGTTTTATGGGAGCACTCGATCGTTTGCTTTGGGGACATTTCTCAATATCCATGATATATCCTTTTGATGTACTAACCTTAGGTTTTTAGCACACTTCATAAACGGCTTTAAATTTAATGGTTACACCCTTTCCATGCTAGATTAGGCATTCGACTTCGTCTCTAGTATGGGGGTGTTTGCACCCCTAGACTCGAAACATTGAGGACAATGTTTAACTTTAGTATGGGGGGGGTGAATAGATACTTGCCTTGCCAAACCTTCACGCTTTCCAAAGTTTATCGTTTTGTTGCAAAATAAGGCTAAAAATGGCCAAATTTTAAAATTTTTCTCATGTTTTATAAGTGTTTGAAGACACGAATGTAGATTTTCCGATGGCGAGAATAAGAGTAATTTTTGACTCGACCGTGCGTGTTGAGCACTTAGCTTTGATTCCTTAACTACACATTAGGCTAAGTCTCTTAAATGAGGACGAGAAATGATAGAGTTAATTATAAGTTACTATGCTAAACGTAGAGTACTCGTATTCTTTCAAAAACTCATGTGTTCTCATTGTGTGCTTATTCTCCCTTCGCTTGTAAATATTTTTTGCTTAATAAATATTGACTTAGCGGTTTAGTTAGGATTGTTGGGTTTCTAGTCTTTTCTAGTAGCTTCCGTGTAATTAAATTGGGAAGACATTAAGGTATCGCCAGCGTCACGGTTTTGAAGTATTGGCACCCGAATAATCGAAAGCTTCACCCAATAATAAGATTTCAAGTGCTCACCTAAATCTAGCAAACAATTTGAAGCCCCACAAGGCCTAAAATCTATGCAAAAATTGAAAGTGAATCAAGCCTTAATCTTCGAAGCTTTAAAGATCCAAAATTCGCTTTAGCGTGAGGATATACGTCTTTGGCTAATAAAACCACCGATGAGGCGGATAATAAAAGGCAAGGCAAGACCGAAGTCATAATAAAAGCTTCATGGCGAAGTTGAATAAAAGATGGAGGTAAACCAAAGATAATAAGGCCCTTCCGTTAGGGGGCGTATAAAAGTCTTGGTAATAAGTCTCATGTTCAAAACCGTTATAAAACCGTGTTTATCGATTCTTCTTGTCAACTTAATTTTTTAACATCGTTGTCTATTGGGAGGGGTTATTGATTTGATGGTCTTAGTTACACCGTTAGGAATCTATTTTTAGACTTAATCTCTATTATCGCATAAGTCAACAATGTATCCTCGTGAAACATTTAAGACAAAATAAAATATAAGAGATACAACTTAGGAATAATGGGAGGATAAGTACGTGATTAGGGCATATGAGTAGTGTTAGCATTACTAACTTATAATGACAATGATCTCGTTGCACGCTTAGCATGGAATTGAAGTGAAAATCGAGGACGATGAAATTATTTCTAACGAAGCATTCACATGTTCTTATTCTATGAACCTAAACGTCCCATTTTGCGATAAAAATCATACATTATGTCTAAAACACAAGTAGTAGTAATAGTAGAAGTGTAGCTAGTTTATCATTTCAATTAAGTGAATAAAATAAATTTTGGAGATGCTACGATACTTTATTCTAGCATTGCGTGAGGGCACGCTAATGGTTTAGTATGGGGGAGTGATGAGACTGCTTTTATACATAGTCTCATCGTCCAAATCGGGCTTAAAATGCATTAAATATCATCAAAATACCCAAATATATGCTTGTGTTTGTTGCTTGTGTATTTTAGGTACGGATATTGAGAAAATGACAAAAGATCACAAGAAACATGCAAAAACGAACACGGGAAACGAAGCCGCACGATGAACCAAGCCCTAATGAAGAATTTTCCAAAACCCTTGAAGATTTGAAGAATATTGATGATTGGTCCTCCAAGTTTGAAGAATTGACACTTTATACCCTTGTATCTTCATAATTACAAGTTTGGTCCCTAAAGTTTGTCAAAATTACAAAAAGGACCCTTAACTTTTAAGAATTGGCAAATTTAGTCCCTCAACAAAACTAAATTGTCAATATTGGTCCTCCAAGAGGTCAACAAACAAGTCAAAGTCCTTGAAGTTTGAAGACATTACAAGAATGGCCCTTGAAGAATACAATTTGTGCATTTAAAAACCCTTTTGGAAAAAGTTTATAAATGTTGTGCCAAATATGACAAGTTGCCAAACTTGCTTATAAAGGGAAAAGAAGTTTATATGCTGTTTTTACAAAATGAACAAAGGAAAGGAATTCAGGGGGTGTTTCTGCCAGACAACTAAACTTCAACATCCAACCATCTCTTGACACGTCACCCTCCACCTCACCATACCCATTTACCCACTACCCTACCCAAACCCGTACCCACCACCCAAATAAAACCCGGATTTATTACTTAGCTCAGTCAAACCCCTGGTCAAACCCACTAATCCCCCCATTTCCCTCCTAACAACAATTTAAAAAGTTGTATTTCCAAAAACGGATTAAACTCCCTTCTTTAAACCCTAAACCCCCAGGATCAATTGAGAGCAAAACAAAGGGATATTGGCTTAATCTCTCCAGATCTCTGATTAAGCCAAGCCTAAACAAAACCCACTCACCAGATTCCATTCACACTCACCCCATGTGCCTTCCCCATGGTCCCATGCTCAAGTCGTTTTCCACAAAACCCTAGGAGGGGACAATTTGAACGGTGAGATGCAATTCCTTTGTCCCCAAGTCCAATCCAACGTCCAAGAACAAATCTCCAAGCTGGCATATCACATGGGTGTTTTTGACCCAAAATTCGTCAAAGACATAAAAGGGCTTTTTAGTGAATTCAACAATTAGGGTTTTCAAGCATTGTAATATTTTATTTAGTTTCTAGAATAGTCTTTTAGCACTATAAAAGGAGAATGAGGCATGTTCATTCCCTTGGTTCCAGTTTTATGTAAAATTTTTTTCTTTTCTATGAATTAATGAAAAAATTTTCAATCTGCATATGACTGAGTTCCATTTCTTTCACGTTTTAGATTAAACTTTAAATTTCAGTTGAGTTTTGTTGAAGTTACTTTTAATTACCAAAAAGTTTTATAAAAAGTTGGATTTTCTGAAATTGAGATTTCTTGGTGAAATATGTTTCAAGGGTGTTTATCAGGGATTTAAGTTAGTTTGGATTAAGTTTGTTTAAAGGAAAACGTTTGGAGAAAGTTTTATAAGGTTCTTGAAAAAGTTTCAAAAGAAAGAAAAAGAAAAATATCATATTGTTTGTTTCTTAATTTTTCTCTTAGCAGGATAGTTGATTGTTGTTGTCTAGTTGATCTGCTCAGGCCCCAGCCTGAAGGAAAATGCATAGCAGCCTTGGTTGAGCCTGGATGTAGGCTCAACAAGGTAGCCCCCTTGTTTCCTTTTCAATTTTTAGTAATTAGTGAATTTGTATGACTTATGTGAAAAGTTGTTTTATTTGCTTGCTTATTGGTTTGATTTATCTGTTTAGAAGTAATATGCATGATATGAGTTCTTAAAATCAGTTTGGATAGGTTTAGCATAGAGTTTGTTTGAAAAATCTCCAATATCAGAATATAAGGGAGTGTTTGGATTTGTGATTTAAGTAGGATTTGAGATAAGATTTGTGTAGTGTAACCTGTTTAGATACACTTATTAGGGTGGCATGAGTTGTGAGCTATTCAGTTTTTCAGTTTGGGGTCAGTCTTAAACATGATTGCATGATAAAAGTGAAAAACATAGCTTAAATTTTGTCATTTCATTTTTCTGCTTGATTTGTTGAATTTAAACCACCAAACTTGACAAGCTGTTAGATTATAGGTTGTCTGAGGATTGTGTGTCATTTGTATGCATGTTGGTGAGCTTATTTTCAAGTTATAAGGCTTTGAAATTCGGATTTGTGCATGAAACTTGTGTTTGCTATTCACAGACCTGACTTGTTGCTTAATCAGAAACTTTTTGGCTTAATTGGTGCTTATTTTGTTAAGTGATTGCTTGTTTATTTTGTATAATCTGACTCCTTATACTCCAAAGAGTATAAGGGTGCCTTTTTGTCCCAAATAAGCTATCAAAATAAGCTTTCCTAAGCTTATTTAAAAACAGACTAAAAATTAATACTATTAGTGGGAACTCCTTTCCCACTGCTAGTATCATTTTTACCACTGCTTCACTAGCAGACAAACACCAACACATGTCACTATCTGATTTCTTTTTTTTTTTTGTCTTTAGTGCTTAAAAAGTTGAGTTAGACCTTCAAACCAGTTTTATTATTTTTCTTATTTAATTTAGGAGTTTTCTGTTTAATTAAATTTTTATTTACTGTTCATTTGGTAATTTTTAGGTTTTATTGCATTTTTAATTAACTTTAATATTTCTGTTTTTGTCTTTTAGTGTCAAAAAGTAATATTTTTCAGTTTAATCAATTTTCCTGGACTTAGGATATTATTTTAAGATTTTTGGTAAAAGAAGATTTTACTGTTCATCTTTTTATCAATTTTTAGAATTAATTTAAGTTAAATAGGGTTTTAATTAAACTAGTTTTGTCATTTAGTGAAAAATTTAATATTTTTCAATCTTTTTCATTTTTCTACTGTTCATTAGAGTAAATTAGGATTTTTAAAATTGATAGATTATTTTTAGCATTATTTTATTATTTTTTATAATTATTTTAGTTCTAAAATAGTTTTTAGTAATTTAAAAATAGAAAAATAGTATTTAAAAATTAGAAAAAAATACTTTTTAGTTTTTAGATAATATAAGTAAGTTATTTGTTCAATAAAATCATATTTTGGACATTTTGATTAATTTTATTTAATTTTAGGGCTTTAATTAGCATTTAAAATTGAATATTTAATTAATAAAAGGTTTTAAAATATTTTTATGGGATTTAATTTCTTATTTATATTATTTTGGACTTGTTTTAGCTTATAATTAATTTTTAGGTTAAAATTTTAAATTTTGTAGTTTTTTACGGTTTTACGTGAACGCGTTTTCGTCTTAGCTCGCTCCGTCTTCGTAACCGTCTTTTCTTTTCTAATCCCATTTCTTTCTCAATCAATATAATCACAAATCAATATCAACTCTTAACACAACGCACTTGCCTCCTCGAGAACGAACTCACTTACTTGGGGTCATTCACACACGGTTTTCCTAAATCGTCGTGCACACTTGCCCTACTTTGTGCATCCTTTTCCTAAAGGTGTACAAAAACACTACATCATCCTTTTTCGTCAAAACGGCGTTTACACAATTTACTTGGGTTGATTCAAGACTTATATTTATTTAAGTGACTAAGCTCAAAACAAGTTGCCAACAAGTTCAATATTTTATCAAGTTTCTAAGTGGATTTCTCCAACCAAACATTCATGACCATAGACAAGTTCTCGAAAACTTATTATAACAATTTGCGTTTCTCAACGCCAAACTATCGTAACAAATAAACTTAGATAAAATATGGTTTGTAGAACTATGTGGTAAAATGGTTCTACAACATTAGCTTGAAATCATATATAAAGGATCATATCATAGCATCATCACTAATTATAGTCACATACCCATATAGTCACAAATAGCTTACCCTAACATAGTAATCAAAGTAACGATTGGAAAAGAGTAAGAGAACATCATACTTAGATTGGATTGAATAAACGAGTACACAAGTGTCACGATTGTATCGTTCCTCCAAGAATAAAAGAGTGAAATACTCTCGTTACAAGTATCTCCCAAAAGTGGATAATACTGAAAATTTACTAAAACAACTAAAATACTCGAGCTATGGAGTATTGAGAGAGAGAGAGCTGTGTGTAAAATGAGTGGAAATGGCCTCTATTTATAGTGTTGTCTGGGGTCAAATGTGCGCCGCACTTCTCCGCAAGTGCGCCGCACTTTGGAGATGAGAATGTGTGACGCACTTCTAAGTTTGTGCGCCGCACTTCTGGGCGATTTAGAATCTTCTTTTAATAACTTTGGCTTTATTTCACATTGAGGCCCCTTCTTTATATATCTTCACTTTGCTCCTTCAAACTTTATATCTGCATATAAAACACAACATATTAAGTATCGGAAGCTCTTATTTATACTACAAAGTGGCATTATAATGATAGGTTGAATATGTATAATTAGGTCGTTATCAGGATTCTTACAAACGAATCTATTCTTATTTAATCTGGGAATGAACAAACTTCAAAAAGTCAATGCCAACATCACTTGTGTAGTCAACCATAAGCTTGGTACAGACCATCTTCTTCAATAAGTCTTGTGATAGTGGATAAACCCTTTCTATCAACAAATACTCAGCAAACTTTGAAGTGCAGAGATTGTACACACCAACATTCGAATACAAACGCCACTCTAAGCCACTCAAATCATCAAGATCCAACCAAATTGGATCAGCTTCATCATGGGCAAACACTTTTATGTTGTCCATATTTTATTACCACCAAATGAAGAAGGAGCCTCATCATCATGTTTATCCTTCATCAATCCCCAAAGATTCTCCAAATCTTCTCTGTCCATACTTGCACACAAAGAAACCAAAGAAGTGAAGACATGTACCTTATCACCAAACCTTGTGATCTTCCAAAAACCTGCAGAATCTTCTTCATACTTCACAATTGGGTTTCTGAAATTAAGAGGTACCACAACAGCAATGTTAGAAGCTTCCAAGGGTAAAAGCTCCCTGTTCTTCTTTAAAACTACTTCATTAAACCTTGCATCATAGGGATCAAAAGCTAGAAACAAAAATTTTGATCCCTTCTTCACTGGTCTAGGAAAATTGATGCCTTTTTCACCTTCAGTTCCTCTTCAATCTCTTCATGTCTTTCAGCAGAAAGCAACCTAAATGTGTTCTCTTCACAAACACAATCCCAAATTGGATAGGCACGAAACTCTAACTCATCAAATGATAACTTCCTTAGCTTTGTGTATGTCCACCCTGTTTGGTGACATCTAAGAAGCATATAATACAATTCCCTTCTTGCAATTTTGTTCTTTGTAAGCACTTTTTTTTCCCTATTCTCCAAAATGGTCTTGCAATACTTCTAAACTCTCAACAAAAATTCTAACCCCCAAATTTTCTCAGTCAAAGGAATATCAAGGTTATTCAAGACTTCATTCTCATACCTAAAATATACACCAGGAATGGTGGGTATATCTTTTATCAACCTGCAACTTAAGTTGCTTAAGCCTTTCATGAGTTGCCTCACTCTCTCCGTACTCTAATTTTTCTAGTTCCTCTTCCATATCAGCATTAGAACCATGTCCACTAATCTCCTTATCATCAATATCACCAGCTCCCTTTATTCCCTCAAATTCTAAGCTAATCTGAGCTTCTATATCTCGTTTACTAAGTCCCCTCTTTTCATGTTCTTAAAACTGTTGAGCCAAAATGGCATCAAACTTAACTTGTGCATCATCTTTAGGGACCTCTACTTCTACCATTATTTATTTACCTTTATTCTTGAGATCTATAACTGGCAAAGTAGATGGAGATACTTGAGAATAAACTTCTTTTAACACCAAAGATGGTTGGGATACACCTATAGGTTTTTCAGCGGCTACCAATGAAGTGTCTGCGTGTAGATTTGTCTTGTCAGTGGTTGACCCTGTTTCTTGTTGTATCATTAACTCAACAAAAGATAGATGCTTAGGCGTCACCTGTGATACCTTTGAGGAATCAAACTGCCCTTGTTCCTTCATCCCTGTGAGAGCAGAAGCTATTTCCTTATCACCAAAAGAACCTTCTTTTGAACTTTTATCACTTGCAATAAAGGGATATGTTGGTTCATCCTCCCCTTTGTAAGAATCCTCCCTTGCTTCACCTGAGGACTCTGTAACAAACCTTCTCCTGGTCTCGAACTTTACAATCCTCCCCCTCAAAGTATTGAGTTCAAGGTCTTTAGCTTTCAATTTCTGTACAAACTCTGCATTATGCTTTTGTAAGATAATGCAAAGTACCGTCAATTCCATATTTGTCATATGTTGCATGCTTCCCTCATCCACATGAGGGAACTCAATCCCTAATGAGGAATCATGGGGCATGGTGGTAGGCTTATCTACAATGGACCTGGCTTGACCTGTAACAAGACCAATTAGGTCTAGCCACCTCCATATCACCAACCACACTTGTGGTGATAGTTCTCTCTACATCATGGCTAGGACCACCAAGGGAGAACACCCCAGCAGTCATTTGGCGTTTGGCTAAATGGAAATGTTGTGGTGGGGAGTCAGAAGAGGTGTTTGGGTCTGTTTGAGTGGTGTCAAGGGCTAGAATGGTAGTATCAGCGACTGACATATGAATGTCAGCGGCTCTAGAAATGGGTTCAAGATGAGGTTGTGGTGAAGATGGTGGTTCATCATGTTAGGGTTCTAGTGAAGGGTCTGTTTGGGGTTCTCATTGTGGTTCTTGTTGGGTTTGTGGGTGTAAGGTTGCTTCAATTATAACAAGCATAGGGTGTGTCAAAGGCAAAGGTTCATAGGGTTCTGAGTTTAGGGTTATGAAAAGATTTTTCTTTTCGGCAGGCATCTCATAAAAATTTTCATGATCCCTCCCACAGTCTCCTCGTAAATCAAACACCATTTGTAAAAACCTTTGGTAAGCAAGAGTCATCTTGCTTCCCTTGTTGTGCAACATGCCTTCAAAAATTTATTTAGAAAAATAATAAAGTTTCCCATTATCCAAACAAACAAGAGCACTCCCGATTAAACGGTTGATTTCATTGAATGAAGAGCATTTGGGACTAAGGCATTGGAGAAGGACATGTATCAAAAACTTCCAGGCTGGGTAAAACTGACCCTTAGAATATTTATTTATTTTCCATGTTGGGGGGGAGTCTGTACCCTAAGCCTTTAAGGCCTTCATGTAGCAACTCTATAGGAAGGGCGACTATACCACCAGCATTATTAAGATGCAAGGCTTGGCGTACCAAAGCCTCACTAACCACCCATTGCTTCCCATGGATGATGCCTTCTATTCTAATCGGTCCATCAACTGTTGTGGAACTAGTAGTGTTCTAAAACTATTTGATGTGTGTGACAAGTATGATATGAGCATGAGTAAGTGCATACCATAAAAGAGAAGCCAATAGATAATCTATCTTATGTGTGTATTGAGGTTTCTCGCGATCAACAGTCAAATATGCAAGCATATTGTGTTGATCCTTAAACTTCAAAACAGCATCAACAGGTTTAAACTTTGGTGCCATTGATAAAAGTGAAAAGCTTATAATGAAGGTAAAGGTTAGTGTGTAAAAGATGTATGTGAAACAAATAATGCAAGTTTCCCTCTACACAATATGGTGAGCCAAATATATATTAGAAATATGTGGGATGTGATTGGTTGAAAATACTGGTAAGTGAGAAAAAGTCTCAAAAGTAATAATGAAAATCTTTGAAAAATAAAACTTATCTCATATGAATTAAAGAAAATAACCACTCCCCAAAAATTACGGCTCAAAATATCATAAAAGTTATAACTAGGTAGGACCAAACGTTTTTCAACAGTCAAAAACTTTGTCAGCAGCAACGGCTATATTTGTCAGCGGGTGAATTTGCTTTGTCTAGGGCTAAAATGTTCTTGTATGTGGATTTAAATTTCAATTGTTATTAGGTCAAAAATAAAAAGAATTAACAAAAACAAAAAATCTAACAAAGAATTTAATCCTAAGGAAAGCAACTTTTACCCTAAATGACTGAGCATCACAAGCACTGTCCAATCATACACACTTGCTTAAGCAAGATAGACATAATTTTCCTCAAGTGTCCCTTGCTTACATAATTCTTAAGGGTGAAGTTATCTTTTATAAAATCTTTGTAACTCCCAGGTAAGCCCAAAAATATATACCCTAAGACTCCCATCCGACCAAACCCAAACCTAGGTCAAAAGGTCTTGGCAGTATGCATGCAAAATAATTACGTGCATGCTATAGTGCCTCGAGAGATAGAAATTCCACCAAATTTATAAAAACATGGCATCATAACTTATAATCCCCCACTCACCTGTGGACACAATCTAAAATTGTGATAAGAGCATTCTAAGAATACCCAAGAGCTTAAAGGTAGTCCTAAACCTCACCTTAAACTATGATGAGAATGCTCAAAAATATATATATGACAAAAATATTTATTTCAAGATAGAAATATAAATATTTCAACCATAAAAATAAACCTTGTTGCCACACTCCTTTATTCCATAAACAACTCTGTATCCATATGTACAATTTCCCTACATGCTTGCATTGTTAGATGAAAAACCACAAAAACTACCACAAAAGCTGTCAGCGGCTTCTTTCCATTTGTCAGCGGATAGAATGCCTTTGTCAGCGGATAGCAAAATATAGTGGAAAAATCCAATCATTACAAAGACTAATAACAGTGCACATCCTGTACATACTTTACATTAATTTTAAAAACCACATATTTTATGGATTTATCATTCCAATACTTGAAACCAAGTTCTAGAATCTCCCAACATCAATAGGTTTAGTCAAAAGATCAGACACATTATCCTCTGTGTCTATTTTATCTGGATATATTAAACCTTTTTCAAAACAATCCCTTATAAAATGATGCCTAATTTATATGTGTTTGGTTTTAGAATGATATACAGGATTTTTAATTATGCACAATGTACTGTTATTATCTACAAAAATGTTGTATGCATAAAATTGAACCCATAAACTAACAACTGATTTTGAATCCATAACACTTACCCACAACATACAGCAGCTGCTACATACTCAACCTCAATTGTTGAATTGGATACCACTATTTGTTTCTTGCATTGCCAAGATATAAGCTTGCTTCCAAGGAATTGACATCCACCAGTTGTGGATTTCCTATTCCTAATATCACCACCATAATCACTATCTGAATAGCTAATAAGCTCCAAAGAAGAGTCTATAGGGTACCATAATCCCAATCTTGGAAAGCACCTAAGGTACCTAAAAATCCTCTTGACAGCATGAAGGTGACATTCCTTGGGAGTCACTTGATGAAGTGCACATGCACACACTGCAAACATGGTGTTAGGTCTAGAATTTGTAAGATACATCAATGAACCAATCATTGATCTATAATGCCTGACATCAACTTCCTTTCCATCTCCAATCTTTCCCCAGGGGTGTTCTCTATCCATGGGTGTGCTAGCCCGTTTCTCATGGGGTGAGAAACCAAATTTCGTCAAAATTTCAGCCACATATTTGTCTTGAGAGATAAAGATATCATCTTCTTTCTATTAAACTTGTAGACCAAGAAAGAAGTTCATCTATCCCATAGCACTCATCTGAAATTTATCTGCCATTAGTTTGGAAAACTCCTCACTCATCTTTGGGTTGTAAGAACCAAAGATAATATCATCCACATAGACCTGTACAAGTAGAAAATCCTTCCCTTTCTGCTTGGTGAATAATGTCTGATCTATGGTGCCCCTTTTGAAACCATTTTGTAGAAACTAGAAGGGGGGGTTGAATAGTTTCTCATCGGTTTATCTCCTAATTATAATTCTTTTCAATTAGGTGAGTGCACAAAACTATCTTTTACTTAAAAGCTAGTTGCATAATGATTAGGTTCAATTCTAATGCATTAACAATGTATAGTAAGAGTAGTGATAATGAATGTAAGTAAAGAGTAAGGAAAGAAGCAACCTAGTAGGAAGACACCAAGATTTGTAGTGGTTCGGCAACGAGGCTCTATCGTCGTTCCTACTCCACTCCTCGAGTACACCTTACTCGAGGTTTCCACTATATCAACAAGCTCCCTTCTTGGCGGAGAAAACCTTACAACATCGCTTACATTATTTTCCGACACTAAGCTAAATGTCGAGACCTAATCTTAGCTAGGACCAATCTACACAACGTCGCCCACTTCACTCTTTTACGACACAAGGCTAGATGTCGAGTTATAATCTAAAGGTAGAACCAATCTTCACAACATTGCCTACTTCACCATTTTCCGACACAAGGCTAGATGTGGAGTTCTAATCCAAAGCTAGAACCAATCTTCACGACTCTTTACTTTGAAGCAAAGTGAGAACTTCACACAACACAACTACATATCACTTTATAGTTTAGTGAGAACTCACAAGACACAACCACATCACTTTATAGTTTAGTGAGAACTAACACAACTAATTACAACTCAACTAATCATATCCAAGTACACACATGTAGCTTGGATCTAGACAACATAAATCCAAGCACACACATGTGCAATGGATGTACACAACTCTAATCCAAGTATTCACAAATAACTTGGATGAACACAACTAGTCCAAGTATTCACAAATGCATTGGATTTACACAAGACACAAATAAACAAATGATGAACATGACTAGATCTTTAGGAGAAGGTGATCTTCATCAATGCTACATCTTTAATCACATCACAAGTGTGTGAGTGATCTTCTCTTTGGACAAGGTAAAGAAGGAGATCAAGAGGATAATTATGAGTAAACATACTTAACATATTAATTGATCATTTACAAATTACTAGGATTAGAAAGGAGAAAGAAGGCTGAAGAAGATGTCCAAAAAGGGTTTATGAGAATGCAGACTTACTCCACTATTTATAGGACAAAATATCTAACGGCTATATCTTGCCGCGGTTCCTTATTGGAGCCCACGGTTCCTTATCGATAAGGAACCGCCGTAGGTGCTAAGGTACCGCCAACGTAGACTCCGCTCCTTTTTGTATTTTAGTGAATTTGAAATATCTAAGGCTGTTTAAACCTTTAAAGGATATTCTTATGGCATTTGGAATATGCCATATTCAAATTTGCATTTTCATTTTAATAAAACATTTTCTTAAAAATAAATTTTATTAAAAATCTTTTGTAATGTTTAACTAAAGTGAGTTTTAAGGATAATCACTTTTATGATCACTAAGCATGATTAAGATATATTAGTGTAATGATTATTACCTTGATGATAGTGTTTGTTAGATAATTCGTTTTATGACTGTGTTTGACAATAAATGTCTTTGTAATTTGTCGTGATCAAAACTAAGAAAGATTAATTAATACTAACAATGTTTTTAGGCATTGCTTTGCATTAACAATCTCCCCCCTTTTTGATTACGACAAACTATAAACTCATTTACGTAAAATACAAGTTTATTCGAATTATTAACGAGTTTATCACTATCATTTCTCCCCCTTTGTCGAAGAGAAAAGTTTAGCACAAGTCTTTGAAGAAGAAAAGAACCGGACATTTGCTAGTAGCTCCCCCTTGGTGCTTACTCCCCCTTGCTTGGGGCACCAAGTCAATGAGCTAAGGTGACATACTACACAAAGGTTAGAAGAAAGAAAAGAAACACCAATGTATATATGTGCACTACTTACTAACTAACTTGAGAGGGAGAAGGAAAAGAAATCTCAAATTAGAAGCAAGCATTTGCTAAGTATGTCCAAAGAGTGTGTATTGACAACATCATAGTTCAATTGGTGGAATATAGGAAGAAAAGAAACATCCAAACCAATCAAAGATGATGTAAAATGTCAATGGGTTAAAATTTAGAATTTATGGAATCACCCATAATTAATTTTAAATTTTAACCATGATCAACTCCTTAACAAATGTGTGAAATAGAATTAGAGGGAAAGATATTATAAAAATATGAAAAACATACAAGATAAATATTCATACACACAATATGAATATTTAAAACAAGAAAGAATATGGAAAATAGACCACAAAGCATAAGCTACTCTAATAGTGATAATCTTCCAAGATTGCTTAAAATTTATTGACTCAAACAACTAAAGTACAAAAAGTTCCTGAGTTGGAAAAGAAAGAAGACGAAGCATCATTCGAAGTTTTGTTCACGGGAACGAAAACTTTGAGAGGAGGTCGAGTGAGGAGGAATTCAAGAATATTTAGCTTGTCATATATATGAGAAAGTTCAATTTGTTGAAAACGATAACAAGCACACGAGGAACCATGATGCAAAACAAAGTCGTTAGATGGGGGAGGTCCATCAAGATTAGAGATTGGTGGGGAGGGAGATAACGGATAAGAGATGTTTTCACAATGCCTAGTGAGGTTAGGGAAAGAAGATATGTCATTGAGTTGAGGAGAGTTGAAAGGTTTAGGTGGTGGTGGAAGAATTTCTTTTTCTTCGGTAATTGGATTTATAGAGTAAGTCTCATCCCAATGTTGAATCGGAGAGAAAGAGGAATTCTTGGAGTATTTTGGAGAAGAAGAATCATGAGGATTCTTGTTCTTTTTTATCCAAATGGGTTTAACCTAGATTTTCGATTTCTTTGAAAGCTTAGAAGAAGAAGATTTAGGTTGAGAAGTTTGTGACAAAGAAATGTCAAGGTTAGAAAAGGAAGAATTAGGCATTATGAGGGATGAAGGAAAGAACTCCCAAAAGAGAAGAATTTAAAGAAAATAGACAAGGCAAAGATTTGAGATGAAAAACAAAGGTTTTAGAGAATGTTTAGCCAAATTGGGTAAACAAAGAATCTTAACCAAAACAGTGGTCAAAGAAGAAAGACCGAAAATAAGCCAATATCGTCTTTACTAGGCGCGGTTCTTTAAAGGAGCCCGCGGTTCCATATCGTTATTGAACCGCCTGGAAGCTAGATAACCGCGTCTAGTGGAATGCAAAACCATATTTTCAAAAGTTTTGGAGAAAGATAATACTTTCTCAAAAATTTGCAAATCTTGGATTTTTACCTCTTTTAGCACTAGAGAATGCTAGGGTTGCATAAAAGCAACACATTCACAAAGAATGTCTTGACAAAGGGTGACAAAATATTTAAATAACACTTTGGTCCAATTTTAAGTCAAGTTTTTAGAGGTTATAATAGATTTAGATTCAATTTTAAATAAGTTGAAGTTGTTAAATGTGATCACATAGATTAAAGCACATAAAAACTAGATCCATAAATCATCCACATGAGAAAATCATGAGGGAAAGAAAAAGAAATACAAGAATTAAAAAGACAATTAACTACTACAAAGATAGCTAACAACTAGGTCTTGAGTTCATAGGTCTCTTTGATTTGATCTCCTTTTTAAAAAGCATGATAATTTGAAAACCATCGTTCATCTCCTAGGAGGAGGCTTGGAGAACAATACAAGAAAGAAGTCATGCAACCTTCTATGAAGGCCAAGCATCTCCATCCTTAGGTTTTGAATGATGTAGTTATTATAGAGACAACATGGGCAATTTGCACCATGAACTTCTAATAACCCAAAGAAGTAAGGATCACCCATGAAGTGAGGGACAGGAATGACCAAAATAGGAGCATTAGTGTTAGAGGGTGGAGAAGGTGGTGGAGGCATAGTGTCCAAGGGTGAGATGAGAGAGTTTGGTGGAGTGAAAGGAGAGGTGACCAAATGCTCAAGCACAAAGGGAATACTTTGTAGAGGTTGAGGTTGAGAAATCCCATCCAAAGGAGGACTAGGGGTGAAAGGTGAAAAAAGCTCATTCATTCTTGACTGGAATGAAGAGGAGGTAGAACCATGATAATGGTTAGTACCATGGGTTGAGTTTGTCTTGCATGGAGCAAGGGGTGGTGAAGGTGAAGATGAAATGAGAATGGGAGAGATCTCATTTTTGGGAGTGTGAAAATATGAAGAACTAATGTTGGGTATCTTGATCTTAATTTTGAGGCTTCTTTTTGAGGAAGAGGTTTTGGAAGAAGTGGATGTTCTAGTGGACACCATGGTTGTGTGTTAAGGTATAGAGAAGTGTTGAAGGGATGAAGAACACAATCCACATAAGAGGGTTTAAGAAGAGAAGAGAATGATCCAAACTAGTAATGGGTTAAAATCATTTTAGGTAAATAAAGAAATTAGGTACCCCTAGTTTAGGAAAGTAGAGGTTTTTCAATAATTTTATCAAAGTTTTACACAGATTAAGGAAAACAGTGTAAAGCAAAGATTCTGTCAAAACAGGAACATACGGTTCCTTACGGAGGTGCGCGGTTCCTTATCGCTAAAGAACCGCGGGTTCGATATGGAACCAAGACCAGTGGTGACAGAAAAGTGCACTTCTTTAAACTTTGGTCAGCCCAGATTTCACACAGGTAAATATCAAGCCAAAGTTAACGATAAGTCAAAATCTAGGAAGCTAACAAACACATAATATGCATAAAGCAATGCAACTATTAGGATTAAAATACTAATAATCCAAACATAAAGTATTAGTAGACAACCATAAAAAAAGTTTAACAATTCAAACATGTTTACAAACATGTAATCCTTGATGAACCAATGCTTCATTTCTTCTTCTTGCCAAGTCCCTTGATCAATTTGGCTATGTTCTTGAACGATCCTCTTGACTCCACTCGATGATCATACAAATCACCTTGTGTTTTAAGATTAGCTCGGTATACATCCGCAAGACCGAAGTTTTCGGGAAGTCCACTAGTAGCAAAGTAAGGAGGAGGGATGATTTCTTCTAACCCTTCCATGAAAGAGTCCATGGATGGGTGGGAGTTACTCGAAGATCCAACATGAGCACTTGTGCCTATACCACCACCATCACTTGGTGACATTTCAAAGTCCTCATCATCAGACTCTTGTGGATTGGACTTTCTCGAGCCTCGATCACTTCTAGCTTTTCGTGGTTGTACCTTTTGAATAGGTAGCATAACACGTTCGACCGAACGAAAGCGAGAAATTTTGATGTCGTGATAATCTTCACCAACCTTCTTAAGAAGGCGAGTAAGGAGCATGGCACAGGGAAGATTTGTTTTGGGTTTTGAAAGAGCATAGGTGATTCGTCGAGCAATATAGTATGCGAGATTGTACTTGGCGTCGGTAGCGATGCAACATAACATGTGCGCCATACATGCCGGAATATGATCCCGGTTTCCGCCAAGACAAAATACATTGTCCCTAAGGATGTCGACCCAACGAACCATACAATCATTTAGGTCGCTTAAGGGAACCGCATATCGTTTTACTTGACGCTTGGTAGAGTGGAGGCTTCTTACAACGTTTCCACTACGCTCTTTAAAAATGACATCAAGAATGAAGTCAAGGTCAATCTCTTCATTTCCATTTGGAGCACAGTCGAATGGTTAAAGAAGATAATTAAGTTTCCATTTGTTAGTAAATCGACAAGTGCCCACAAATGGAACATGAAGAGCTTGACCAAAGTCTTCAAGAGAGAGTTTAATGAGTCCACCTTCAAGGATGAACCTAACATATACTTTATCATTATCATAAATGAGAGAGTATGTGCTAAAGAACTCTAGGAGAAATTCGGGATATATATCCTCTTTGATGTCCAACAAAAAATCAAACCCAATTTGTCCGAACATTGATCGAGTATATATATATCCATCCATATCCTCTTCGACAACTCTACCCTCATGAAAACAACGTTTTTGGAGTGAGGAATAGGTGTTTGTAAGTTGAGGTGAAGCACACATCTCGGAAAGGTTTGGCATGTATTGTCTAGTGTATCGGTGGTCTTGTTGATATTCCGAAGGCATGATTAGTACCTAAATACAACAAACAAAGATATTTCTCCAATCACTCATATGAAAAATTAAAAATCAAAATTTCAAAAGATGAGAATGTGTTTCATCAATAACTTGACAACCAAAGGATTAATCCTTGTCATTCTCATGTTCACAATGTAACCATTTCACCATTGATCAACAATGAACTAGAACATTGGTTTTTCAAAAAACAATGTTTTTAGGTAAGCATTTAACAATGCCATTACCAACTTGTTCATGGGTTCATATCAACTCCATCAATCAACCAAAATATTTAGTCAAAATTCGGATTTGTTCTACAAATGGGTTTTTAGTAAAATCTCTATGAATATGAACCTAAGGAATCATAGTAACAATACTATGTCAACTCTTATTCCTAGTAAGGTTCTAATTTAATGTCAATTTTAAAAATCCCCAATTATGAATGTATGAACCCTAGAACAAATTAGATGAAATTGTTAATCACTTTCTAATCTATAACACAATATTTAGAGAGATATTTAGAGAGAGAAAGAAAAGAAAAGTAGAAAGAGAAACAAGAGAGAATGGATGGTAAAACAATAACTAGAGAGAGAAATTAATGTTTACCAACACCCTCTTACACACATGGAAGAGGGTATTTATATGTCACGCCTCATGGGCTTTGGTGGACTTGTTCATGGGCCGGGCTTAGCTTTGCTTGGGCTTACGCCCCTAACTTTTACAATATTAGCTTAAATACCAAGCCCGGTTAACCCGACTAACCTATTACAATACAAGACCAATAACGACTAAGATGACCTATTATATTCTTGTTCGACTATATAAATTATAGGGCTAACAATCTCCCCCAATGTATCGGTCATCTTTAAATGCATAAGATGATTGAGTGAATACATTCTTGTGGAGGTGATCTTCCTTCTTTTGATCTTGAATCTTGGTCTTGATCTTGTTTGTAACAGTTTTGTTCCTTCATGCTTTTGATATCTTTATCTTGAGCCTTTGTCATTTGACTTTGAGTGTTTGAGATCTTCATCTTGTGCTCCTTGTGACTAAGATGACATATTATATTCTTACATTCTTAGCTATCTTGATTATCGCCATCTTGTGCTCTTGTGACTTTTGAATCGACATTGGTTAGTACACAGCTACGCCACCTTCTTGATATGCAGCAACATATATAGACACGGATAAAATGGCTTTGAACGTTTCATCCTCACTCGGTAGCGTTTTACCTCCGGTCGGTGAAGACCATTAGACGGTATCAGATACTGTACCTGTGATCAGGTAGATTCGATTAAGAACCTCCTTGACAGGGTTTCCTGGCGGTAGTAGCCAGTTCTCTTTACTCAACCGTCTCAAAGCAGACTGCGAACGCAAAGAGTGAATCATAAGGATAAATTATTCGTCTAATTAGATTCGTCAATTCAAAATTTCTTGGAACAAGTTTGATTCTATAAGAATCACACAATTGTTGCTTTCTAGTTTGTCACAAGCTTGATTCATAGAGAATCTTGCGAGTCACCTACCGCAGTGCTGTTTGATGTTGACACTGGAAGGATTTCCATTCATCACTGTGAACACTAAAGAATGTCACTCTGAATGTTCTAGCAAGTTTGAAGAAACCTATAATCAAGTTTGAATCAATTAAGAATCCAAACTTAGTTGCTTTCTAGTTTTCACAAGTTTGATTCGTGTATAATCGCACAAGTTACCTACAATGAGCTTGTTTGATGCTGGCTCAAGCTGGATTTCCATCTTCATTGTGAATCGTATCACTCAGATGTTCTGGCAGTACCATAAGGATAATGCGTAGGACTCGATTGTATCCTAATAAGATGATAGATTGATCACTTTTTGGCTCTAGACTCGATAAGTGCATTTTGGTAATCGGAGGCTGGAGCAGACTGCCACCTTTTCAATATTAACTAACTCAGAGTGAGAAAGTCAATAGATACGTGTTGATCTCCATGACAATGAGACAAGTTTCGTTTGAGAGAAGCTCGAATGGTTGGGGAAGGGTTGTGCATCGCATCATTGGGTCTATGACACTTGTCTTCAAAAGATGTGTTAACCTGGTTTCTGCCTAAGTTGCATAGAATATTCAAATCCTTCAATGCTTACCAATACGTCATCACTAGCACCTTGTTGTGATTGTTCCAGTGCTAACTTAAGTAATTGGTCCGCATTCAGCTTCATTCAACTCCATCTTTCCTAAGGACAACTATTTCTAGCTATGGAATGTCCTTGGGTAGATCCCTCCGGTTCTGGTTGGATCATAGGACTTAGTTTCATATCCTAAACTACCTTTTGACTCCATCGTTCCGTCGTGGATAGTAGGTTGTTTTGGGTATAGATCGTAACCATAAACCATTGAAAACCATTCAAAGTGCTAGATAAAAATCAAAACTTTTAACACTTTGAAAGTTTTACATTTCCGAAATACCCCCCCTACACAAAAGCATCGATATTTGAAATAGTTTAGCATGTGAGGGAAAGAGTTGCACTTGAGTCTTTAAGATCACATGTTGCGATATATTACATTTTAATCACATTTTCTCCCCTATCTCTAATATAAAAACATAATATTAGAGATACAATTTATTAAAATGTGACAGTTTTCTGAAAATCAACGGGAGAGAAACATGTGTGCACACATGAATCATGGACCTTTTTTAGTCGGGATGCTCCCCCTCAACAATATATTTGTGTCTTGAAACAAAAGTTTGGAAAAACAACACCACAAAATATGTTGAGGTACGGAGTTGAGATGCCTTATCCGATATAGTATATTACATATGACAGTTTTAAACCATTTTCGGAATGTGTTGGATACATAAAATATGACAATTTCAGAGATGTACCCAACAACATTAAAGGTTTGATTTTAAAACGCTCTCCCTTAAAAATTGATCAAAATAACAGATGACAATTTTGAGATATAAAAACCACATATGAGGAAGGGAGTATTGAACACACAACTTTGAAAGATTTAGAAAAATATTTTGAGAAATTCTTGAAAAATTGTGTTCAACGGTTTTAAAATAGTCATGATAGAAGACTTCTCTTCTATTGCTTTCGGAAAACGCACTGAAACATACACTTCCCTTGCGGGTCCGTTTTTCATGAGCTCAAAACTTTTATTGTTTTGTTACTAGCTCATGACCGAGAAAATAAATTTCCCGTTGTGAAGGATAAGTTATCATCCGTGATAAACTTTCCTTAAGTTGAAGTTCGAGTTCTAAGCTGACATTTACTTAGAAATCATTTTTCATGAACTTAAAAACTTTGAATGTTTTTATGAGAAGCTCATGACCGAGAAATATGAATTTCTCGTTGAGAAGGATAAGTTATCGTCCTTGATAAACTTTCCTTTTTTGAGATCCGAGTCCTAAGCTGTGATGCGCTTAGAAGTCATTATGAGAGAGAGTATCAAGCAGCTTCATTTGCCAAAACCTCCAAGTCTTCTAGAGTTATATACTTCCTACCAAGACGACCAACGAGATACTGAAACCTATTTTGGGATAGGGCTTTAGTAAACAAGTCTTCTATCTGGTACTCAGTTCTGACAAAGTATAATTCCATGATACCACGTTCCACTTGTTCCTTGATGAAGTGATATCTGACTGTGATGTGCTTGGTACGTGAGTGTTGAACCGGATTACAAGAGATGGCAATGGCCCACTTTGAGTCACAATACATAGGTATTTTATCAAAGTGGAAGACATAATCCGTGAGTTGAGTTCTCATCCCGAGGACTTGAGCACAACATGCAGATAGAGCCACATATTCTACTTTAGCTGATTAGAGCGAAGTGCAATCCTGCTTCTTTGATGACCAGCTCACAAGCTTGTCTTCCCCTAGAAATTGTACGCTACCAGAAGTGCTTTTTCGACTATCAAGGCAACCTGCGTGATCAGAATCTGAAAAAGCTGTTAGATGAAAACCGGTTTCCCTCGGATACCAGTGTCCCATGTGAATAGTATTCTTAATGTACCGAAAGATCCGTTTAACCTCTTTGAGGTGCTTTTGAGTAGGTCTGGCTTGATATCGTGCACAATAGCATGTGGCATGATGAATATCAGGCCTGCTGGCTGTAAGGTACATAAGAGACCCGATCATACTGCGATTTCGTGTTTGATCTACGAGATATGAGTAGAAGTCATCATCTAGGGATGTGGTCGACAATGGTGTACCAACACGAGCACATGATTGCATACCATGCTTTTTAAGTATCTCTTGAGCATACTTAGCTTGGTTAATAAAGATACCATGTGGGGATTGATGAATCTGGAGGCCTAAAAAGAATTTTAGCTCCCCCATCATTGACATTTTAAATTTGTTGTGCATTAATTTTTCAAAACGTTTTGAAAGTTTTGGGTTCGTAGAACCAAAAATGATGTCATCAACATAAAATTTCACAAGCAATATGTCATCCCCATATTTATTAATAAAGATAGTAGGATCAATGGAACCTTTAGAGAATCCTTTGGATACCAAGAAGTTTGATAATTCATCATACCACACCTTTGGAGCTTGTTTGAGTCCATATACTGCCTTCTTGAGACGGTAGACTTTGTCAGGATGACGAGGATCAATGAACCCTTCTGGTTGATTCACATATACTTCTTCCTTCAAATGACCGTTGAGAAAAGAAGTTTTAACGTCCATCTGATAAACCGTGAAGCCTTTATGTGCAGCATAAGCAAGGAATATCATAACAGCTTCCAAACGAGCAACTAGAGCAAATGATTCATCGAAATCTATCCTTTCTTGTTGACGATATCCGTTAACCACCAGACAAGATTTGTTTTTGATGATGGTTTGTTCTTCATCCAGTTTGTTTTTCCAGATCCATTTGAAATCTAAGAGTGAAATTCCATAGGGTCTGTCAACAAGTTCCCAAACATTTAGTCGTTCAAACTGATGAATTTCTTCTTGCATTGATTCAATCCACGCATGATCAGTCATGGCTTGCTTGATGTTTGTAGGTACAGTTGAGCTCACGATGAGTGCATACATACACACATGGCCATCGGTGTCGAGTTGTCTGCATGTTCGAACCGGTTGTGAAGGATTTCTAATGACTTGCTCCAATGGATGATCAAGTGTCCAATGGTGAGTAGATGGATATTGTTGGTAGAATGTATGCATGTTGGACGGATCAACATGTTGAGTAGAAGACTCTCCGACTTCGTGTACCGGTGTACCGAACGGATTGATAAATTCTTCTTCGTCAGATTGTGCATCGACTGCTTGATTGTTGTTTCCTCCTTCAGCATTGACGGTTGGTGATGTTGGTTGTATGATGGTTTCTTGTGTTTGTTGAGTATCCAATGGAATAGTCTCTTGAGAAACGGTTGCTGAAGTAGATGCAGTTGTGTCTTGTTGACTTTGTGCGGGTGCATCAACAGTATTGACAGCGGAAGGCTTTGACACAACTTGATCGTTTCCATAGTAATATTCATCAAACATAGGATCATATAAATCAACCAACTCATTCATTTGTGTTGTGTCCGTCGAGTCTGCTGTAGGAGTACTTTCTTGACATTCTTGCACGGGACGTACACTGTTTTGTGTAGGTGCCATTGCTGGACATTGAGGAGCGGGACTTGAGCAGTTGTGTTCAATTACCATTTGTGGCAATTCGTCAAAGTTTACATGAATTGTTTCGATAATAATCTTTGTTCTCTTGTTGTAAACTCGATATCCTTTCGACAATGTAGCATACCCCACAAAATACACGTATCACCTTTTTCTTTCATCTTGTAGAGATTCTCGCCATCTTTAAGAATGTAGCATAACGATCCAAATACATGAGAGAATTTAACCGAAGGTTTCCTGCCATTTATGATGTGGTAAGGTGTCTTTTCATGTCTAGGGATGACGAGAGAACGATTCTGAGTAAAACAGGCAGTTGCAATAGCTTCAGCCCAGAAGAATAGTGGTAATTTTGAAGCAGAAAGCATTGTTCGAGATGCCTCAACCAAAGTGCGGTTCCGTCTTTCGACAACGTCGTTTTTGTTCAAGAGTTCGAGCAATAGACGTTTGATGTTTGATGCCTTCTTCTTAAAAGTAAGATTGCAAACTCTTGTTCAAAAATTTAGTACCCCTATCCGCTCTTACGGTTAAGACTTGAGCTTGAAGATTGCGTTGTATCATCTTGAGAAAGTTTTTGAGAACCTCTAGTGTTTCATCTTTAGACCTTAAGAAGAAAGTCCATGTGTATCTAGAGTAATCATCAACAATCACGAGAATGTACTTTTTCCCGTTAATACTCTCTACACGCATGGGACCACATAAATCCATGTGTAGAAGTTCTAATCGTCCTTTTGAGCTTGGGGTAGTCTTTGTTTTGAAAGACTTCCGTTTTGCTTTCCCCAACTCACAAGAAGAACAAAGATGGTCTTTGACGAATTTTAACTTAGGAAGACTGGTCACAATATCATTCTTTGAAAGCAAGTTGATGGTGTCAAAGTTGAGATGTGATAATCTTTGATGCCATAACCATGCTTGAGAGGATGAAGCTTTCGCCATTAAGCAAATTGGATTTGATGAAGATGTATCTTGAAGAGTTACTGTGTAGAGATCAGAACCACGAGAACCTATAAGAAAGTCATTCCCATCGTCGTCTCTAACATAGCAAGTAGTTTTCCGAAAAGCCACTTCCAAATCCGCATCACAAAATTGACCAACCGAGAATAAATTATGATTCAGTCCCTCGACGTAATAAACCCGTTTATAGTGATATTCCCTTGAACCAAGTCTCCATATCCGAGTATCGGTGCAAACTGATCATTTCCAAACCGTACCATACCCAGAAACTTCTCCACGAAGTTATATGAAGCTTGAGATTTCTCGTCATGTGCTTTGTGCACCCAGAGTCCATTATGAAGTGAATGATCTCGACGAGCTGCATCTGAATTAGAAGACAATGTAGAGTTTGACAAATGGGAGCCCTTGATAGAAGTGGGTTCCGAAATATTAGTAGGCCTAGATTCTAAAGGAAAGCTAACATTCATAGACCCAATAAGAATAGTCGTTGTCTTAGGTACCCATTTGTATCCAGGTGGTGTAAATCTTGAGTACCCCCGTTTACATGTCCTACTCATGTTCTCATAAAGTTTCTTTAACATGTTTTGTTTACGCAAAGTAGTGGATTCTAACGCACTTAGTTTCTTAAGTGGTTGAGCATTGGATTGGTTCAAAGTTCTTGTGGGTTTTCTAGTACTAGTAGGCACAAGAATAGGCTTCCTAGTTCTAGCATTCACGCCATTATGATTAAAAGCACAAGCATCATGATTGATAGAACGAACACATTTTCCACATTTAACACAAACAAATTCAACATTCGAAGTCTTAATATTCAAACTGTCATTACATGCAGTTACAGACGTTTTATTCTTAGAAAACTTAAAATTCCTACGGTGATCTTCTACTTCCATCTTCTTCCCTTGACTATTGTTAGGCATGACTCTATCTTCAATTCTAGTGCTCTTAAGTTGTGGTCCGCTAACGCTAGTAGTGGGAGTTACTCTTGTAGAAGAAGACACACGTTGATTATTTTTCCTAGTATTTGAGGTAACCGCGATGTTCCAGTTTGAGTGGACCTAGTGTTCATCTTATACATTCCAGGTGCTATCACATTTGTGCTCTTATCAGTTCCTAACTTAGGCAAAGTCTGTGGGGGTTTGCCCAAAATAGATGATTTAGGGCATTTAACCGCATTCGGTTGACGAACGGCGGATGGTTTACCCAATTCAGACTTTCTTTTCATTTTCTCAATGAGTTTTTGTAGCTCACTGATGGCTATGTCCCTTTCTTGTAGCTGATCTTTCAAATCATTTATTTCGAAACCTTTTTCATTTAATTGTCGCACCGAAGAAACTGCCATTTCTTGACACTTTTTATGATTATGAGATTTATCACGTTTTTGTAAAGCAAGTTCAAGAGAAATGGAGTGTTTCTCAAGTTGGGAAAAACTTTTCGAAAGTTTGTTATATGACAGAATTTGTTTCGAAAGCTCTACTTCAAGATTGCGACATTTCTCGTCCGTTTCTAACACTAGACATCCTACATGAAAATATTGATCAAGATCGGTATACACACTAAGTATAGCATTCATATGGTCAGCGTAGAAGTATTCCTTAGAAAGTCGAACAATTTCGTTAGAAAGTTGGTGTTCTTGTGTCTATAATTTAGTTTGAAGAAAATCAACTTCATCTTCAAGAGATTTAACATAACTTAAGTCAGTTAACATTTCCTCAGTGAGAGCGTTAAAAAACATTTCCACATTTTTTGAAAGATCATCAATGGTTAGAACAATGCATTGTTGAATGACGACTTCTACTTCTGGGTTAGGTTTAATATTCCAAACGGTATCCCTAGAAACTTTTTCATAGTCGACGACACCTTTGTACAAATTTAAACCCCTTGTTTTATAAACTCAAATTGCTGAACACTTTTACTTTTCTCATCCCATTTATGTTTTTCTTCCGAAATTTGGTTTTCTAACAAAATTGATTGTTTTTTGAAACTCCTTTTTAAAGAAACTTTCTTTTGGGGATCATCACTTGGTGGTGGAACACTATTATACATATTTTGTTCTTGCAAAGTTCTTTTTGAGGAACAAACTTAATATAATGATCAGAATCAGAAAGGTTTATTGAATCACTTAAGTTTGATCGACTTTCTTCTTGTTGACGAATATTTTCGTCGCAGTCAGGGGAAAGCATAAGAGCAAGATTTTCAACATAACAACCAATATCATAAAGAGCAGGCTTGGTACTTTGAACTTTCTTGAGATATTTAGGCTTGACAAAACTCATTTTCATATTTCATTTGAGCATATTCATGGTTTGAATAGACTGACCCGTTTTGTAGACAATGTTATTTAACGTTTCGACTCTCTTTTCTAAAGAAAGAATTTTTTCAATATCCTTTTCTTCACGAGTTTTATAAAGCTCATTTTTTTCTTTGTTAACCGACTCTAACTCAGTAATCTGGAGTTTATGTAGCAGCAGTTGTTCTTGAATTTCGTATGTTACTTCAGAACAATATTGTTCGTATGTTACTTCAGAACAATATTGTTCGTTGAGCACCTTACGTTCATGTACCAAACCAGTAGCTATTGCAACTCGTCGATCAGCTTCTTTTACATAATCACACTCTTTAAGCATGTCTATCTCCTCGGCTAAGGATGTGTTTGCTTGCTTCAAACGTTTATTAACCTCTTTGTTTTCCTTAATTTCAAGTTTTAAAGAATCAATAATAGACGCAAGCAAATCACGGTCCTCATCCCGAGTCAGTATCCTGAGCAGCATTACCGTCATCATTACACATATGCTGTGAATCCGTAGAGATATTGCTATCCTCGGTGTCCATTACATATGTGTCATTGATGCTTTTGGGTTGCTCAGGATGCCGTCGTTCATTAGCAAACACATTATAGTTATCATATGTTGGTACCTTTTCAATTGTCTCAGTGTTAAAGATAGGTCCAGAAGTATCAGCAGTCTCAGGAATCACTTCTTGAATCTTTTCCATGTTCACATAATGTGCCTCCAACTCTTGATCATCAGCTTCATCATCAGTGTGATCACGTCAGTCAACTTCATGTACTGTGAGTGGAATTCCTGCTTCTTCTTTCTTACACAGCAACATCTTTTCCTTGTGATATCCCGAATCCTTAACCCGTTTTGGCTTCTTACATTCCATAGCCATGTACCCAAATTCCTTGCAGTTGAAGCATTGAATCCTAGTCTTCTGCACAACCTGAGTGCCTACAGTATCTCTAGCCCCAACTTGATTCGGCATCCTCTCATTATCATACCTAGCTTCATGATCATACCTAGGTGCATGATCAACTTCTTTATATCTTGCATTGGATGATGATCTGAGGTTGTGGTTGGTAGGTTTGTATATCTTCTTATAAGTTGTGGTGAGTAAAGACATGAGTTCCTTAATCTTCTTGTCCCATTGTAGTTTGTTCATCATCACTATCTCCATCTGACTCGGTGTCATACTTTGAAGGTGGAGTGGAGACAATTGCTTTTTCTTTGTTTCTAGCAGTGGCTAGAGGTTTGGTGGATGAGCTAGATGACCTTGAGGAATGTGTAGGTGGTTGTTGACGGAGAACGGGTTTTGTTGAAGTAGCAGCCACAAAAGCAATAGAATTAGCAGACCCTTCTACTTTTTCAGCCCTTAGTTCATTCACTTCATTCTGATGTTGTTTCAAGATATCATAAAGTTTGTGATAAGAGATAGTCTTGATATCTTCCCTTTGTTTAACCAAGATCACAAACCTTTGCCATTCCGGTTTGAGTATAAGTAGAAACTGAACATTGGCATGATGATTGGAGATGGTGCACTGATTTCTGACAAGCACATTCATCATCTTGTAGAATCTCGAGTAATATGAGTCAATGGATTCACCATCTTCTAATGTGAATTTTCCAAACTCCCAAAGTAAATTAGTCTCGAGATTTTGAACATTGATCGACTCACCTTGCTTCAAACGATGAATTGCATTCCATATTTCCATAGCATTAGGACATGCATCAACCATGGAATAGATATCGTTATCAATCCCAGTGAGTATGTAGTTAACAGCATCAACTTCAGCTTGGAGGAGTTTCTTTTTCTCAGCAGGACATGTATCGAAATTCTCCATAGCTCGTGTAGTTGATGAAGTGCCATCCTCTGCTTGTGTGGGAATGGGTCTGAATTCAAAAACTAGAGGAGGATTCTCAAGGCAGTGACGAAGAGCAATTCGGTTTTCTTTTCCGTCGAGAAATCTGAGAAAACGATATCTCCATTGAACGTAGCAACCGGCAGTAAGCATTGGTGGATTACCGTTGCCACCTTGTTCCAACCGAATTTGATTGGCAGTTGCATTGCTGATGTCGTTGTTAGACATGGTAAATGCTTGTGAATGGATTACAGATCTTAGTTGATATTTTGTGATGAGGTGTGGTTAAAATTTTGTAGTGATCCAAGAATCTTCAGTCCGACAATAAATTCCTCAGTCCAACAAAACGGTAAGCCGAAAAATTTTGTATCACCCAATTTTGAAAATGAGTTAGAAATAGCCAAAAACTAGTAGGGAAAAAATTTGATTTTACTTGCCCTAAAAATTTTAACTCTTTTTTTTTCTTTTTGAAAACTATGATCCGGGACTAGTCTAGAGGGTGGCTAAGTCTAAAAACACTTCAAACAAAAATTTGGTACAATTCGGAATCCAACTCAAGTATGTAAGTCAGAATATGTTGCTTTACCTAATCCGGAATAACAAACCCAACCTTGTTCGGAATAATGAAAAAACTGACCTTGTTCGAAATAATAAAAACCTGACCTTGTTCGGAATCCCAAAATCTCACCTTATCCGGAATATGTTTTCTCAACATTATCTGGAATGCGTGATCTCAACCTTATCCGGAACGTGTTTTCTCAACCTTATCCGGAATGCGTTTTCGCAACTTTATCCGGAATCTCAAAATCTCACCTTATTCGGAATATATCAAACCTTAATCCGGAATAACAGAATTCTCACCCTATTCGGAATATTAGATTCGTGACCTAATCTGGAATGATTAAATTTAAACGTAATCTGAAATAATGATTCACACCTTATTCGGAATACTATTTTGCATCTAATCCGGAATTCAACTAAACTAACCTAATCCGGATTCCCTTACTACCTAATCCGGAATATTTTGGCCCTTATCCGGAATGTATGTGGATCTAATCCAGAATGTGTTACTTCTAACCTTATCCTGAATATCTAAAACCCTTATATTCCAAACAACAAAACCCTCATATTCTGAATACTGATACTTCCCAAAAACTTGATTTTTTTCAAACTTTTTGCCCAAAAATCAAACCAAAACTACCATTTGTTCGTAAAGATCAACAAAAAGAAGAACACAAACTCCTACCACAACTTTGTAGGCAATTTGTATGAAGATTTTGAGCTCGAAAACACAAAAAAAAATTGAGACGAGATGATTTGTTATAAAATTACACGAATCAAAAAGCAATAACCACAATTCTTCAATCACCTATCCACTAAAGGCTCTTGATACCAAATGTTAATCCCATTCTAATCCATAACACAATATTTAGAGAGATATTTAGATAGAGAAAGAGAATAAAAGTAGAGAGAGACACAAGGGAGAATGGATGGTAAAAAAATAACTAGAGAGAGAAAGTAATGTTTACCAACACCCTCTTCCACAAATGGAAGAGGGTATTTATATGCCACGCCTCATGGGCTTTGGTGGACTTGTTCATGGGTCGGGCTTGGCTTTGCTTGGGCTTACGCCCCTAACTTATACAATATTAGCTTAAATACCAAGCCCTGTTAACCCGACTAACCTATTACAATACAAGACCAATAACGACTAAGATGACCTATTACATTCTTGTTCGACTATAAAATATAGGGCTAACAGAAACTGAAAGAAATAACTTACAATTAATTAATCTTGGATGATGGATGAGTGAAACCCACGAACTTGAATCAATTAAAGTGAGTGATTGAAGGTGTTTGAAGCTTCAACAATGATGGAAAAACAAGAGAAAACCTTCGTTATGTGTGAAGGAGAGAGAAAGACTTGTTTGAAAAGATATTTTGATAAAACTGGCATTCTGACAAAAGCTACTGCCCGCGGTTCCTTATCGATAAGGAACCGCACTATTGAGCCACCGAGATAAAGAACCGCCTACAGAGGCAAGTTTTTATCAAAGAAAAACGATGAATTTTTGAAAACAAAAATTTTTAAAATACTTAAAAATATATCTTAAACCTTTTAGGATATCATTGGACCACCACAATACTAGGTAATAATGCCTTGTTGAAGGATTACGAGTTGATTCAAGATAGGAAAAGATCGAAATTAACGAACGACTACTCGTAGCAAAAAGGCAAAGGGAGAGGAGTCAAGAGAAGTGAATCAAGACCAAGAACATTGCTCAAAGGACAAATGTCATTCTTCAAATTGCTTATGTGAAGAGCTTGTGTCATATATAGTGGTTTAAGACGTGCCTTTCCGACGATAGTCTAAACGGCTTTGGTAATGATATAAACCAAGAAATTTTGATGCATAGAATAAGATCATTTTTAAGAGTATTCTTATTCTATTTCAGAATATGAGCAAAGTATAGATTCACTTTCTCTCTCATATGATCGGATAATTATTGATAGAATTAACAAAAACAATATCCTTGGAATAATTCGATTCCAAATGTGTAACATCCACCTACAACTTAATGAAGTAGTTTGGTATCTCAAGGGAGTCACTAATCATCCTATAGATGAGCTTAATTTCACAAGTTACACATGATATAGGGCCTACTACCGTAAGGGTGCAAAGTGCACCCATGGAAATCATGCTTGATACTTTAAACTTCTACTAACTCACCCTACATGTCCATAGTTAGTGAAGTATCCAAGCAATGAAGGTTTGAGAGGGAAAAAGAAAAGAATCACAAACCACACATAAATGTCAAGGCAAGGATGCCAAGAACAAGCATATAGTCAAATAATGATCAAAAGAATGATCAATAGGGCGTGTGGAAGAATGAAAGCGTACCTTGGCCACAAATTACATTCCAAGCTTTCAAGGAACGGATGCAAAGCCCAACTATGACTAATAATGACTACCAAGTCCTCAAATACTAGTATCACTTTTACCCATCTTGATATCATCATTCAATGATGTTGGAAATCAAAGAAGATGAGTCTTCTACAAGTGTAAGTAACTCAATCCACAATCAATAGAATGATTTATCTTCATGAGTACCTACACATAACAAGATGCAAACTAGTAGATACATTTCAAGAGTAAATCTAAAATGCATTAATACTACTAATTAAAGTAATATGCAATATTAACATTTTAATAGGCTTATTTTCAACAAAAAAATAGTTTTGACCAAAGAAAAACTTTAGTAGAACTTAACCTTCTAATTTGAGGCGAAAATGGATCGATCCAAGTTTTAAAGTACAATATACTTCAAAGATCTTGTGTCACCGTCGCTCTGATACCAATTGTAGAAACTAGAAGGGGGGTTGAATAGTTTCTCATCGGTTTATCTCCTAATTAAAATTCCTTTCAATTAGGTGAGTGCACAAAACAATCTTTTACTTAAAAGCTAGTTGCATAATGATTAGGTTGAATTCTAATGCATTAAAAATGTATAGTAAGTGTAGTGATAATGAATGTAAGTAAAGAGTAAGGAAAGAAACAACCTAGTAGGAAGACACCAGGATTTATAGTGGTTCGGCAACGAGGCTCTCTCCTCGTTCCTACTCCACTCCTCGAGTACACCTTACTTGATATTTCCACTATATCCACAAGCTCCCTTCTTGGCGGAGAAAACCTTACAACGTCGTTCCGACACTAAGCTAAATGTCAAGACCTAATCTTAGCTAGGACCAATCTACACAACGTTGCCCACTTCACTCTTTTATGACACAAGGCTAGATGTCAGTTTCTAATCTAAAGGTAGAACCAATCTTCACAATGTTGCCTACTTCACCATTTTCCGACACAAGGCTAGATGTCGAGTTCTAATCCAAAGATAGAACCAATCTTCACGACTCTTCACTTTGAAGCTAAGTGAGAACTTCACACAACACAACTACATATCACTTTATAGTTTAGTGAGAACTCACAAGACATAACCACATCACTTTATAGTTTAGTGAGAACTAATGATAGGTGTGAAAACACCCATCCTTTTACCACTTAATTCTGGCTAAAACAAGACCAAAACACGTATTTAATATCATTTGTTTGGAATTATGCGTGGTTTTTGTGTTTATTGTGTTTTCAGAGTCAACCGGGTGAATATTGAAGAAAACATGGGATTGCACGGGTTTTATCGAAGAAAAAGACTCAAGACGAAGTCTATTGTCCAAGAGACGCAAAAGATTTGAAGTCATTGCGCCTATTTGAAGATTTATCGAAGAATAGAGCCAAAGATGGAAGATTCATATATGTCGAAGAACTCGAGTCTATCAAACAAAAGATTATAAGACGAGTTGGAATTATTCACCGACACTTCTCAAAATCCAAAGTCGGAAACGTTTATTTAAAGAAACGTAAAGACTAAAGAAGAAAGAAGAAAAGAAGCCCGAAACAAAAGCCCATTCACAAGCCCACCATCACACGCCTATATATAGGACTTTACTTCACAAAATTGTAGTGAGTTAGTCTTAATTTTAGTTTTTAGCTTTTCATTCTCTCTAGTTTTAGAGAGAGAAAGTTCTCTACTTTCTCTCACTAAATTTCATCTTTTCTTTTAATCTTTCAAGATTAAATCTTTATGTACTGTTAATTTCATTAATCAAGTTTGAAGTTTAAGCTTTTAATCTTTATTCTCTTTCTACCTTTCTTTGAATTTTAGATTGATTTTGGTGCGAATAACTTATGATCCGTGTTGTTCATTGATTTTTTCGTGCTTAAAAAGTTAATCTTTTTATGTTTCCTTAAGTTTCTACACGAATAAGCTTTTAGATCTTTGTACTTATTGGCTTATTTGTGAGTTTAGCTTATTTACTTTTTAAAGTTCTCATATAAAGTTCATCTTTTTATTGTTTGATTTAAAAATTGCTTACTTTAAGTTTAGATAAGTTGAAGTTATGCTTATTTGATCCGTTTAGTATTAGATTCGAGCTAGTTTGGGGATTAGCTTATTGAAATAGCTTATTCACTTGCTTATATTTCGGATAAAAAGGGTAGATCGGAAAGGGTATAAACCCTTTTCCGATTGGGTTTTTTCCGAGCAGCCAACACCCTCTTTCCGATCACCAGATTGGAAAAGGGTTTGTTGTATTCCGATTTAAGCACCAATATTCCGATCACTGTTGATCGGAATAGGGTTTATTATTCCGACGGCAGCCTATTTGTTATTCCGATCTGAGTTATTTTCAACATTCCGATTGTACTAGTTTTGATACATTCCGATTGTGAATTAATCCCCATATTCCGATTGGCTTGTTTTCAGTTATTCCGATTGGCACTCATTTTCCCACATTCCGATCAGCCGGCTCCTCAACATTCCGATCATCAGATCGGAATATATTCCGATCACACCTTTTAGCATATTCCGATTTGATAAGTTCATGTTTCTACAAAAGTTTCTAAGTGTTAATTTTATTTAGTGATCAAGTATTTTTCTTATATTGCCTTTAAGTTGTCTAGCATTTATTTTTAACTCGTTAATTTAGTATTAATCTTTATAGCTTTAATTTTACTCTTCGACACTTACTTATTTGTTATTAGTTCAAAATAGATAAACAAACCAACACCTTTTTATTAACCAAGAAAAAATCATTCCACTTAGAGCCGTGATCAATTCGAGAGGATACCGAGATTAAATCTTGAACCCAAACGAAAACGCATGTATCAAATGGCGCCGCTGCCGGCTCTTCTCGTTAAGATCAACAGTTTTTTGTGAGAACTTGGATTTTAGGATCCGTTCGCCGTGAACGTTACATTTTCAGCTTTAAAAATTTTCAAAAATCCTAAAAATATATAAAATCTTCAAAAATACAATAAAAATTAAAAAACCATAAAAACCAAAAATATTTCTTGCTTGCCTTGTTAGTTCTTTTGCAGGTGCATGCGTACACGATCAACGTCTTATCAAGAGCCCGAGCCTCTCGAAGACTTAGACATGGCCAGTGTAAAAAACAACAACAATAACCCACCTCTCAACAACAATAATAACAACAACAATAACAATCCCCCTCTCAACAATGAGCCTCTACCAGACAATCGCCCGATGATTGAACTTCTGCAAGCACATGTAGATGGCAACAATGATCCAATTGTCATACCCGCGATTGCAGCCAACAACTTTGAGCTCAAATCCTGCTTTATCCAGATGGTCTCTGCTCAACCATTCTTGGGGCGTACCATTGATGATCCTCATGACCACATCAAGAGATTCTTGCAACTCACGAAGACGGTCAAATTCAATGGTGTTCCACAAGAGGTAATCCGTTTACAACTTTTTCCCTTTTCTCTAGAGGGACAAGCCTGTCACTGGCTTGCTAAGGAACCGCCACAAAGTATTCTTACGTGGACGGATTTGGAGACCAAATTTATCAACTACTTTTTCCCACCCTCTCGTACTACCGCTTTGCGGAATGAAATTATCAATTTTGAACAAAAGTACGATGAGTCTTTTAGTGAATCTTGGGACCGTTTCAAAGATCTTTTAAGAAAATGCCCACAACATGGTTTTACCAAAGTGCACCAAATTAACACTTTTTACAATGGTTTAAGCATGAATGACCAAGATTCACTAAATAGTGCCTCGGGGGGGGGGGGGGGGGGGGGGGGGGGTAATATTTTGGTTAAGACTTCCAATGCCGCTTGGGATATTATTGAGAATAAGTCTCGTGTGCAAACCAAGAGTGTGCGGACCAATGTCGCTAGTGTTAGTACTAATGACAGCGACAAGCGACTTTACAAAATCACTGCGCTTCTTGAATCACTTGCTACCCAAACCGCTAGCAACACCAACAGCATCAATGCTAAAAACGCTCAAGTCAATGCTGTAAGCCAACCATGTGAAATATGCGGGGGTCCTCACTCTTACACCACTTGTACTGCCACCCAAGACTACCCTTCTGAGAATGTGAATGCAGCATACGGTACCTATCCTCCGGCCGCTTATCAAGATCGTCCTCAAGGTGACCGCAACTTGCTTAGCTACCGTTCGAAAAACTATCTCTCACCACCCGGTTTCCCTCCTAACAACCCAAACCAACAACAAAACCTTAATCGCCCTCCTCAACAACAACAACAAACTCGTACACCATACATACCACCTCACAAACAACCATATCCACCTCAAAGAAACAACCAAGTTTACCAACAACCTGCTTATCAACCACCCGCATACAACGCTCCTCCCAACCAACCCACCGCATTACACCAAGAAATTGGAACCTACATGAGGACTAATGATGTGATCGTGGACAATCTCCAACGGGAAGTGCTCAACTTGAAAGCAGACCTGGTGAAACAAGGGAACGATCTGAGATCTGATATGAGAAACAATTTGGATAGTCAAACGAATGACTTAAGGAACATGATGGCTAGTTTCTTCCAAGGTAATCAACCCTCTTCTTCGGGTACTCTTCCGAGTAACACCGTTGCGAATCCAAGAGGGGAGATGAAAGCAATCACCACTCGCAGTGGCAAAGGTACCAAGGAACCCGAGCTTCCTATACCTCCACCAGTGATTGTGACTAAGGAGAACGAGTCACCTGCTCCTATTCCTCATCCTTCTACTTCCCCAATTTCTCCACCTCTTACTTCTACCCCTCCTCCACCCAAGGGTGTGAGTGAACCTATTCTCCCAAAGCTTTCCTCTTCTTCCGATATACCTTATCCATCAAGGTTGAGGAAAGAGAAGCTCAAAAGCAAGGATGATATTCAAGTTTCGAACTTTCTAAAAATGTTTAAACAATTGAATTTTAACATCTCCTTCGCTGAGGCTCTCGCTCACATGCCCAAATATGCGAAAATGTTCAAAGATCTTCTTAGCGACAAGGAGAAGCTTCTTGATATTGCTAACACCCAACTTAATGAGAACTGCTCTGCAGTGCTCTTAAGGAAATTGCCAACCAAGCTTGGTGATCCGGGTCGTTTCTTAATCCCTTGCAACTTCCCGGGAGTAGAGAATTGCATGGCCCTAGCTGATCTAGGCACCAGTATTAATTTAATGCCTTTAAGTGTCTGGAAGCAATTATCTCTCCCTGAGCTAGTCCCCACCAAAATGACTTTGGAATTAGCTAACCGTACGGTTGCTTATCCAGTAGGGATAGCCGAAGACGTCTTTGTAGGAGTCGACAAATTCACTTTTTCTGCTGATTTCGTTGTCGTTGACTATGACATGGACCCTCGTGTGCCATTGATCGTTGGTCGTCCATTCTTGAGGACAGGTCGCACTCTCATCGATGTTGAAGCCGGTGAGCTTATCATGAGAGTGGGTGATGATAAAATTGTCTTCAACATGGAAAAGCTTTCTAAACAGCCTTATTCTAACGAGAGTGTTAATTATATTGACGTTCTTGATGAGGCTTGTGAAGAACACTTCATAGATGCTTGTAAAAGTATTCCTACCTCTCCTCCCAATGTTGAGACCGTTTCCTCTATTGACTCATCACTATCTCTATTTGGAGAAAGTGATTTCCTTTGGAAAGATTTGGAAGCCACCATGGGAGATGTGAACTTAGCTAATAACGATTCTACCACCAATTGGGATGAAGATCTCCGCCCCATTGAGAACCTTCTTAAAGAAGACAATATTTCTCCGCCATCTCCCACGGTTATTGCTATCGATGCTCCGACTTTGAAAACGCCTCCCATCGAAAATCCTCCCGATTTAGAACTTAAGGAGTTGTCGCCCCATCTCGAGTACGTGTTCCTTGAAGAAAACAAGAAGTCGCCTGTCATCATTGCTAAGGACTTGAAAGAAGAAGAGAAAACTCGCCTCATCACCGTGCTTAAAGATCATAAGAAGGCAATTGCTTGGAAAATTTCCGATATCCGCGGAATTGATCTGAACTTTTGTACTCACAAGATTCTCATGGAAGATGACTTTAAACCTGCAATCCAGAGCCAAAGAAGGGTTAATCCTCGTATTCATGACGTCATCAAACAAGAGGTTATCAAACTTCTTGATGCCGGCTTGATTTACCCTATCTCGGATTCGCCGTGGGTAAGTCCCGTCCATTGTGTGCCCAAGAAGGGCGGAATAACCGTTGTTCCCAATGAACACAACGAGTTGCTTCCCACTCGTCTCGTTACTGGGTGGAGAGTTTGTATTGATTATCACAAGCTCAATGATGCCACGAGAAAAGATCCCTTTCCTCTTCCCTTCATGGATCAAATGCTCGAGCGTCTTGCGGGTAATGACTATTACTGCTTCTTAGACGGTTTCTCCGGGTATTTCCAAATTCCCATCGATCCCAAGGAACAAGAAAAGACCACATTCACTTGTCCCTACGGAACATTTGCTTACAAACGCATGCCTTTCGGTTTATGCAATGGTCTTGGGACGTTCCAAAGGTGTATGATGACTATATTCCATGACATGGTGGAAGACACTATGGAAGTATTCATGGATGATTTCTCGGTTTATGGCGATTCTTTCTCTGCTTGCCTTGCCAGTTTAGAACGTATGCTTAAGCGGTGTGAAGACACTCGCCTTGTTCTTAATTGGGAAAAATGCCATTTCATGGTAAAAGAGGGCATCGTGCTAGGACACAAGATCTCCAAAGCCGGTCTTGAAGTGGACCGTGCTAAAGTCGATGTTATTTCTAAGTTGCCTCCACCTTCAACCGTGAAGGGTGTGAGAAGTTTTCTCGGTCATGCGGGATTTTACCGTCTATTCATCAAAGATTTTTCTCAAATCGCTCGCCCGATGACCCACCTCTTGGAAAAAGATACTCCTTTTATCTTTTCCAAAGAGTGTCTTGAAGACTTCAACTTGCTTAAGAATAAGCTAACTAAGGCACCAGTCTTGGTTACCCCAAATTGGGAGCTTCCCTTTGAGTTGATGTGTGATGCTAGCGACTTTGCTATTGGAGCGGTTTTGGGCCAAAGAGTGAATAAACACTTCCAACCGATCCATTACGCTAGCAAGACAATAACGGGGGCACAATTGCATTACACGACAACCGAAAAAGAGCTTTTAGCTGTTGTCTATGCCTTTGAAAAGTTCCGCCTCTATCTTGTCCTCTCCACCACAATCGTTTATACCGATCATTCCGCGTTGAAGTACTTGTTGACTAAACAAGATTCCAAACCAAGACTTCTTCGCTGGTTTTGCTACTCCAAGAATTTAAAATCGAAATTCGCGATAAAAAAGGAGCTGAAAACCTAGCCGCGGATCATCTCAGTAGACTTGAGGATCCTTACCAGGGGGATCATCCGAACAAAGAGATCAATGACTCTTTTACCCTGGAGACCTTAATGTCTATCAACTCCACTTCTGATGAAACCCCGTGGTTTGCGGACATTGCAAAGTACTTGGCGGGTGGAATTCTCGTCAACGGGTTAACATCCCAGCAAAAGAAAAAGTTCTTCAAAGACATTAAGACTTACTTTTGGGATGACCCGTATCTATTCTAACAATGTGCTGATTTGATTATTCGCCGATGTGTTGATGGACCGACAGCTTTAGAAATCCTTGACGCTTTCCACAAAGGACCCACCGGTGGTCACTTTGGTCCCAACTACACCGCCAAAAAAGTGTTTGACTCGGGATTTTATTGGCCCACCATTTACCGTGATGCTCACAAGATGGTTAAAACGATGTGATGCTTGCCAAAAACAAGGCAAGATCACACATAAAGATGAGATGCCTCAAAATTTCATACAAGAATGTGAAATCTTTGATGTTTGGGGTATCGACTTTATGGGGCCATTCCCTTCCTCTAAAGGAAACAAATACATCCTTGTAGCCGTTGACTACGTCTCCAAATGGGTTGAAGCCAAAGCTTTACCTACTAATGATGCAAGGGTGGTTTGTAACTTTTTGAAGTCGTTGTTCGCTAGATTCGGTGTGCCTCGTGCCATTATTAGTGATCGCGGGACTCATTTTTGCAATGACCAATTTGCGAGAGTCATGGCTAAGTATGGTGTAAATCATCGTCTTTCCACCGCCTACCACCCACAAACTAATGGCCAGGCTGAAATATCCAACCGAGACTTAAAGCGAATTCTTGAAAGAACCATGGGAGAGCATCGTGCCTCATGGACTGATAAACTTGATGATGCTTTGTGGGCTTTTCGTACCGCATACAAGACTCCGATTGGTTTTACACCATATCGTCTCGTGTACGGGAAAGCGTGCCACCTCCCCATTAAGTTGGAGCACAAGGCTTACTGGGCCTTGAAGTGGACTAATTTTGATATCAACAAAGCCGGTGACCTACGCAAGATCCAACTCAATGAGCTGAATGAACTACGTAATGAGGCTTATGAAAATTCTTTGATCTATAAGGAACAGACTAAGCTCATTCACGACTCCAAGATTAAGAACCGAGAGTTCCAAGTTGGAGACAAAGTTTTACTCTTTAACTCTCGGTTGAAAATCTTTTCGGGCAAGCTGAAATCTCATTGGTCCGGCCCATTCACCATTGCCCAAATTTTTCCATATGGTACTCTCGAGCTCGCTCAACCTAATGGACCTAATTTTAAGGTGAATGGCCAATGAGTGAAGTTGTACTTTGGTGAGGACATCTCTCAGAAGATGATTCCATCCCTCACCACGTTCCCTATGAACTAATTTTGGGTCGAGTCAGGCTCGTGACTCGGTTATCAAAAACAAGCGCTCCTCGGGAGGCAGCCCGAGTATCTATCCTTTTCCGTTTTAACCTCCTAAGTGTAGGGGGACCTATATAGGTGTGTGTGTTTGTGTGGTGATGTGATTACAGGGATGAATGCACTTTTGGAACCTTTGAAGAACCGTGCTCCTGTGTTATCCGAAATCCGGGTTCTATCTCTCAACTATCGTGATTCAATTTTCTTCATACTCACATTTGAAATTGATCACTTTAGTCGTCTCTTCCTTAACTTGATTTAACCAACGTGCACAATGTCATAAGTGTAGGGGAGACTTTTCCCACATGCTTAAACATTGAGGACAATGTTTATCTTAAGTGTAGGGGGGACTTCTATCGAAGTTTTAAGTGGACTTTTCCATGAAAATGCCTTCATTTAACCGGGAAAATCATCTTTTTCAACATTTTTCAAATTTTTAATTAACTTTGGCCATTTAGTCGTGATTTTTAAATTTTTATCGTTGCTTTCATATGTATATATCCCGCAATAAAGTCAAAAATATTAATAAGTGGTGTAGCTAGTTTTGAAATCTTTGAGATATTAGGCCCGTTGCGATTATTTTGACTCAACCCGAATAGACTTATCCAAGTTTATTCTAGCTAGTATCCTTAACCATGTAGACCTTAATTGGTTTATTAGGCTAAGCATCCACCAGTCTCATTACTGGAGATTTTAAATTGTGGAGAACGAGAAATGATAGAGTCAATTATAAGTCGGTATTCTTGCGCAAGCTCACTTGGTGTAATTATCTGCCTATTCTCCCATCACTTGCTAATAACTTATCTGCAATAAGTAAGGTCGTACGATTTGAAAAGTTACTTAGCTTCTAGCCCAAGATCGTTTAAAAGTTGCTCGGTAATGATAAGAGTTCATAGCCAAGGCATAACTTATGAAGCGGGGCGCGAAGATTGGCGAGTCCGAAAAGGCCCTAACAAGGCATGAGGATTCCATTTTATTGCTGAAGATCCTAAGTGATGTGAAAAGCATTATTCCTAAAATCAATATGAAGGATCAAGATTCACGACGAAAAGCAATCAACTCCCATAAAGATCATGGAGAAGTCTATCCGAAAAGACCCTAACAAGGTATGAGGATAAATAGATCCAAGTCCGAAAAGGAGGCGGGTCGTTGTATCTCGAAATCCCAATTAGAGATTGAAGAAATAATCATGAAGTCCTGGTCAACAAAGTTGGGGTACCCCTCAAAAATCTCCAAGTGAAGAAACTCTATAACGAAGAGAAGACCATTATCTCAAGAACGTCTCTCGAAGATATGAAGTATGAAGTACATGCCAAATATCGGCCCGAGAAAGGTCTCAAATCGTGAACCGATTTATGCCAAGATATGAACTTTTTGATATCCCGAGAAGCAGTTTTAAGAGATTTTGTCCTTTAGCTAACTATTGATCAAATCGTCCTACTTTGCTTTCAGCCTAAATAAACTATCGAAATAAGTCCAAAAATGCATCTTCATGATCATTCTAAGACAAAAATAAAATATGAGAGATACACCTAGGAATAATGGAGTTTAAGCATTTAATTAAGCCATGTGTGTGAGTGTTTGATTTGCTAACTTATATAACAATGATCTCGTTTCTAAGCTTAGTTTGGGGAACGTGAAACTTGAGGGTGATAAATCTTCGCAGCACCAAAGCCCTAATGTAAGTCCTCGATCTCTTTGTAAGTTATTTCCATATAGCTATTTTCAAGTGAAAATAGTTTTCTATCCTTTTGATTACTTTAAAGTTTTAATTTCTCTTAGTACTTTAATTTTTTTTAGTAGTATTTTAATAAGGCCAAGGTTGATTGATTATGAGAAAAGTGTAAATTTGCTTTATCACTAAGCATTGCATGAGGGCATGGCAATGATTAAGTGTAGGGGATTTGATAGGTGTGAAAACATCCATCCTTTTACCACTTAGTTCTGGCTAAAACAAGACCAAAACACGTATTTAATATCATTTGTTTGGAATTATGCGTGGTTTTTGTGTTTATTGTGTTTTCAGAGTCAACCGGGTGAATATTGAAGAAAACATGGGATTGCACGGGTTTTATCGAAGAAAAAGACTCAAGACGAAGTCTATTGTCCAAGAGACGCAAAAGATTTGAAGTCATTGCGCCTATTTGAAGATTTATCGAAGAATAGAGCCAAAGATGGAAGATTCATATATGTCGAAGAACTCGAGTCTATTAAACAAAAGATTATAAGACGAGTTGGAATTATTCACCGACACTTCTCAAAATCCAAAGTCGGAAACGTTTATTTAAAGAAACGTAAAGACTAAAGAAGAAAGAAGAAAAGAAGCCTGAAACAAAAGCCCATTCACAAGCCCACCATCACACGCCTATATATAGGACTTTACTTCACAAAATTGTAGTGAGTTAGTCTTAGTTTTAGTTTTTAGTTTTTCATTCTCTCTAGTTTTAGAGAGAGAAAGTTCTCTACTTTCTCTCACTAAATTTCATCTTTTCTTTTAATCTTTCAAGATTAAATCTTTATGTATTGTTAATTTCATTAATCAAGTTTGAAGTTTAAGCTTTTAATCTTTATTCTCTTTCTACCTTTCTTTGAATTTTAGATTGATTTTGGTGCGAATAACTTATGATCCGTGTTGTTCATTGATGTTTTCGTGCTTTAAAAAGTTAATATTTTTATGTTTCCTTAAGTTTCTACACGAATAAGCTTTTAGATCTTTATACTTATTGGCTTATTTGTGAGTTTAGCTTATTTACTTTTTAAAGTTTTCATATAAAGTTCATCTTTTTATTGTTTGATTTAAAAATTGCTTACTTTAAGTTTAGATAAGTTGAAGTTATGCTTATTTGATCCGTTTAGTATTAGATTCGAGCTAGTTTGGGGATTAGCTTATTGAAATAGCTTATTCACTTGCTTATATTTCAGATAAAAAGGGTAGATCGGAAAGGGTATAAACCCTTTTCCGATTGGGTTTTTTCCGGGTAGCCAACACCCTCTTTCCGATCACAAGATTGGAAAAGGGTTTGTTGTATTCCGATTTAAGCACCAATATTCCGATCACTGTTGATCGGAATAGGGTTTATTATTCCGACGGCAGCCTATTTGGTTATTCTGATCTGAGTTATTTTCAACATTCCGATTTGTACTAGTTTTGATACATTCCGATTGTGAATTCATCCCCATATTCCGATTGGCTTGTTTTCAGTTATTCCGATTGGCACTCATTTTCCCACATTCCGATCAGCCGGCTCCTCAACATTCCGATCATCAGATCGGAATATATTCCGATCACTCCTTTTAGCATATTCCGATTTGATAAGTTCATGTTTCTACAAAAGTTTCTAAGTGTTAATTTTATTTAGTGATCAAGTATTTTTCTTATATTGCCTTTAAGTTGTCTAGCATTTATTTTTAACTCGTTAATTTAGTATTAATCTTTATAGCTTTAATTTTACTCTTCGACACTTACTTATTAGTTATTAGTTCAAAATAGATAAACAAACCAACACCTTTTTATTAACCAAGAACAAATCATTCCACATAGAGCCGTGATCAATTCGAGAGGATACCGAGATTAAATCTTGAACCCAAACGAAAACGCATGTATCAACTAACACAACTAATTACAACTCAACTAATCATATCCAAGTATACACATGTATCTTGGATCTACACAACATAAATCCAAGCACACACATGTGAAATGGATGTACACAACTCTAATCCAAGTATTCACAAATAACTTGGATGAACACAACTAGTCCAAGTATTCACAAATACATTGGATTTACACAAGACACAAATAAACAAATGATGAACATGACTAGATCTTTAGGATAGGTGATCTTCATCAATGCTACATCTTTAATCACATCACAAGTGTGTGAGTGATCTTCTCTTTGGACAAGGTAAAGAAAGAGATCAAGAGGATAATCATAAGTAAACATACTTAACACATTAAGTGATCATTTACAAATAACTAGGATTAGAAATGAGAAAGAAGGCTGAAGAAGATGTCCAAAAAGGGTTTATGAGAATGCAAATTTGATCCACTATTTATAGGACAAAACATCCAATGGCTATATCTGGCAGCGTTTCCTTATTGGAGCCCGTGGAT